>JBAJMU010000008.1:5087116-5453744 GCA_037952995.1 Hyposoter didymator
CCCCCCGCCCCGTCCCCAAACCCCGGCCCGAGTCCAACAAACAACAAAAAACAATACATCGTCTTGGTTGTAAAATCATTAGAAGTAATAACTAACTTATCTAATATAGAGCTCTCCCACTCGTACAGCAGATCCGTTCCGACTAAGCATCGGCCACTGTATAATTTCCCTTTTTTCGTGAAGAAAAATAATAATAATAATAATAATAATGATAATAATATGTATATATATAGATAGATGTATATATATACTAACAATAACTGTGATCATCAATTTGCTTGACTGCTAAATCGACTTCGAGATGTAAAACTAAGTAAAATTTATAAATATGGTACAATCGATAGTAAGCGATATAGCGTTAATAGAGTAATTATAGATACGTATAGATAATAGAATTTTTTTATCGCTTAATCTTCCGGCGATGTATTTTCTTCCTCTGTGTAAGTGTGTGTGGTGTGTGTATCCGAGTGTATTGAATTTTTAGTTATCGTACTTTTAGTTTGGGTTTGCTTTTTGTTGTTGTTTCTTGATTTTGAATATTTGTTGTTGTTGTTTCTGTAATAAGTCTGTCCCTTAATCATAGAGTTTCGAGGATTGAAGTTGGATCTTCGTCCACATGATTATTTTTGTTACTTTTTTTTTGTTTTCTTCGAAATCTGCTTTTTCGTCTCGTGTTTCTCAATGCGATCGATTCTTGCTCGCTCGAACGATCATCACACCCGTACGAACCACCGTCGCAGACTAGCGGCCACCTTGACTAGTTTTCTTTTTTTTTTCGATTTTTTTTTGTTTGTTTTGTTTTTTGTTTAACTCTCAATATCTGCTCGCTTTTTCAATTCGACTTTTCCTTTACTCGCTTCGTAATTACTTTCGCACAGCGTTACATCTCGCATCGATTCTATTCGGGTCCCACACTCGGCCAACAATTTCATCCACTTTACTCGTTGAATTATTGCTCGCCGCTCAACAAATCAGTCCCCTGGATGCTCCGGACAACTACGGTTTACTTGAAACCACTTGTCGATACAGCTGCGAACAGAACAATTTCATTTGTTTACTTTTCGGCCATTTAATATTCATCGTGGAAAATATTGAGCCAGTTAAATTCTTTTCCGATGCTTTTTTACCGCCTGGGATTAAAAATACGGGCTGGACGAAATTAACTGACTAACGAGATACAAAGTACATCCAGTTTTCACGGGAGGAGGCAGGTAGGATATTTATAAATTTTGCTGCACTGCAGTCTTTCCTCTCGGTGGGAATTCTTAGTGCAAAATTCATTTTTCAACTCCAGAACCAGTTTCTCCAATTTCTGTAGACAAATGCTGCGTAAAAGTGAAAGATAACGGGAGGGATTTCGTTTTTTAGCGATCCAAAGTCCAACGGAGTTGATAAAAGAGACAAACAAGTTTTCCGGACATTTCACGCAGTTTGCACCGTTGGTAAGCAACGACTAATATTTCTTCCTCTTTTTTCGAATTGTCCTCATTTTTTTTAACCCTTCGAGTCCACACTGGGTCGTTTTGACTCCAACAATTTTCCGTCACCGATTGTTCGCCATTTAATTTTCGATTTCGACAAAAAAACAAACTTGGCGCATTAAAAAATTAAAAAATGGATAATTTACTACGAAGGAAATAAAAATACATATTTACCGGAATACAATGATTTAAAAAACGCTCAATATGCACTTATAGTCCACTCGAAGGGTTACAAGATTTAGTCGTCGAGACTCAAAAGAAATATTCTCGAAACGTTGCAGAATAATACTGTGCATTAATTTTTCACTCTTCCGTATAAAGAAAACGATTTCGTTGCAATCCAACAAGGTAAACTCCAACATCATATAGTAGACACGTACGAGTCACTTCCGAAATATGCATACAATCGATCGGAGTGAATTTCTACATTCAGCTTCTACTAGAGTCAACAATGAAAACCCTAAAAGATAAAACCGTTTTGTTCGATAGATTTTCGAAACAATGAATTCGAGCGAAATTCCTCATTGGTAAAAAAAAGTCTCGAGAATATTCCATGGGGCGTGATTCCTTCGAGCCGTGAGTATGCGATGGTTCTCGTAATTAAGAAAAATAACATTATTTTCGAGATTTTTACGTTTCGCCGTTTATTTTTCGACGATCGAAAGGAAGCTCTGACCCCTCTTATGAATTCATACTGTATGTTTGCGAGTCGTAGTTGGAGTGAGGGCAGCATCAAGGACGAGTGGAATGTTGTTCAATGGGGTCCGGAGGGTCAAAATGACCCAGTTAGTTGAGGAGGGTCCAAAACAGTTGGTTGGTGCATATAGAAAATTTGTCTACACTAGTTGAACACGTTTTTTCGACATTTCTGTAACTTGGAGTTCAGTTTTGCTGAAAAAACGGTGGCGATTCGAAAAATTGAAAATTAAATTTAAAAAAAAAAAATGCAGTGCATTCCCGCTGCATGGGTTTGAATAATGTGTAAAATTGTACATACTTTTTGTGGTATATGCACAGGCAAGGTAAGCGAGCTATCACGTCTCCAGGTTGCAGTTCTTCGAGGCAAATAACACATTCGCCTTTTTCATCCGCTAAAACATCCTCTGGAAATGGAATGTAATTTTGAGCTTATGATTGTGAATTATTTTGCAACGAATTCCATTTTTTTTTTTTTTTCGGGAATTAATTCATTGAGTGTTTGTTAAGTAAACCGGGAAACTTACCATTGTAGCTTAAACGAGGTTTCGTCAGGCACATGACCAGGTGACACTCGATGTCATCCGCCAGGATGAATTTGGAGCACACTGGACATTTTAGACCTTGAAAAACACGATTTGTAATATTAAGAAAGACATTTTTGGATTCGGCAATAATAACGATAACGTAAGATTTGATTTTGAATTTTTAAATGAAAATGAAAATCGACTTGTTATTGACCTGGAAATGGAAGAAAAAAAATACCGTAAAAAACACGTCTAACGTGATGCGTAGGCACAACCTCAGTCTCGGTTTCGTTCAGGCACGAGCTCACTATTATTCCCATAGTAAACTCAGCCTAACCTTAATCTACCCCATCCCAAGAGATGTGCTATAAAAATACGCGTTGAATTTTGATTTCAGGATCGAAACATGCCTGCCCACCGGCCCTATTTGCTTTCCTCACACTTTTCTTTCTCCCTTCTTGTTTCGTTATTTTTCTCGTACTAGTGAGTGGATTTTAAGAAAGGAATATAGAAGCCCTTGAAAGCTCACATCGATTGTACACGGTTACCGGGCCAACCACCCCGGTAACACGCGCCAAAACAAACGTACTCCCTCGATCCCCCTCTTTCGCCCCGAGCCTGGCCAATCGCACGTCACATCTAAATGTCATACGCAGCAGCACATAACCTCGGAACCATACCTAGACGACGAGAAGTCGGGTGTCAGTTTACGCTAGGTTAGGTCCCTCATGACCACGTTCTCGAGGCTACCGTTTCGAAATAATCGTTCAACAAAAGAAATGACGAAAACGTCATTCATATTCTTGCGGAAAATCTGACTTGGCATATGTTAACAACGAATTACCAATCGTTAAAGATTCAAGCGTTGTTTATGATGAAAAAGATGCACCTGTAACAGCTGATGAAATTGCTTTGTGTGTACGAGAAAAAAAGGTTACATTCCGTAGCAATACGATGACGTATGTGAAAAAAATAGATGGTACAAAATAAAGATCGAGGTCACGCGGAGACAACAATGAAATTGCTCCGAGTGTTCTTTAACCCGTAATTCCGGACCAAAGATGCTGCTACCCATAACATTTCCATTGTTCAACTTTGCCGAAAAGATCTCGCGCTGGAAAACTTTTGTCTACTTCACACATGAATACCTTTTATCAAAACTCGTTTCAGTTTTTTTATAACCTTGAAAACCGGTCCGAAATTCGCTCCGCGTTAATTTGGAGCGTTGACCATTTTTCTGATATGCCGCCAATCCAGCAAACGTCATGGAATTTCTAAAATTAACCTCACTCTTTCCTTTTTTTCGTCGGCAGATTTGAAGAAAAAAAACGATACGGAAATTCTCAATACAATTGCGTCTGAAAACTGACCTTAACCTCACTTTAATAACTTTTACTTTTTCTTCGAACCGGCACGAAATTTTCAATATAAACGCGCTGATTTCACACCAGCAGATCGATAAATCACTTAAAAGTTACGCGAATCGTGAGGTTAACCTCACTTTTTCTTTTTTATTTGTAAAATGGGACCCGGTTGAAGGGAAACTGGCCAAAATCAAAGTTGTTGCTAAGAAACAAGGACAAATTTTCTCAGTAGCTGAGAAAAGTCCAAACAAACGTAGTTGTTGGTTTTTACTCACCGTTGAGTGACCAGATGTGAGAAGGCAAGCTGTGAGCGGCATAAACTCTTCCACTGTCCTCGTCGCCGTCATCAGAGTCAAGATTAACAAGACCAAGGGCTTGTCCGACGTTGACACCTACCGAATTGGCTAAACTACTCTGTTCGCCGGAGGATAAATCTGGAACGGAGCTCAATGATCTGGCGCGCTGTCTACTGTCTCCGGCTAATCTGGACGACTGTGACTGTCCGCTTTGTTGATGCTGCAGCATCCCGACGCTTCCTTGCAAAGAGTGAAGAATGGAAAAACCTTCCATTGCTGTTTCGTTGGAGCCAGTTGAGGACTGGCCATTGCCGCTCGTTGACTGAGCGACAGTACTCGATTTTGCTCCCATTACAAAATATCAAAGTTTATACTTTGTCGTTAAATTTTTTTTTATGTAAGATTATTCTCGTTACGTTGTTTTGATGTTGGTTTTGAAAAGGATTTTCGCGACTATACGTGTCTCCCTACACTTTTATCCAAAGCTTGTATTATTTTTTTTTGTTTCTCAACCCCCCCCCCCTTCCCGGTAAAATTCAGATACCGAACACTTTTTATTTTCGCACTATCTCCTCGTTTGTATCCCTCGTCAATGTTTTTTTCTCTCTGCAATCCTCTTGTGTATTTTTTTCGTGTTTTTTTTTGTCCCCTTGCGGAACAATACTCCGAAAGAAAAATCCTTCCGCACACGATTCACATCGATCTTTACGCGATTTTGTTGCTATCGCGTTATAACACTCGTGGATTTAGATTTAGGCCGAAATTTTGAAAACTCTCGCCGCGACAAGCAAGTCATTTCGTGCAAAACCATAGCAGCGGCTCATCGCGCAAAACATTCCCCGACATCTTGGGTTAAACTTCCTAGAAGTCAAAGCGGACGATTTTTTTCTCTCTTTTATCACTACGTTCCGCCACTCCGCGGCAGAGGGACGAATCACGTTGCCAATTTTGACACTGCTTTCGTATCCTTCGAGCGATAAATTCCCTGGAATTTAGCGCGAATTTTGAAAACCGGAATATAAGTCTCGCTTTTCTCGCTACGCGGCCACATCCTCGTTCCGGCTTCTCGTGATAGCCCCAAGAGGCAAGCGTTTATATATATTGCATCTTACCACGAATATCTAGGTGACCCCGACGTGATGTGATTGACCTTCAGAATCATATCACGTCGGGGTTACCGATCCAAATCACATACTCAACTATCGCTCCGAATCGTCAAGACGACTGACCGAAATCCATTCCGTAATATCAACTTTTTACCAGTTTCACCTGCCGTCCCCAGCCGACCCAAGGATAATGGGAAAACGATGGGAGTGTGTAAAGGATTTCAGCTGAAGGTCGTAAAAATTGCAAGTGTCAGGGAGAGCAATTTCCCTCACAAGAGAACGATCACTTGAAATTACAGAACTGCGCAAAACTCAAAATAAAATAAAAAATGAAGAACAGTCAGTGTCGATTTCTAATTTTCTTATTTTCCTTATGAAGATTTCGAGATATCTGCAATTTTTCCCGAAATTTCTCTATTTCTGAAAATGTGTACGGAAATGTCTCGAAATAATGAAATAGATTTTTTGATGTTTTTAAAATTGCCACACAATTTTCGTTTCTTCATAAAGTTATGGAATAATCGAGGAAACTTTTTTGACAACGAAGGAAATAAAAAAACGCATTTTCGGAAATGGTAAATCGCGCGGTATATTTTCATAAATACAAATACATTGAGGTATATTTACAGGCTTGTCTGGATATAAAAATATCTAAGAAGATGGTTTGTACAGAGGCGAGATGAAGTTTTTTCAGTTTATCTTCTTCTTCCTTTACTTTTTTTCTCCGATTTTGAGGAATGGCACGTAATTGGTAAGTTAATTTTAATAGTTTTGACATAGGTTACGTATATCAGCCTTTGGATCTGGGCTCATCGAGCTCCAATCAGTTTCAATACATTTACTCTGCTTCGAGCTTCGTCTCATCGAATTTACACTCGCGTAGCAAGTTTCGACGATCTCGTAATAATCGTACACGAGGCTATCGACCCATCGATCCAGTTCGTCGTTTGTTCGCTCCTCTATTTTTCTATTCGTCTCCGAAATTTCATCTCGCGATAAATTCTTCAATACGGAAACCCATTTTTCATTCAACTCCTCCTGAGCGTTGTACGTTCCCGTTGGACCGTTGTGAATTTCTTTTGCTTTCCGAGCTGTCATTCTCTTGTTTTTCCAATATGACAATGGCGTTACGAGAAATTTCAATCGCCCTACGAGCACCGTGTCCGCGAATAATAACACTCGCCACGTCCCGACAACTAATGGCTCGCCGAGCTGCGGTTTTGCTGATCCCATCTGGAAATTGTATTTCAAAACTTCATTACGACCGGAACATCCTCATATTTTTAAGGTTTTGCTATCACGAAACGACTTTATTGAGGGTTCTTTCAAAATTTTGTACAAACGTTCTTGGCACCAAAACTAACAGTTTTATCCTACGAAGAAAAATGTTCTGACGTTTAGAATTTGAGATATTTCATTTCCAATTTTTTATTTTTCCCATTTAAAACGTTTTAAAAAGCAAGAATTCCGAAAAAAGTTGTCGCTTGGGTCTAAAAGACCCGTACGCCCCACAGACTGTTAAGCAATCGAAATTTGTACTTGTTCATAGGAAAAATCATTTTCCACTTCGCGAGAAAGATAAAAAAAAATAATTGAATTTTGCATTAATTTAGTTTTTTTTTTCAACAATATTGTAGATTTTGTAATTACCAGAGTTGATTCCTCGATTTGTAGATGACTGACATCAGCGATACGTCCGAGGGGGTTGATCCATAAAACGGATATATTTCTTGGTGTGACGAGAGAAGCATCGAATTCATACGCGAGAATAGGGTTCGCCATTGGTCCGATGCCACCGAGTAAATTTCTGAAAGTTTGTTCCTTTTGATCGTAATCCGTGCCAATGGAAAGACTCTGTATTCTCCCGGCCCAAACGCCATTGAGAGAAAAGTTGTTGCGTAACGTAACCAGAGCTTCGATTCTTTCGGAATGATCGTTTTGCAGAGTGGAGGATTCTTGATTTTTATTGCCTCCGGATTCAACAGTTATGAGAATTCCTTTGAATTTATTTTCACGGAAATATGCCACGGTCTCGAGTAATTTGGCAGATTGCCGGTCGATTTTGAAACTTGAGAATAAGAGCCTCGCGAGGGAATTTGAAATTGTTAGCAACGTGTCATCCGCTGGCGGACTCAGATCGCTGTGATGGTAAAGATTTTGCCAATACGCGTCGTAGCCCTTGCTTTTTGAGCGATTTGCTTTTTCCGGATACAGCCATTCTTCGACCTTGTCGATTATTCGCTGATCTATGCTCGGCTCAAATTTCCTAGCAAAGAACAAATTCCTCTCGGCGGTGTTGCGTATCCTGGAGAAATCCTCGAGCTTGAAATCGTTGGGACTGCATCCGCACCAATCGACTACAGCTTTGTACTGGCACTTGCAGCCCAACTTCCTTTTCCAATTCGTAACGTGCAAATTATTGTCGACGTAGGTATCGCAGAAGCGAGAATTCCGCAAAACTGTGTGAAAAAATGATTCAGCTGGTAGCAACGTGTGTCGAAATATTTCCAGAAGTCCGCTCACGAGATCATCCGGATTCGGTTTTGCCACGTACTCGACGAAATCTCGACTCAGGGCAACCCAATCGCTTCCACCGTCAATTTGAATTCCTGTGAAACAACGTACGATCGGCTTGGGTCATTTATGTTTGCAAATACGTGTTGAAAAATTTCAGGACCGTCATTCAGAGCTTGGGACGTTTGTGGAAAATTCTACAAACTCATACGCAACGTAAAATTTTTGAAAAAAAGTCTAAATTTGGACCCTCGAATCTTGGAAATGTTGCGATCGAAAGTAAAAGTGAAAATCCATAATTTATTTTTTAACAAGTAGCGAAGGGTTTTTTTTATGTTTACCTTTTGGCAATTTTCTATCGCCCACACGCCACATGCGGGCTTCGCATTCAACGAAGCTCTTGTCGAGTCCCTGTTTCGTAATAAAACGTTGAACTTCTCGTCCATGAGATTTGACAAAATTGAGGCCTTTGTTCCAGGTTAAAAAATCAGTGAGTTGATCGTTGCTCTTAATGGGAAAGTCGGATTCCGATAGATTGACTAGAAAGTCCCAGTGGTGAGGATGCTCGAGCATTTGTTGAGCAGAGCTCAAAAGTGTGGTGAGTAAACTGGCACCACCCCAGATACTCGCGTGACGACGCCCAACGCCCTTAGCCACTTTAATATTGTTCGCTCGACACGTCTTCTCCACGTCCAACATTTCTCGATATAGATAATCTTGCCTCTGTAAGCGTGGATTTAAATAACCCGAATTAAGTTCGTTCAACTAGACGCTCGAGACAAATAAAATTAGATCCGAGGCTCTAGACTCTTGAGAATGCACGTGAGAGCTCTAATTACCGCATCGACGTGGATGTAGTACAGATGCGACGGATGATACAGAACGTTTATCAAGCGTTTTACTTGTCTGCTGGCTCTTCCATTTACAGTCAATAAAAATGCGATTCTCACTGGTCGTTCCTTCGAGCTTTTTAAACTCGAATTCCTCGCCTCTTGAGCTTTGAATCCTGCAAATAAATATTGTTCAATAACGACAACCATTTCCCAACTAAATTATCATCAAAAATGTATAGACAATCTGCAGTGAATAGAAAGTCCTAAATTTATTCAAAATCCGACTTTTTTATAGTCTGAGATTGCAAATGGGAATAAGACAAAATTCGTTACTTTGAATGCCAGTCCAGAAAACATTGATGGTCAAATAACCGCCGCAGGATGTTTTTGGCTTCCCGGGACATATCATGTTGCAGCTTGAGTCTGGAAGCCTCTTGACACGCGGCGGTTCTTCCATTCCGCAGAAACATTCGACCCTACAACATCATGTATCAAAAATCTGAATTTCTGGGCATTTGTGAATTTCATAATGATGAAAATAATGTAAAAATTGTGTCTTACGAATATTCGACTCCTGCGTACGGGTACCCAGACTGCAGACACATGAAGGCGCATTGTTCCGGCGAATTGTTGCCTTTGTAAATGGCGTAATAACCAGAAAGTATTCTAAGAGTTTTGTCATCTTTGAAGCAACCGAGGCTTTTAGGAACGTGGTCAAAGCCCGGCGAATGAGGACAGGAAGCGTATAATCTTTGGGGAAAGAGCGAGCCGCTCAGTCCGAGGCAAGTGACATTGACGATTCGTTGTTTGCACGACTGAGTGCGAGCCCTGGTGACTGCGCTAACAGCTTCTCTCCCCGTGACGTCACAAATTGGAGTAAAATTGAGAGATTTTTTATCGAGTTTCAATCTAACTGTGCGATTTCCATGATTATTCGGCGATGTTTTCTCATTGGATTTTTTATCCGGTGGCAATTTCAACTGCCGCGAAGCTTTTGGCAAACCCTCCCCTTCTTCCGGCTGCGAGGAACCACCCTTAACGACAACGTCATCGAAATTAATACTTTTGACATGTCACCTGTCAAACTCGAACCAGCACAGTTGGCCTTGAAAACTACGAGTTATGGAAAAGAATTCACAAATAGGTTAACACTCACCTCACCGGATGACGATCGCCCTGGACGACTACTTGCATTTTCCAATGTGAAAAATTCGTACGCGAGGTACACTTGCACGGATAATATCGTTATCACTATTATGAAGAATATTCGATATTTTCGGAGGCAGCTCGAGGATCGTACGTCGAGCTGGCCCCTCATGGTCGCCATCTTTTTTTAAATCAACCATCCAAGTACCAAAATACATATATCTATATACACACACATAGATTTATCTCTGACAATTTAATTTACTAGCGGTCCAAGAATTACGACAGAGAGTGATTGTTCAAACAGCGATAACGAGGGCTCGCATTCTTTTCTACAAGTAAGGAAAATTCTTTTCCGTTTCATCGTCCTCTATGGTCCCAACAAAATCTGCTTTTAAATATTCGAACCTTGCCTCACCCACAGCAATGTGAGTCCGCAGTCATGTCTCAATAGAGTTATTTAGACAATAAAACAAAACGTACTTACCACATGGAAAATGAACTTGAACGAAAAATCGAATTCCGAAAAAATTGGAGAATATCAGAAATGTTCGAAAACTAAACTGAACGGAAGCTGCAGATAATTTCTTAACTTATTCGATGGGAAAAGTAACAACTCGATACAATTGATTTTGCGATAAAACAATGTTTATTATAATTCGAATATTCATCCATAATCGAAGAAATTTTTGAGTAGTACGATTAATGCACTAAAAAAAAAGGTGTACTACATGGGGAAAGGAACGCATTTGTTTTTTTCTTTTCTTTTCAGCAGTTTAACAATTTCACATTAATCGCGATGAAAAAGACATAATCGTCGATCAATTAGTATAGAGAATAGAGTAATAAGATTTCCAAGAGTGAAAAACAGTGGTTGGGATCGATTCGCAGGCACATAGCGACAGGAAGGGAATTCGTGTGCTCGGAGGACGGGAAAAATAGGCACAGTTTAAATCGTCTCGCAACCGTAATAATTCCTAGAGATATTGCGTTGTAAAAAGAAACAGAATTAACGAAACAGAGCGGGAAGAGAAAAAAAGGACAAAACAACGAGAGAATCGTGATTAAAAAAGAATTCAGTGAACGGTTGGAAGCTGAACATTGGAAAGAATGATGAATTTGTTTGGGGATCCCTTGACCGCGTGTTATCGCAATGTCTCGATACAGGAAAGTCAAACGTGTTGCGTGTGCGCGTGTGTAAATTGCTTCGTTTTTTTTTCAATTTTTTTGTCTTTTTATAATGAAAGAGATAGAAAAAGGCAATAAATGTTGCAACCAGGGATGTTACGATTCTCCGTGTACGAAAAAGGCGAACGTGAGACTAAGAAAAAAACGTCAAAACGTAGTATTTCAAGTGTTATTGTTGAGTAGTGACTTATTTCGTTTTTTCCTCTCGTGTCTAGTGTGTGCGCAGGGGAGGGAGAAAAAGAGAAAGATAAATAGAGAGAATTGCGGTGGTCGTTCCAAACGAAGTTTTCCATCGTTCTAATCTTTTTCTTCTTCCATTTAAATAGCGTCGATGTCAAAATCTTCTCCCTCGTATTCGTCCTCGATCGGCTTCTTAACCGATTGTTTTTGCTGCTGCTGTTGTTGTTGCTTCAACGGCTGCTTCGCTCTGTCATCATACTCGATCTGTAATGAGCAAATAAAAGCGAAACGTAAAATTGAGAATTGCACATTTCAACTTTTGCAGGCATCTAAAGTTGTCGCAGTTTTTCTGTTTCGTTGATATTCACTGACCTCTAAATCATCATCTTCTTCCTCGGACTCGGATTCTTCCTCATCGGCTTCCTTTAGCCACGTAAGGAACGGCGCAGCTTTGTCGTGAATCTCCTGAGACAATTCCTTTGAAACGTACTTCTTGCTCGCTTTGCTCGCCCACTCGAACAAAGCTTTTTCTTCCAGAATGTCATAGTCGTAAAAGAGCTGCAGAGGGCAAACGAGCACAATGAGAACAATTATTTTCCAATGTACAACAAAAATCTGCGATTTTCTAATTTTACAACTTTTAAAATCGTTTTTTTGTCAGTATGAAAGGGAAAAAATGAATTGTTGAGGTTTTGGATGTTTTTCTGAAAATTCGACTTAGTAAAATTGACTCGAGGTTGTAAAAAAGTAGAAACGGACAAACCTTGAGAATTCCGGGAACTTTTGGCATGAGAGAGTCCTTGTGAAGTGCGATAACTTGTTCGATACCTCGTAGAAGGTACTTCTGTGCTTTGATGTCATCGTGAGTGAAGCGAAGAAGTAGAACACGATATTTCTTGGCTTGGGCAGCGATGCCCTGATCGAAAAGCAATTCGGCGAGTACGAGAGGTGCCTTGGTTTTTATTTCGAGACGTTCAGCTTCGGCAACGAATTCTTTGTGATTGTCCAATTGTCCAGCATCGCGACGACATTTGACGAGTTTGTAAAAAATATCCATGCGTTCTTTTTCGGTTTTGTCGAGGTCCTCGCTGATAGTCATGCCTTTGGCGCCGTCGGTAAGATCTTGAAGACGAGCGCGAACAGCTTCTTCAGAAACGTCAACGGCCCAGTTGGCGTCGTCGTCGGCATCGGTGGCAATTTTAAGAGGAGCCTCGACGTCGATATCGGTGGTTGAGGTGTCGTTGTCAGGCGAGCCCGAACGATCACCGTTCGCGTCGCCGTTTGTCCGTTTCGAACGTTTGCCACGTTTGCCTTCGGTCAACGAGCTTCCTTGAGCAGCTGGATTCAAGCTCGGCGGATTTTTCAATATGTAAGTATTGAGCTTGTGATTGCTCTCAAGGAGACCGTGATGACCGCAAGCTTTACAACCTTGAGATATCGTGCCTTTCTTCGCGCTGACGAGCAACTCTGTCTCAGGATTATCGCACGCTGGACAGAGCACGTATTTCCTAATGAAACCGTCGAGAAGATCCTGAAGCTTGTTGGCCTCGTGAGAACCGTTTACGATGAAACGCTCGTTCTTGAAGTCGAATTGCGTCTGCGCGCCAAGCTCACAACCGAAATACTTGGTCGGGTACGTAGCTGGACGTCCAATTGCTTTAGCAACATCGACCATGTTGACGATAACCGTCTTTATCCCGTTTCCTTTGCCTTCGACTTTCGCTTGGATGCGAGGCATTTTGTAGCGATAAAACGCATCGCTGACGCCGCGATTTACGTTCAAGGTTCCCATGGTTAAGCTGTTTCTTCTACTGTTGACAATATTCACGAAATTAAACCAATTATTTCGCTAGATAAACCTTTCAAATGTTTGTAAGCTTTTAGATCTTTTCTTCTTCTTCTTTTTGTGCTTCTTCGTATTCAGTTGCTCAAGGCTCTACTTATATCTCTTATTTGTGGCTCACTTTCGTTTCTTCCCTTTTATCCTCTTTTTCTCTTTATTCTTTTAATCACAATATCAGCTCGAAAACCGGCTATTCTCGATCTCGGATAACGGCGGCAACGCCCCGTATCTTCACAGCTCTCTCTCGTTCCCCCGTTGCTACGGCTTCAACGCCTCTCAGGTTGGTAACGTCTTAGTCCTCGTTCTTCCGGATCTCCAGGCTACTACGACGCCCGTCAGCGACGACAGTTTGAAAGTCTTTCGACGACCTTGCACGGCTATTCGCGTCAATGCTACCCGATGGTAGCACGATACGTGTCGAGTCAGGGTGCTTTTCGTTTTTTGCGGTTAGGCGTGCCGCACTACCCAGTGATGACAGTCACGTTTCTCTGAACGGCTGAAGCTTCCGATGCCTGTTACTGAACAAAAATCGAATCCGCAATGAGTTTCTTCATGAATTATATTTTTTTTTTTAATCCAATTATTTGCAGAGTTCGAATTTATTATAAATTCATTTTTTGACGAAAATGAAATGCCCAGCAATTGTTGACAGACATTTTTTTGGGTCAAAACGACTGAGTATGGACTCGAAAGGTTGAAAATCGATCATCGCCAGATGTAACAGTGAAGCATACAGAATTTTAAACTTTTGAGATTCCACAAAAGGGGTTTTCGTAAATTGACAACGTGCACAGCGGTTCTAATAGATTTTTGGTTTTCGATGATTATTTGTTGATTTTACCTGGAAAATTTTGAGGTCCCGTGCTTAGGCAGGACCAAATGATTCAGGAATCGTTCGGTGGTATCTTGGTGCAGGTTTTGCCTCGATCTGGTGGGCAGAGGGGGGTAGTCTTCAATGATCATACACGCTGCCTGGCCGAAGCTCGTGCTCTCAATTATAAAATCCTTGTACCACGCTGGTAACGAAGATAGCGGCGACTCTACGGTCCCACGTAACGAACGATTACACCGAGCGTAAGCGATGATGGTGGTTTTGTTTGTACGATGTCTGGACACTGTCCTGCCACCGCCGCCTGTACTGTAGACCGATCCTTTCCCTCTGGATGATATCCTGGATGTTTCTACAACATGGTAAATCAATAAACTAATAAATTATCAGTTTCAACAGTAAATAAAGTCAAAATTTGAAACTTTTCCTAATTCTCGCCAGAGACAAAAAAAAAAGGTTAGAAAAGTAGAAACTATCGAATGTTCATCTTTTCAACAAAATGAAAAGCAACAGAAACTCGATTTTTTGTACTTTCTATCGAAATTGTACGTGATTTTGAGAATGAGAGTATCTCTTTGGAGATTTTTTGAAAAACGAACGTACGAGGAGCCCGATGTTTTCAGTGACATTTCGACCATTACCGATTCCCCAACTTGTGTTACAAATTTATCGGAAATCGTGAATCCATACGTATTCCTCTAACCAAAATTTTTCCCACTCGAAACTTATTTTCTCTTTTTTTTCGTCAAAACCATCGATAGTGTGAATTCGTAAAGAATGTTCCCGTGATAAAGAATCATTGGAAATATGTTTGCTTTAACGTCGCTCGCGGACGGATCCGTTTTCCTCCTTTTTTCTTTTCTATGAGACTTGTACGCGAGACTTTTTCTCCGTTTTAAAATTTCTCCAGCCACCACCGATCGTTGCTGAACTCCTTTCGATCTTTGGAATCTTCGATGATTTCGTTGTGCCAATCATTTAGACTATTTACGCGCGCACTAAATTCTCATTTCGATTGAATATCCAAAGAAAATTGGTGGACCGTGTGATCCCGCCCGCGAGCGTTTTCCCGAATTTCTATCTGTCACATGAAGATTGATTTTTGTGTGTGACAAAAAAAATCAAAATAAAGGAACAACTTTCAAGGGGATGACGTTGTTCATTTGTCAACTTTGGTTCCTGATTTCACGTCGCAGCAAACATAATAACAACTTTGAGAAGCTCTTCACATGTATAAGCAGGAAAACGTTAATGCCACGATATGACGAAAATTAACAGGAAATCAAATCGTAAATTTAACTGTAGCCATTGGTAATATTCATCGATTGTTTACAGGTGATCGATCTCCAGGAAATCTCGGTAATTGATGAAAAGTTGGAATGCACATGAATTCCGTATCGTTTTACGATCAAACGATAAAGAAATGTTTTCCAATATAAAGCAGCCAAATCACAATTTCCTTAAGCACGCTACTCGTCTTATCGGGCTTATCGTCAAATGTTTTCTTCGCAAATGCAACGAAGCGTGACCGCGTGAAATACGTTTTCAAAGACCTTCAAGAAAGTCTCCGATAAATGGAAAAACTTTTTATCATCGAGTTCGTAAGGTCGATAATTACGTTGCACTTTTATTGTTGAAATTTTCTTTTCATTTTATTGTTTAAATTGTAACTGACTGTGTGTCGTTGCAGTTTCCATCGTTCAGATTGCAACGAAATTTTTTTTTCCCTTCACACCAACACAAATTTGTCCAAAACATTCCTATCGAAGAAAATAATTTCTTTAAATTGTTCGATCTTACGAGATTTTAGTTGCATGCAAAATTCCATTTTTTTTTCTACAAATGACAATCGTTTCATTTTTTTCCTGGCTTTGAAAGTTGTAACGAAAATTGCTGATCTCCGTAACTTTACTACATGGCCATTGATTCCAGGCTCAACTAGTTTTCCTCCCTGACTTCCAGCCTTTTCTAAACATTTGTTTCCATCGCTCGCTTCTGTCTCTTCCCAATCAGATTGTCGATACATTAATTACGCAACATTATTAAACGTCGTAGGCAAGTTCGCTCAGAAGCCGACCGTCTATCTTCCTGGTTATACAATCCTGTTGCGAAAACATTTCCAAAGAGGATTAGGCGACCACGAGTTAGAGGTTCTAACGCATAAACCAACACCACAATATTAGTACTGCCCTGTCACGATGCTTTCTATGCGATCGATATTCCTTCTTTCCGTATTAAAAAAAAAAATCAATTCAAAAATTCATTTATTGAAAATTCGTGCAATTAAAAAAAAAAATTCGGACCAGACTCTCAATTTTGTGGGCAAAATTCAGAGACGCAGATTGAACGATAAAAACTTCATTTCAACTGAAATGCAAGGAAAAATCTCGGGGAATTGGTCGAGAAATCCTGCACCAAAGGAACGAGAAAAAAGTCCAACAAATTCAGTCGTTCGAACAATATGAATGTGGGAAACTTGGTCGCCTCTCAGCGACACCAATCGCACTGGCAAAAATCAATCGCGTTATTTTAATAGGCAACCGCTTTACACCGTAGAGCTTTTGTGTTATACAGATTTTATACATATATTCCCTTAAAACTCCGACTCGGATTTCAATGCACGTACGATCGATAATAACGACTGTGTGGGGCTGCATAAGAGCGTACCTCGTACCAATCGGAACGTCTCTGTACCACATTTACATTTCTACACCTTCGCGATTAATTATGTGTGGAGAAAATCTTGAAAGCCTTAAAAAAAAAAAGAGCACAGAAGTTTGACGTTTGCAAAAATTTCATGGATCCTTTATTCGCAACGTAAAAAAAAAAAAAAAATTAGCAGAGTTCACTATAAACATCGAAAAGTCGAATATCCTCGAGAATGTGTTTGTCGAGTTCTTGGCAATTAATTATTCAACAATTTTTTCGCTCTACACGACGCTCAACGTTTGATGAATAATGAAAGAAAAAGAAAATGGAAATTGCTGTCAAATTTTAATACAGGAAAAATAAAAAATCGAAACACTTGAAAAATTGAACGACATTTCGCAGTCAAATCATTGACGATAGAGTTAAAAAGTTTACCAACGATGATATCGCCTCCGCGGCAAACTTCTTATCTCTCAATTTCATACGTGAAAATAAAACGTCATGGACATTAAAACGCCAATTATTTCTAGTGTTGGATACTTGTGCTTGTACGACGTTTCTATCGATCATGCGGTATCCCAGCCAACATACATGGACCTCGGGCACCACCCATATCAGACTTTTCTCATCCCAATAAAAAAAGATATCGAAGTGGAATCACTTTTCCTAACGTGCTCTCAATCTTCCAATTATTTCTTCCGAGGTGTCGGTAGTAAATCGATAAATTCCAATCTCACTGTTTCGGGCCTTCGCAGCATTTCCGTGTCTCTTAATTTTCCAGAAAATCAAAATCTAGAAACATCTAGAGGACCGGAGCGGAATAGTCGTTGGTTCATCGAAGTCGCGAAAGTTCTTTACTCTCGAAAACTCTTTCGCATTCCATAAAAATAAGAAATCTGAGTTCGCGTAAGTCAAGTGAGAAAAAGAATCGATGGTTCGGTTTTCTTCGTGAATTTTCTCAGTTCTGGGGGTGAATATAATTTTTTTACTTTTCTGCTAACCTTCCGAAACTTCCGGAATGCTTTTTATGAGGTATGAAGAATTTGCCACGCGGTCGTCAAAAAGTTCCAACGGTCGTTGATGGAATTTGCATCTGAAGCGAATTCTCTGAATTGAACTATCAGTGACTCGCTTTGAAATATTTATTGTTCGTTCGAACGATTATTATGGTAAATTTTTCGACTCAATCGTCGACATTTTATATTTGCTGCATGGAATTTCTCGAAATATTTCATGTCTCAATGAACAAATTTTACGACTAACGAGAATGGGCGGCGATAATTCGAAGGAATTCGTTCGTTTTTTTTTCTGCAATTGAATTCTTTCCATTTTACTGAAAATGTTTAGAATTCATCATATTTTTGATTCAGTGGATTTTCGTTTTCAATTTTTTCACATATTTTTGCAACATACGGTAAGTGTTCGAATGGGATCATGGGATCAGAGAATTTAATGGGATCATGAAAACTTTTCCACTCGTTAGAAATCTATGAGAATGAAGAAATATCTGAATTTTCACGAGTACCGATCGATTAGCGAGTTGCTTAAGAAACCAGATTCCGAGGTGGAACGGTGTGAAAAAGATATGACGTCAAAGAGTTGAAAGAAGCTAGAAACGGAGGGATGTTGAACGGTGAGAAATGGTCGGAGGGGTGGGTTGGTGTAATCGCCGAAAAATTTACCTGCTCGGCGCTGACGCATAAGTCGTGCTTTTATCTGGTTGATAAAGTCTCGGGCTGCACGCTACTTTGTTTTATTTTCCTCGACGAGCCTTTCAAGCGTCGTCCTTTTTTGCGAGAGTCCGTTGGGCGTGAGAAAAGATGAATTTTCCAAAGAACAAGAATTCTCAGGACTCCGTAACTAAAGCACCGACTGGATCGTTTCACTTTCTCAACTTGCGTGGAGCACCAATTGACAACGAATTAAATATTCCTTCTTATTTCTTGGTCACCGAAGACTCGATACATTCACGATTGGCGAGGGGAACGGAGCCAGAGAAAATATAGATCTTCCTCGCAAGAATGAGGGGCAGAAAAGCGTGTGAAGGAGACAGATGGACTTGACAAGATTTTCCAACAAAGTCAGAGACAAGATTCCGAGTTCTCGATTTCTCCAGGGTTCTATCGCGACTGGCCTAGCTCGGGCATTACCGAGCCACGGATATATGTTGCCAAAGAGGGGCGCACGAATGATAGAGACAGCTTGCAAAAGCAAAAGCGAAAGAGGGAGAGAGAGAGAGCGATCGAGAGAGGGAGGTTTTCGGCAAATCCGGGGGTTTCTTCGACGACCACCCGTTTCTCGTTCCTTCGTTCGTTTTTTTTTCCTAGTCTCAATAGCGCACGCGTACAGGCCACTGTTAATCGTGGAGTTAGTCACGATAGCGCATGTTTCACTGTGCGAGACTCCCGCAGACCCGGCGAAGCACCCAGCGCGACGTATATGGGCCATTTTACGTCCCATCGAACCTTCTCAAACAAACTCTCTCGCACGAATTCAACGGACCTACAGAGCTTCGAGCTAGTTCACTAAATTTTGTCTCAAAATAAACTTCATTCTCATTGCATCTTAAAAAATCACACACCAGCCATCGAGGTCGAGATTTTTAATCCCGAAATGGAAACGTTCCATACGTTGATGTCACATTGTTTCCAGGCATAAAAATTTCATTAAAACAAACTGTACGGCGTTCCAAAGTATTACGAAAACAAAAATTTCCAAAGAAAGGTGGGGAAATCGTCGTTTTTTTACTGTCCAAATAAAAATTCCTTGGCACAGTCTCGCCTTAACAATTCGTGGAAAATAAACACTTAACTAAAGAATGCATTTTCCAAAATGAAGCTCAATGTGGCGAAACTGAGTTCGAGTCTGTACTTGAAAACGTCCGATAGATTCTTGGTCTGTCGACTAGACGTTGAAGACCGTATAGAAGAGCATATACAGATATACATTGTTAATGGTGCTGGTCGGAATAGTGGTGGTTGTTCGCATTGGTACTGTGCGAGAAAGCCCTGCTGCCGGTTATTGATCGTTCTACTCGGGTGGACATAGTCGGGGGAGGTTGGTTTGATAACAAGGCAACATTGAGAGTGTTGTCCTGGACGGTTCGAGGGAAGAAAACAGTTAAGAAATATCCATTCACTTCGAAAAAACGATAAATTGTTGAAAAGTGCGATTGGAATTGATTGATCAATTGGGAAGGACGAGCGTTAGGAGAGAATTGAAATTGGAGGAGAAATAAAATTCGTCGTGCATTTCCGGTCGCTGGTTGGGGGGGCTGATGGTGGTGGGGATGAAAGCCCACTTGCGGTGGTGTCATAGGTCAGGGTTAGCGATGATCCTGCGGAAATGCAGCACCCTGGCATTGCAGAGATCGCAAACACGCGAGGCAACCAACCACTTTTTTCTCTCTCCTTGAAAAAACGTTATTTTATTTTGTTGTGTTTTTATTTTTTTATTTTCGTGCTGCATCGAGTCACTTCCGTTAATAACAGTTGATCGAGTATTTCCTGGTACACTTCACAAGTGACACAAAAAAATTCCAACATCGGAATTCGATTGTTATCTCTCCAGGGTTTATGCACTTGGTAGAATTTCATAGGATGCTGCGTAAGGATGTTTCGTGTTGGTGCTGGAATCGTGTTTTGCGAATACGAGGAGTGTCCGGTTACGCGAACGCTCGGGAGGAATAACTCAATGGCATTACCGACACAAATATATCCATCTGTCAAGTTCTCTGATATCTCGATACGCGTAATACTTCTCGTACGAAACATGCAACGTGACTGAAAATTAATCATTCTCAAGTTTGCAACGTTGAGATTCAACAAAAAAATATTTTCTCTCTTTACTATTTATTGAATTTTGAAAACTGTGCCAATTTTTCGTGTCTATTGAGTTTTTTGGTGGCCCAAGAAAAAATCCTTTTCACACTGTCTAGACCGATGATTGAATAATTATCGTTGCAAACTGCAACATTGTTGAAAATTATCAGCCACGAAACATTATTCGTTCTTGATGAAAATTCAGAAAACACGAAATTTCATTATCCAACAAAATCATTGAAAATACGCGAGCGTTTGCAAAAAGCATTCTACCTTAGCTTTTCAAATTGTTTCAATGTTCAACGATCAATTTGCAGAATCGACTAATTTTCTTTATTGCGTCCCTCAAACGATTCCCTGCAACACGTGGATTTGTCTCATTTTTACATATTCGCTCGGATTCCACAGCAAATTGTTTATAACTTTTTTTTTTGCCGATTCAAAAATCTCTATTGAGAGTCACTGCTGTGCGGTGATTGAGCGCGGGATGTTTATGCTCAATCAATTATTATCGCGACATCCGTACGACCGAGCATGCCATGAGAGCGAGAGAGAAAATAAATTTTCTTGGAGGCGTGGCTGAAATTTTTGTGTGAACCAAGCCGAAAAAAAGAAAGTTGCATATTGCGTACGACGGAAGGGAGAGAGACGACGACACTCTGATCGTTATTTTAAACCGCGAAGTATCTTTCGCAAACCGCAGCGTCACTTTCCATCGTCGTTGCATCATAATTAAATTAAACGAGGAAAAAAAAAAATATTCGATTTTTTTGTTACCCAAAAATCAACAACGAGTGGCCTTTTGCAAAAAAAAATTGTTGGCAACATTCGATTTTCTGAAAAATGTTGTTGATCTGGACAAATTCGAATTTGGTCGGTCTATCGACACACTGGGTCAATTTGACCCGGAGCGTGCGTTATGCGCGTGCCGCCCTCCCTTCGATCGATTTTTATTGAAAAATATCCGCCGCACACTCTTTCCAAATATTCCTCAATCCGTGTGCCACACAAAAATGCAAAAAGACGAAATTTCAACAACAAAAAAGTACAAATTTCAATAAGCGAACTTTTATTATTTTCGGCATGACGAAATTTGGGTCAAGAACGATCAAAGTGGGGAAAAAATACCGGGTCGGAAAGACCCGGTGTGGCAACGAAGGGTCAAGAAATTAATGTCCAACTGTTTGTCTTTGAAGAATCTTTCGCTCGCGCGAAATAAAGTCCGGTTGAGAACCGTTACCGTGCTCTTAATTCGCCTTCCCGTTGTTCATCTTTGTAATGAGGAGCGTTGTATAATTTCAAACTAATTGAGAATACGCTTGAAAGTTGGCTCGGCAGCTTCTACGGAAATGAACGAAAAATCCGCCCACGAAATAAATTTCACCGATTTAACGCTTTACAAGAAAAACTATTTTTTTTGTCGTGAGCGACGACAATTAATAAAACATCGAGGTTTATCGAGTAGAAGATTTTTGAGCGGGAAGATTTGGTAAATCTAATGAGTTATTTAGTAACTACTCGTTCGCACGATTCATCGTTGATCTACAACGAGCACAACGCCATCATTTGTCGCACTTGATTGTTTTTTTTACTAAGAAAATCTTGGCGAATTGTTATCGAAAAAAAAATTTGTCAGACGTTTTGAAAACGCGCGTATGACGACGTGACGTGAATTTTATTTAACTTGGCTGCAATGTGATTAGATAAGAAAGCTTTGAGTCGACGAGCAGAGCAATAAACGTCCGTACTATTCTCCGAACCAAGTCTATGCGACGTCACAGCTTTTTCCATATGAAGCGAAGAGGCTTGTTCGTGGCCACGTGGAAAACGGGACGGCGCGTGTTTGTCGAAAATTTGAGGTTATTTTGTATTTGTTCAATAATTGGGGAATGTTTATTCAAGTTTTGAGCGATATTTTTTCGTGTTGTTATTCAACGATGTCGATACGTGAATTATTATTGCCCTGGGCGAGCAGCTCCAAGACCTGATCGAAGAGAAAGGGAAAAACTCATGCACTGTTCTCTCGATTTGTACACATATTTATATAACGCGCTCGCTCGCGATAAGAGGAGCGTTTCAAAGCGACCTCGTAAAACTCACGAGACAGAGTCACGGGTCAGTAAAAAAAGGGAGCGAAAGAAAGAAAAAAAAGAAATTCGGAGGAGAGGAATGTAGAGAAAGGAGCGACCGAACTTATTTTCGTGGCACGAACGAAAGCGAAAGAGAGAGACGGAGTAGAGTCGAGAAGTCGCGAATCCCACACACGCACGCATTCCATCATTCCAAAATGGCGGTTTGACTAAAATTAGCCTGAATTCGTGAATAACGAAAAACGCGTGTACGAAATAAAAGACATTCGAACTCTGATGTGAAAATTACTGACAAATCTGTGTCGGAATTTCAAAAAATACATACCAACGCGTATTACGCAATATTTCAATTTTCCCTACGAATTTTTTATATTTTTTTATTACGAAATTGATTGTAAATTTATTGGCTAATTTTACGTACCTTGACGTCGAAGAAAAGTCATATAAAATGGTAACGCCCTGCTGGACGGCCGCCTTTTAGCGTTAAAATTCAATGGTAATCCAAGAAAATATTGGGACAGATGGATGGCCCCCTCGCGAGAGCACCCCGTGCTTACTATTTGTGGCTTGTCCTGTTCTTGCTCGTTCTCGGTACTATTTCAACAGATTTCACAAAATTATTAACCGTTTGATGCTCGCCAACTCGTTTGTGCAAGACTCAACGGCGTCTTCGACACGCGAAATCCTTCGAGCGACGACGTTACGAGACAATTCACTTTTTTTTTCCTTACCTGGCTCTTCGACTCTGGTATCGTCGATCTGCGAACCGATCGACACTTTTTTTTTTTATCAAGCTTTGCTTTGCAACTTGCTCAACTGTTCATTAATTGCGATTTCGTAGTTACGAATCGCAGCAGTTTCGATAACGACGAACTTGGATGAGGAAAACAAAAAAAAGCTTTCGTCTTGTGGTGGAAAAAAAATGTGAAACAGCAAAACGCGATACAAAACGTTCCGGCTGTGACGACGGCTACTGCCTGAATGCAACCGCGGAAAGCGGAACTCAACAGGTCCGTGATCTTCGCCTCGAGGACCTTGTCAGTTTTTCCTTATTTTGAGATAATTTTTTTTTATCGATCGAATAATGACGAAATCTCTTGCAGAGTCAATTTTAGTGCACGATACACAGAAAAAGAAATTTTCTTTTAATCCTTCGTTCCTTTCTCGCGGAAGGTTCGATATTTACTACAAAGTGAAAAACTCTGCAACAAAAATGCGCAATCGTTTTTTAATGCCCCCAGATACTGCTGCTTATAAAGTCCGCTCAAAGTGTATTTCCGGTATAAACGAGTATTCTTATCAGTCGAAAGTGTGATAAGTATGAGAAACAATTCCATTACGGCGATCGATGTGGAGATAATTATTTTTTTTATTTTTGAAAATATGGCGTTTCGTCAATCCTCATCATTTGATACGGCCCTGCGCGACTAGCAGGATATTTTTTCGCGACCCGTCAGAGCGCGCATCGATCACTCATAAAAACGGATAAAACGTCTGCTGGCAGAGATCAAGTTCACGACTTTTGTCACGTTGTCGCAGATTATTCTTTATTATAAAGTTTAGAGGAGTTCGAAGTACGAATTAGTTTTTTTTTATGCTTTATCAGACATTTTGGTCGCCTCGTTGCGACCCTGGGCAGAGCTTGTGAATTTCTCTGGTTTTTTCATTTTTTTTTTTTTAATCGTCGAACATAACCTTTTACAAAGTCGTATTCCACTGTGTATTCTACGATGGACGGTCAATGCGGATAACGCATGTGCTTTTCGACACGTTTTTTTTCTTTCAACAATTCCAAAAGTCTCTCAGCAACTTTGAAAACAAGGTGAGTACCCCGAGTTCTTTAAATTCTCTGTGTGTACGTGCGCCTGCTGGACGCTATTCGAAAAAAAAAATTCTCGTCAATTCGCCGTTCCCAAATCGTCGAGTTTATTCGATTTATTTCGATCAAAGGCGAAACTGCAAGTTTTGTTTCCTCGTTGATGTTCTTCCGAAGAATCTTTGTTCATTTTCCTGTCCAGGTGACTCTCTATAAAACCGCCATCTTGAAATAGTTTGCATCGATAAACTATTACAATAAGTGAGGTTAGGTTCAAACAATTTTGATGGCAATTGACTCGCAGCATTTACATATTCATTGTTAAAAAAAACGACGCAAATTGAATCAAATAACGCAAAAATTATAGAGTCCTTTTTTTGACTGCGTAACGTCGATCTCTCAGCTGAGCAACCGAATGAAATTCAATTATTTTGACACATTGTTACCCAATGCGTTGTAACTGCCATATTTTTATTAAACTTTTTCATCTGGCAGTAAAAATATTTTTTGTCTACATTGCTAGGAATACCGAACGAATGTGCTTCTTGGTAGCTCCAGAAATGATAAATAACAACCGTCTTGCAAAAATTGCAGATTTTGGAGCAGGTGCGAAAAGAAAAGTGGACACGATGGCTGCGAATCCAAACGCGGTGTCGACGTTGCCCTACTCGTGTATAACGTGTAGAGTGGCGTTCAGAGATTTGGAAATCCAGAGACAGCATTACAAGTCAGACTGGCACAGATACAATCTCAAGAGAAAAGTAGCAGAGCTGCCGCCAGTGTCGGTTGAGGAATTTCAGAAGCGAGTGATAGCCCAGAGAGGTAGAGAGGACAAACTGAGGGAGGACAAAACGTCGAGCCGCTGTAACACGTGCCGGAAAAACTTTGGCACAAAGACTCAATTGGAGAACCACATTTTGTCGAGGAAGCACAAGGAAAGAGTACTGAGGAACGAGATCGAGGAGGAAGAGCGGAGGAACGAAGACGAGGAGGAAGAGGAGGAGGAGGAGGAGGAGGAGGATGAGCCGATGGGAGAGAATATGCCAGAATCCACACAATCAAAAAATTCGTCAATGAAAATTTCGAGCGAAGGATCGAAAAAGATATTAGCCAAGGACAACGACATGGAGACAGATTCGGACGTTGAGACGGTTGATTCGGACGAATGGAACGAGAATCCAGCAGAGAACAACGATTGTCTCTTTTGCAACAATCACAGTCGTTCTTTCCTCCGCAATCTGAAGCACATGACTCTGGCACATTCTTTCTTCATCCCTGACCCTGAATATTGCGTCGACCCGAAAGGCTTGTTGATTTATCTGGGTGAGAAAATCTTCTCCGGCTACATGTGCATTTGGTGCAACGAAACGGGCAAGGCGTTCCAAAGCGCGGACGCAGCCAGAGCTCACATGATCGACAAGGGTCATTGCAAGATGAGACACGAGGGTGAGTCTTTGGTTGAGTATGCAGAGTTTTTTGATTACTCAACGAGTTATCCAGACGCCGGGGACGTAGATCCGGACGCGGACATTGAAATACCAGAAATCGAAGACAACGATTACCAACTGGTTCTGCCCTCCGGCAACGTAATCGGCCACAGATCGCTCATGAGATATTACAAGCAGAGTTTGGATCCCAACAAGCCATTGGCTGTGCCAAAAAGCGAGAAGCTGCGCAAGGTTTTGTGTCAATATCGGGCTCTTGGTTGGTCCACTACAGAAAAAGCTGCGGTCGAAAAGAAAGCTCGTGACATCAGTTACATGCAGAGAGTTCACGCTAAATACAGTACTAAATTACAATTCAAGGCAAACAAGTTCCAGCATCATTTCAGGCCGCAGGTCAATTTTTAGACTTTGCTCGTTAATCACACTGTTGCGCTCAAGGAATATTCAGCATTCCGATAGCATTTCTCAGTCGCTGTAAGATAACGTTTATTTAAATAAAAATATTGGAAAACAAACGACAACTCGATCCTCTGGAGACTTCAGAAAGGATAAAAACACTATTTCTTTATTTTTAAAACTCTTTATTTAGCTCCTTACAAAATAACGCATTATATATCGTACATATATTTACATATATGTAAGTTTGTATAATGTTTTTTTAGAATATATACGAGAACAACAAAAATATTCAATATTTATTTTACGATAGTTCGTACGAATATTGTCCCGGCCAGGGGCACTTAGTGGACCCATCATCCAGTGATCAGTAGTAATAATCTCTTACCAACTTCATCCCAGTTATACTTTCATTTTCAGCCTACATTTTTGTTTTATAAATTTGAATTTTGTGCTTTCAGTTTCTTGTCGCAAAGGCAAAACGACGCTCTCGGGAACTTTTAGCTCTTTGGGGCTCGTCAGGCGATTAAGTAGTTGCTTTCTTTCATCCTTTCAACTCGTTTTTTTCATCATTTTCATTGCTTCAACGTTCGAATGTTTTTTTTTAACAACGGATAGATTTTTCCGTTTACATTTTTTAAGGTTTTATTTCGAGTTGTTGGAAGGGCAGTTTTGCGGACTCTACGTTACTAACGATCAATCACAATATTAAGATTCGAGCAAGCTCTTTCGTTAATTAGAGACACTCGAGAACGCGCCCATCTCTGGACAGAACAACGACGATCACGACGAGTATTTACTATTTTTTCTTTTCTGCTCTTTTCTTATTTCCCTTTCAGTTTTCATCCACTTTGCCATTATTTTTGTTGCTTATTTTTCTTTGTCTTATTGTCATACTTGAGTTTACGAGATACACTTACGTTCCATTTACTAATTTTCGTTTTGGTTTCATCCCTGCTAATGTTTGTTGTAGGATTTTTAGTTCTTTGGGCTCGCTCGAAATTTTAATTCAGCTGTTTGACCATCAGCTTGAGCGACTTGTGAGGCGGCCCGGGTCTAATTTTCTCCTCGATTTCTGCGTACGGCAATTCCGCAACTGTCTCGAAACCGTGCTTGGCAAATACCTTTTGTGAAAATATCCCGGTTGCGTCTGTCTTGAAAATCTGCAACGTTCAAGTCTCCGGATTATCGACGGAACAACGCTTTCGACATTATCGATGCTCCTGGAGTTTGCATCGTCGCGCTTTGCAACGAAAAATCAACTCCACTGTCCATTAGTTTCAACATTTTTCGACCGGCTCTCTTTTTCGTTGCATTCCATCGATACAAACTCCGGAATCATCATCGTCCTTCATTTCGTCAGTTTCACCTGCCAAAGTCACAACGTGCAAACACTCTATTTTCTCTCATACCTCTGCTCGGGATTCTAGAACAACAAACAACCGTCTCATGCAGTTCAAAGGTCGAAGGACATGCTGCAACAAAATAAACATCCGGGGAAAGGAGTGTCGGGTGGAAAACACGTAACGAAAAATCCTTTTTATCCATTGACGTCGCTCTTTTTCACGTTCATAAATTCAATCAATTTCGATCCTCTCTGGATGGAAAAAAATGGAACATTGAGTTTTCTTGTGTCACGATGTGCAATAGATAGTTTTTGTTTTTTTTTTCTAAATAGAAAAAAAACAAAAACAAATTTTTTTCTCGAGAAAACCAAAATTTTTTGCCTACAAATTAGTCAATTTTTTTTCTTGAGTCTTTTTAAAACATGCGTAATTTCTTTTCACTCAATTTTCCAGCGTCATTAACATGCGTAAGGAGATGGTGAAACAACGTCGCGATCGACGAAACGATCTAACGGGCATGCGCAAGTCCATCGGCAATTGCAAAATCGTTGCTGTCCAACCTTAAAGCCAGCTTTTCTCGCAGTTTCAACGCTGTCCTCCATCAAAACATTGGCAAGACCCTTGCCCCGAAATTCATCGTCCACGCTCAATATTCGACACTCGAATATCTCGTCGACGTTGTACTTTTCAAACAAATCTATTTTTTCGTTGAGTTTATACAGAAGGCCGAATATGATCTTGAATTTGATGTCGTCGACTTCCGACAAACGGCGCTCGCATTCTTCACGTTCGCCTTTCTTCAGAACTCCGTTAAGGGCGAGACCGGCTATCTGGATCAAATTTTCAGTAAACTCATAAAAAATAAACATTCTCATTAGATTCCATAATCAAGAAACTCGAAAATACACAAAATGTCGATTATACTGGCCGCTGCTGAGGTCCTAAAAAAAAAAACGATTGACTCTTCGTAGACACGCTACAATTAAAGCATCTCCCTAGACACACATGGGTCTGGGGCGCCTTAGCGTTTGTCATTGTACTTGGAATCGTTGAAAAAATCTGAAAAAATGTACAAAAGTAATTTTCGATCTATAGAAAGAACGCCTGCACTGTGTGATGGATAAAAATAATTTATTATTATTATTTTGTATTCACTCCATTTGCTGAATGGGCTGGATACCCGAGACCCATGTGTGTCTACTGAGGGTTCAAAAACTAATGTCCTAAAAATCTGGAAAATCTGTGACTCTGCAAACAGTAAAGTTTGTCTGACTACATGCTCGACTACTGATAACTTGGAAAGTAGCGAACGCGAATTTCGATGATTCTTGCCCGGAAAATCAGCTTGCACTTCTCACCAAAAAAATTAGAACTGTATTTAATTTTTTTTTTCTATTTATTGTCGAAAAACTGGAAACGTGAGAATTAATCTCAAAATAATAAATTTCGCAAAATTGAGCGAATGTAACATATATATTTCTCAAACGTCTCGAATGTAAACTCTTCAGAGACAATGTGCCCTGTTCCTTGATTCAGCCGCCAGGTATCGCATTTAATTTTGCGAAGAATTGGTTGGAAACTGGATGAGCAACAAATACAACGTGGAAAATAGAGAAAAAAAGGTTTTTCCATGAGAAAATGGACGTAAAAAGAAGCTGAATTTTTTTTGTGTATTTTGTATTTACCGTGCCATCGGGAGTGACAAGCATTCTGCAATAGCCTTGACGTAGGGTAGCAAGGCAATGTTTCTCGAGGTCCTCGTGAGGTTCGCCCTTGCGACAAAGTCCAACGCCATTGTTGAGTGGTTCGTCAGCGAAAAAATTGTATCTGAGATGTTCGATGACTTCGTCGAAGCGTATTTCCGGTATGGCTTGAACGGTCATACCAGCAGACGACATTTTTCTCGTTAACTCAGAAAAATGAATATTTATTTGAATTTATTGATTATTTTTAAATTTGATTTTTCGAGAATGAATTTCGGGGCTGAGGCTCCGACGACGATTTTCACTTGACTCCGTTATCAATTTACTTTGGCTCATATGTATATCGCTGGATGCCCCACCGTGACGAGAAAATTTTCACGCGCACGTTCCGCAGCACTGGAAGGACGCGTGGTGCGCGCTACAGCAGATCGAGAGACAGAAAATATACGCCACCCCATAAGCACACTACACTCTCTCTCTGTCCTTTATATTGATTGACCCAGTTCAAAGAATTCGTCGCACATAATAATCATTACGCATTTTATCTATCGAACGCGTTTTCGAGTCTCCACTTGAACCGGAAACCACCGAGATTTCTCAAGCAGTCTCTAACGTCGAGATTATTCGAATCTCCATCATCTTCACTCGAGAGTCCCTTCAAATACATCGGCACTTATATTCTCGATGCAATCAGTTTTTCTCCTCTCGTCCACAGAGAGACAGATTACATGCGAAACTCGAAATAACGAAATTCATTGCTTTTTTTTTAAATGTCGTTTTACATCGAAATAAATGACGAAAAAAAATCCTGCTGAAGCAACAAAAATTCAATTTTTTTCAAATCTTCAATTATCCAGATTGATAAAATGTGAGCACGCGTTTTCGATGCTTTTGTGCTCGTTATCGCAAAAAACTTATGGGACAAGGAACAGGACATGAGCTTCGGGAATAATTCTGCATTTTTTGTTCAATTTCTCGAACGAACGACAAACTGATGCAATTTGATGAAAATTTATTGTTGTTCCACGGAACAGACACTCCCAATATGCCAAGAAACCATGAAAATCGTATTGACCTTGGTAAAACGTCAAGAGGTACAAAAGTACTGAAAATTTCAATGAATTACGAAGACGAACATTTTTTCGAATATTTCGATTTATTATTTCATTAATACCTCTCTTTGTATCTTACAAGATATTTTTCTTTTTCGATTATTTTATGTATAGTACAGTAATATTTAGAGTTAAAATATAGGCAAGCCAAGGAGTGAGATACGAGATAAAATGATTGTTTTGTTGTTGTTGTTGTTGTTTTAAATACCCACATCATGAGCGAGCGACAGACGACAGGATTGGAATACTCAGAGTAAATTTATCGCTTAAAAAAAAGAAAAACGATAATGATTTATGTTTTGGAGACGAACAACGGCGATGCTGAATCCACGGAATCGAATGAATCCGGTAACATTTGGATCGTCACTATTTACACCTTTTGCTTTACATCTAAAACCTCCAAGAGTTTTGTTGCTCTTGCTTGTCGGTTTATTTAAATAAAATCCAGACATTGATGAAATTTATGTTTAGGATTCTCGATCGAACGGGAATACGCGGTCGAATACTAATTTTGCGACTGAGCTGGTTGGCTGACCGAATTAACAGTTTTTGGCTGTACAAAATTTCTTCTGCATTCGTTTAATCGATTATCGAACGAGTCTGTGCCAAGGAAGGCGCGGGAGCTTGCTCGCCTTCCAAGTCAGAGACTCGCCATTTCTCAACGTTACTTTTTTTTTTTTTACTCTCTTTTAAATTTCAATAATTAAACAACAGCTTTCTTTCCAGGCCCAATTTCTCCTCGGAACATACGTTTTTTCTGCTCTTAACTTTTTTTCGGACATTTCAAATGTGCGAATGTGACGACCGTCTTGATTAACAAGCTGGTCGCTTAGAAGAGAAGATCCTCGTCTCCCTCGTCCAACATACTCGCCGCATGCACGTCTTTTCCAGCCAGAATCATTTCCTGGCGACGAGCCTCGGCCTGCATCGGAAAAAGTATTCATTTTACCAAACATTTCCGTCCCATTTCATCGGGAAATCACCGCTTAATGATTCTCATAATTTAAAAAACAATTCAACGCAAATATCATCTAATTTTTACGATGTCTATTTTCATCTGACGTTCACGAAAAAAACACTTTCAACTTTAAAAACGTCGTCGGAAAACTTTGCTTCAATTATTTTATAATTAAATTTAAATTTTTGGTTTTTTTTCGTTTTTTTTATGTAATTACGAAATTGTTCCATTCCAACGACGAAATAATTAAATTTTATTTATCGAATTGATTATGAAATACTTAATTTTTAATTATGGAATAATTCGATTTTATTAATGAAATAATTCAGTACAGGAAAACAAAAATCTGGAAAATATATGAAAATTGAAACAAATGATTGAACAGTGTGTGAATTGAAATTGTAAGCACATTTGATGGAGCGAGAAAAATAATGGAGGATGAAAGAGAGTTTTGAGAAAATCAGAGATGTTTAAATATTTTTGGTTGTTGAAACAATGGATGGGACAAAGTACCTTAGCCTTGACCGCTTTCTTCTTGTCCTGAATTTTCTTCAAACGGTAGAATTCTTCTCTCTCGAGTTCGTCGAGTTCGGATATAATGTATGCGAGAGTCTTTTCGATCCGAGGAATGATAACGTGCTCGATCGCATTAACACGACGATTAGTGATTTTAATGACTTCGTCGAGAGTGACGAAGCTCGTTTGCAGAGATGCCAGAACGACGAGCAATTTGACGCCGCTCTGATAGTTTTTCTTCAGTTTTGCCAGCTGCTGTCCACCTCTCGCCAAACCGGCCAACTCGTACGTGTCAGTTCCGTCCTGATAAGACTCAAAAACTGGCAAGTTTACTCCAGCCACGTTGTCCTTCTTGGAGCGAATTTTTATCTGCGCCTTTGTCACGTTCTGCAGGACTACTTGGTTGAAATCACCCGTTGCAAACTTTGCCTCTGCCAGAGAAAAGGCAGCTTCCTTCATAACTTCGCCCATCAGAGTTTTAGTCTGAAAATCAATAAATCATTACCATCACAGGGAAGCTCGATTCTGTAATGAATTTTTATCTTCTCTAGGGAAGTCATGATTAGGAATTTTTGTAAATTACAGAGAATTCACTTTTGAAAGAAAATTTGAAAAAATTGCGCGTCAGCGATCGAAATGATTTTTGTAACGTTTATTTACCTCGATGATCTTGCCGAGGATCATTCTGAAACGCATTTGCAAGGCATCTGCTTTTTTCTTGAGCAAACCATGGCCCTTGGTGGCTCCCTGAAGTCTGGACTTCATCAACATTTGGGCACTAAAAAAAAAACATTGCGACATAAGTCCATAATTCAGTCAAACCAAATTGGGTTTTCCTGCGCTCTATGCGTACAGAAGAATTTGTGGGACGTTTGGAAACAGAAATGAGTAGCCAAACATTCGCTTAGCAAGTAAACGAGGAAATTGAATGAAAAATCTGGGATAAAAACGTTTTGTAGGGCTCGATCAGTGAATTCTAAAAGAAAATCGTCAGATTTTTTATTGATGGGGTTACACCCAGTTTTTGGAGTATGATCGAAACCGCCGGAACCACTGAACGAAAAAACTCCGGTTTCTCGGGATTCAATCTGTCGATTATTTGGAAGGAAAAAAACGATTCATTCGCGAATTATTTGCTTTTTACTTACCCCCGAGATGGGAAAATTGGAAGCCTGTCTTTTCCCGACATATTCGCTGTATAGAGAAGCAGACAGGAATGAGGATAGATCAGCTGACTCGCCCCGCGAGATTAATAGTTCTTGATACTTGACACTAGAGCGAGTGCGGGCGAGAAATGGCGGCACATTCAAATCGTAAGTTCAGTCGAAACTAATCTTTCCGTCTCTTTTTCTTTATTCTCTCTTTACCCTTCGAGTACATACCGGCTCGTTTTGACTCCAACAATTTTGTGTCATCGATTGATCTGCATTGAATTTTCGATTTTTTCGAAAAATAAATCAAGGCCATAAAATATGGACAATTTACAACAACAATAAAAAAACGAAAAATGGATATCCACCGGAATACAACGATTTGAAAAACGCCTTTTGTTTTCATTCGCAATGACAATGTTATTTTGGAAAAAGGCGAAATATCTAGAGCGTTTTCGTAAATCTGGCGGTTCTGGGTGATAGGAAAATACCCTCCGCGTGTTCTCGCGAAGAGTGCTCGTCGATATCGTCCCTGGAACATTTTTTATCCGCGATTTTCATGAAAAAAAGCGGAAAAAAAAATGAAAAATTACTACCCGCTATGGTGATTCGAGGCGATGCAGGGAGTCGCCCTGCGCGTCCTCGTGAAGAGTTTTCGTCGATAGCGTTACTGGTTGAATTTTTATTCGCTTTTTTCGCGGAAAAATCGATTTAAAATCTTCGACCCCGTGGTGACAAATTACTCGGACGCGTTTTCGTAGTTCTGGCAATTCGAGGAGATGCAGGTAGTCGCCCTGCGTGTCCTCGCGAAGAGATCTCATCGATCGAAGGTGCATCACGCGCGTTAGCGCGTTAATTAAAAATATCTCAATTAAAAAATAAAAAACTCCAACGACGAGAGCGCCGATTTTGTTTATTCGTCTTTCATAACGCACAAAAACAAAAGTCAACGTTTGACGTTTGGCAATAAAAGTTTCGGCATCAAAATTCTAAATTTCATCTCCAGAATTCAGCAAATCCGGCTCACAATCTTTCGTAGACATTAAATTTCAAGTATAATGAACTCAACGAACAAATCTTTCGAAAAAACCGACAAAACTACTCCGAAAATTCTAACTTTCATAAATCCCATTCCCGTTATTAACGATAACAACTGGAAGAACATGGACCATAATCGCGATTACTGGAAAGCCACTATAATTGGAAACGCTTGTGACGAAATTCTCGTTCGCATGAACCTCGCTCCGAAATCCCGAAGGATTAACGTGAATGAAAGGTTTTTCATGAAATCATTGAATCTCAATCGCATAATTGTGTGATAAAACAAAAATCTTCATTATAATTACAGTGATTTATCATCAGTTTGATTGGAGACATTACGTCAATGCTGAAAAGTAGTTAAAAAATAGCAACAACGTTGGGAACGAGGAATTTTCCCATTTGATCAACATTTCGCCATGTAAAATCGACTCGATCGACTCAATAAAAAATATATCCATGGATTACCCATGCACGCATTTCTAGGCTCAATTTTTCACGTCCAATGAAATTTGTCCACGTTTTAAGACCTGTCGAACGTTGATATTGATTCTAGCTTGAGAAATATAACTTTTGGCTTTTCCCCAATCGTCGCAAAGGCCTTCGTCTCTGTCATCTTCTAATTCCCAAGGGCATACATCAGCGGACAAAATTTTTGGAACCCCGTGATACCGCAGCCTCGATTCTCCAGCCATAACGAGAACGTCTCCGCTTCGCAAAAGCAGAGCATTGCACGACTCGTTCTGGCTCAATCCACCGATAAGAAAAATCGCAGTCTGCCCAAAACTTATGGAGAAAAGTGGAGCTTCACGGTCCACTTCCGAGTGATCCGTGTGTCCGGCAAGCGTCGAATTCATTCTGTAATAATTAACTATTGCTGCCTCAGCTTTAAAATCTGGAAATCCTGTCGCTCTGGCAAAAACTTTTGTCATCTCAGACAATTCGCTCGGCATCTCGTCTCTCGAACTTTCGGAATAAACTTTCGTGTCCCAATTGTGGTGGTAACCCAGCGTGGCCCATCTCAACTTAGACACAAGTTCCCTGCCCCTTTCCCCGTTCCTGAGAAAATTCGAATCAAATGTAAGTTGCTCAGGAAAATCAAAATATTTTGAAAAATTGGGAAAATCGTTTTGGCTGTTAATTACGAGAAGAAACAAATCTTCAGTTTTTAAAATAACGATTTCAATGATTAACCCTTCGAGTACACAGCTACAAGTGCATATTGGGTCAATTTGACCTGGGGTGTTTTTCAAATCGTTGTATTTCGGTAAATATGCATTTTTGTTTATTTTTGTAGAAATGTTTTTTATTGTAAATTATCCATTAAATTCGTTATCATTAAATGGCAAACAATCGGTGACGGAAAATGTTTAGGGTCAAAATGACGCGGTATGTACTCAAAGGATTAGGGTTTTGGGTTGAAAAACTCTAGCATATTTATTTTTTTAAAATAAAAATCCTCGATGAATGAAAATGAACGATAAATAAAATAAAAAAGGAATTACTTTGCACAAACATCCCACCAGTTTTCCTCGGTCTTGATAAATTCATGAGCATCGATGTTCAGTTTGTTTGGTTTTCGTGAATAGTCCTTTAAGCATTTTGTCATCCAAAATCGTTGTCCGTTAGGAGTGAAAGGATTTTTAATGAAAATAAGGCCAGGAATATCATGGAATTGAAAAATTTCCCAGCTGTTAAGTGATTTTAACCCTAAACATTCGTCCGGTAAGAATCCTTCGTCGTTGTTGCTCGCCGCTACAGGTTTAACCTAAAAATCTATCGACGTATTGAATTGCTCGAAAAAAAGGGATAAAAAACTTGGCACTTTCGCACTCACTCTACAGAATGCATGATTTTCTAAATCTATAACATCATCGAGGCTCGGAGGTGGCACACGACTTTTATAATACTTGAAAGTATCTTTAAACATCGTTCTAAACGGGTATGCTGGACGCTGCCATATTTGTTTTTATGTGACTGTTCTCTCAGTTCTCTGTGCGATTAGTAGCGCTGCCATACGGTACTTGGGGGCAATACGCGTGATTGTTATCTCATCGATTATTTGCATGCAAATCGCTTTAGCGGGAATAATTTACAATTTAATCGTTCGTTCCTAAAAGTGGAAAGGAAATCAGTCACCAGTCATTTCTCGCCCAGACTATTTTACTCTAAACTTATCGATTCGTTACGATAGACCATGAAATTCAACAAATCATACATTAGGTGCGATTAATGAGACGACTGAATAGGAGATTTTTCAAGAATCTCAATATTTACGCTAATAATGATGAATCAGCGTTACTAAATAATAAAACCGCAAGGAATTTACGTGCGCAATGCGTTGAATATATGTGTCTATGGCCATATCCTAAACAATGAGAAATTATTAGAAAGATCATCGATTCCTCTGTTATTTTCATGAAGCTGCATGGCAAGAATAGATTTTGAATTATCGTAATTCAAGGTGTTTTTTTGCTAATTCAGTCGTCCACGATTCGTTTTTTGCTGATGCTGCCAAATGCAACGTGTTGGCAAACTCTACGGCCAAGGAGATCGTTTGTCACAGCGATGGGTCTCGGTATTTGCTTGTTATTTTGGGAGTTGAAATCTGAATTCAACGCAATGCCCGACCTCCCAACCGGCCACTGAGCTCTCATGGTCATTGGCACACAATGTTCCATTTATCATTTTTTTCGCAATTCTTTATAATCGATAATGCGACCGAAAAAAACGCGAAAAAAATGAAAAACTAAATAAGAAAATTGCAAAAATCAATCGACAACGAATTCAACGAATCGAAAATTTTTATCGCTGTTTTTATTAACAAAAATGTTGCAAAAATTACTTTTTGCTCAAAAACTACTGATGGATAAAAATTCTGAAACAAAATAGTCAAAAATGAAATTACACGAATTCGAAGGATTCAGTTGCTTCGCCGACTTTTCAAGCATAATAATGTTTATTAAAAATTGACAAACAAATGGTACATGTGTTTAGAATAAACGGAGGCCATTTTCGTGTGTGCTCGAGCACACACCTCGAACCTTGAACTTGAAATATTCAGACACTGCTCAACGTCAAGACTCTGTCTTGTCTCAGGCCGGCGGTCCAAAGTTTTGCCTCATTGTTGCTTTTTCGGTAATACAAACGAAAATCCAAGGTCCCAGCCCTCGTGTATATTTCTTTCTGTAAATACGACGTTGCTAAAAAATAATATTTGAACAAATAAAAAACGCATTTTTCATCGGCTCCGTAATTGGGGAGTCGCGTAACAATAATATTCCGTTATTATTCTCTTCGCTAATCGCCAACATCATCAGTAATAAAAATTACAAAAGAAGCGTTTATGGAAGTTTTCAGGAACAACATTGTACTTGTTGCGCATTTACAACGACGCAATAAGGCACGATTGCTTTGTTTTTTCATTACTTCCAAACTGATAACGTAGATTATGCAAAATAAGTCGAGGATTCGTTGATCACCGAGGAAACGTTACAGCCAAAATGAAATGAAACGTGATTGATCTCAAGGCGCGATGATTTGCATCGATCAGTCGCAATTGGTGGCATTTCCGACGATGTCGACGTTTGCATCGTTGGAATGCAACGAAATTCTGTTTTTTCCTGAGCAAAGCTCCATGATTCTTATGCAATATTTGGTGAGGCCGATAAAACGATAGTTTTTTAGGATCCAAACCCAAAATTGGTACGAACGTTGTCATGGTTTTTTAAATCGAACAAAAAATGAATAGAAAAAATTATTTTCCGTTGGATCCCAACGTTGCGACCTTGGCAAATGAACACCTGGATTTACCGATATTATCAGATAAACTTAATTCCACGTCCCTAATAACGAGGAATCTGTAAAATTTGATTCTAATAATTGTAAAGAAATGAGGAAAAACGTTTGTTTTTTTTTCTCGAGCATTTCTTAGTCATGAATCATAATATTGAATGGACTCGGAGAGTAGAAAAATCGATACTTGATGGTATTTTCTTATTCCTGGGGAATTGAAGAAAAATATTCACTGTTTTCCAGTCAAACTAATGAAAAACTTCACATTTTTATACAACGGAGTGGTTTCGCCTCGACCCGCGAGACATACTCGAACGAATTTTGCCTCGGTGCGTTGTTGGCTCGGACGTTATTATCTTGAGCATGCGCGTCGCCTGGAAAATCATTTCGATCATCGATAGTAATGACGTAATCACGATTTCCCATCAGCTTGACGAGGCACATGTTTGTCTCCTTTATTCGTGCTCGTACCAGGGCTTCTAGAGTGAAGAGATGCTCGTCATGGATTTCCGGTAAAAAGCAGTGCATAAAGTCCGCCAATCTACGGAGATAAGCAGAATCGTTCAATTACGATAACTTTTTTTTTCTTATCTACTAATAAACATCCTCTTAATCGATTCCAAAACCAATTATCACAACGACAACAAAATCTCAACCCTTCGAGTGCATACTGGGTCAGATTGACCCCAACAAAAATTAAATTTCGGGCCATAGAATATGGAAATTTACTACAAACATAAATTGTTATTTATCTTTTTGTTTCTAATTTTTTAATATGTTTTTAATATGCATTTTTTGTTAAAAATGCATATTCACCAGAATACGACGATATCAAAAACGCAGTGGGTCAGACAGACCCACCACCAACAAAAAGTGAATTTAGAGTCCTAGAATATGGAAATTTACCACAACAATAAATAACAAAAAATTCATATTCACCAGAATACGACGATTTGCAAAATGCCGTGGGTCAGATTGACCCACCACCAACAAAAAGTGAATTTAGAGTCCTAGAATATGGAAATTTACTACAAAAATAAATAACAAAAAATGCATATTCATCAGAATACGACGATTTGCAAAACGCCGTGGATCAGATTGACCCCAACAAAAATTCAATTTCGGGCCATAGAATATGAAAATTTATTACAAAGATAAATAACCAAAAATGTATATTCACCAGAATACGACGATATGAAAAACTCATTGGGTCAGATTGACCCACCACCAACAAAAATTTAATTTAGGGCCATAGAATATGGAAATTTACTACAAAAAAAGTTTGTACATAAAAAAACAACAAAAAATGCATATTTACCGGAATACAACAATTCGAAAAACGCACTGGGTCAGATTGACCCAAGATGCGCTTATAGGACGGTCGCACTCGAAGGGTTAAATTTACCAAACGATATAAAGCATTCGAGGACCGTCGAGCTTGCATTTTTTCGTTCTTCAAAAAATTAGATTTGCGTAGAAAAATTATTCACTAATTTTCTTTTCCGGAAAATAGAAAATTGACAATAATCGTCATTCTGGATCATAGACCAGTGAACAGCGGATCTCGCAATGGCTTTTCCTTTTGGATACGACAGTTGAGATGAACGAACGTGATCCATAGGGACCAGAAAGCAAATGCAAGCGATGCATCGGTTGAAAACACTCGGGCCATTGTCAGAGAATAGCACAAAGTCCAATACTCCGTGTATATCAATAAAAACGATTATTTTCAAATATGAACAGATGGCCGCAAATCTTTAGAAATGTTCGAACGCATAGGAACGTTTGAAAAATGAAAACAAGAACGTCATAGAAATTTGACGTCAAAGAAATTCGTTGTCGGTCAGGGATCGTTGAAAATAATTCAAAGATAATCTGCGTTTTCCCAGAAATTCATTAATTCCATTCATTTTTTCCTGACGAGTGAATGCAATCGTTATTCTTATTATTATTTCTCGTTATTATTGTTAATTGTTATTAACCTCAGCAGATATTCCGCGTTGTGCCCGCTGGGTCCAACACACTCGGATATTTGTTTAGCAATCGAATGGAGAGACGCGTCGCCGAGCCAATGTTCGTTTTGATCCGTGGCTGTGTAAATAATAACTGGAAAGCTTGTTTTTCCATTTTTCGTATAAAAAGTCGATATTATCGTGCGATATCCGCCGAGCGTGCACTCTCTCTTCTCCAGATAGGGCAACGCTACGTTGCCCTTCACTTCGAAAGCTCGTCCGTAAACGATTCCCTAAAAACAACAAGAACAGAAATAATCAAAAATTCGTTTCGCAACCAAAAAAAACCATTTGTTACGAGAATTCATTGACAAATTTTGCTTCATCGCTTCAAAAAATCTGAAGGGATTTTTCAAGATTTTCTGATTTCATTATTGCCAAGTAATTATTTAAATAATTTGTTTAATTATTTGTTTTTCAACTTTTGTTTTTTTTTCTTACTTCTTTATCCTCGACCAAAGTTGCAACACGACCAGGCTGCAACAAAGAGAAACGAGAATTTTTAGTATTCGTGTCCTATATTTAACGACGTTTAGAGTGTGTGGGAGAATTTTTTAGTCGAGAGAAACGTGTGTGGGGCAAATACGCAGTTTACGTTTTCCCCCATTGTAATAATATCTCTCGGATTCATTCACACGTGATGTTCTCTCGTTTCTCAACTACATTGCTGCCGTGTTTTATTTTTGAACTCGAAAGCAAAAAAGCTTTGAAGCAAATGATTTTTTCGGCAACCGACCAGTGACTGTACGAATGACGATGTAGTGGTATTTGAATAAACTGTGAACAATATATAGTTAGAATAATATCCTCTCCATCTGCTCGAAAAAAAAAAAAATACTCGAGATGGTTGCAACTAATAAAATTCGAGAGATTGATTATCAAGTAGCAAGATTTTCAAAGCGCCTTAACGTTGATATAAAAAATTGGGTCCATTGATAAAGGCGATTTTTCTTCGCTCATGTTTGACGGGAAAATTTGATTTCATTTTTCTTATCGCAACATTTTATGAATCGGCCCTGGAACGGTAACTTGTTTTTTTTTACCCATTCCCGTAACCTGGGGTCATGAATGAGCCCAATTTTGAAAAATTCATATCTCCGGTAAAATCGAACGAAAAGGGTTAAATTCGGGCTCATTCTTTTCATTTTTTTATGCAGCATCACGCGAGCGTGGGCAATTTTGCTGGAAGTCAAAAAATTAATGAAAAATGCGGTGAAACGATAAAAAACGGGAGAACGAAGAGGACGCGGGATTCAAAGTCGCCTGGGGTCGTTAATGAATTTTTCAGTTAAATTAATGACAATAATTTGTTGAATCGATCAATTATTAAATTGTGAATGAATTAAAAAATTATTGTTTCACTCTGTGCCAAGTATTCGAGTTGTTGTTTACAAATACAGAGAACACGTAACCCACGGTGTCGATTTCTACAAGTTCGATACTCGATTTCTCGATGTTGCACAGCGAGCTTATATTTCATTTTTTGTCTTTGTAACCGCAGCATTCACGAGGCTCTCGAGCAGTTCAAAGAAAACTCATGTGTAGTTTTGTGTCGAAACGCTCCTCGTGTTTACAACAAATTATTACGAAATAATAAAAAAAACAAATTTTACAATCTTACACGATCATTATCGGACTCGTGGCTAATGAATAATTATCAGATAATTGAACTGCTCAATAATTCATTAGACTAATAGAATAATTCATTCGATTCATTAGACTAATAGAATAATTCATTCGATGAGTATCTCAAAATTCATTGCATAAAAAATTGTCCAATGTAAAAATCGATATTCATTTTTTTAAACAAAAACGATCGCGGACGAAAGATTTTGAGAAACTTATGAAAATTTTCAACAAGTCTATTCAGCTTGTGAAATGATTGCTTTTTTTGTGTTTTTCGTGATTTAGTAGAAAAGAAATTCTTTCGTGAACAAGTGATTATTGAATATTCAGTTTTTTGTAAAATTCGTGAACCCCCGATAGCCACAGGAAATAATTAAAAAAAAAAAACACCGGTTTATGGTGACAAAATAGCAGTTTCGCATTTACCTAACAAGATAACGAGCACCCATTTGTTAATTTTCTTGTTCTTGATCCGTTTCCTACGTCCAACATGTAGTGCAATTACTCAGTGAATAATGTAAACAGATACAAGAGTCACAGCCCGTGAAAACAAATGTTAAAACAATAAATACAAATGTATTATTTATAATCTTATGCATTGCGCCAAAGTTGCATAAGTTTCGTACGAAATTGTTTTTTTCAACGATTGTCTAAATGGCAGCGAATGCGACAACGACCTTGACATTTATTGCGATTATCCATCACGCGGGCGCAGATTTTTTTGTACATGATTCTCAATTTTTTCCTGTTCAGGACGTGACCCAATTTTTTTTTTCAGAAAAAATACGAATTTTGTCATTTTGGATAATTCGCGACGAATTTCAACGAGGCAACTCTTGGGAAATTTTTTCGAAATCGTCGCGTTTTGAAAATTTTCTCTAGTGCCAACAACTTGGTATCAAATAATTGTTAAATAAAACTCGAATTTTGTAATTTATTTAATTTCGTTGAAAATTCTTCGTGAATTTTGAAAATTCTCCCCTAGACGTTTTAATGACGATGAAAATAAATATAAGACGATAGGAATCTTGTGAACGACGTAGAATCGCCTCGCGCCAAACAAAATCCGTTGTAGATGCGTCTCCGCATGTTGGCACGTGCGGAGAGCGTACGAGCGAAGGAAACAAAGATGTCCTTCGTGATTTTGACCTCAGCAATTTTGACGACAAAGCTCCAACTGGAGGAATTTAACAAATTGGATAACAGAAGCCCTTGAAAACGGAAGTGAATCAACTGTGTCTGCGTAGACTCTATAAAAAGTAGGTAGAAAACAACATGATCACCTGCGACGATAAATTCACACGAAATAATGTGCAATTCATGAATTTAAAATAAACGCTGCAAATTTAAGTTTGCAAATTGCTTCCACAAGATGCTCAAGATCTTGAGCATCTTGCGAAAATTTTAAAATAAAAATAAAAAATATGATGGAGGTCAATAATCAGTTGTCCAGTGGAAATGAAGAAAATTTACGACGCGATGAAGAAAACTCTCGACAAAAGTTTGGAAAAATCTGGGAAATTTTTTAAGCAAAATTTAAAACAAAAATTTGAAGACGTCAAAAAGTAATTCTTGAAGACGTAAGAAAATAATTTTTAAAGACGTCTTGAAGGAAGCAAAAAACGACGTTTTTTTGTCAATTTAACAAATTGAGCAATTCTGAATGAGATTATTTAGAATTTCATTTATACTCGTCCACGATAATCGTCTAGACCACGATTATCTTATCAATTCATTCATTACCACACGTGATTCTCTGCGAATCGACAAAAAAATAATGAAAAAAAATATATATAATCTTTCCCACTCGTGAATTCGTTCACAATATATTGTCGAGAAAAGGAGGGGGACAAAAAATTCAATCGTAAACTTGTGGAAGGCCAAAAATTTCGACAAGGTTTATGTCATTTTCAAGGATTTTTAAAAAATTATACACCTTGTAACATATTTATTCATAGTTATCGGACTTTTTATCACGTTGTCGACGATAAAAACGTCGCGGACGAAAAATGCTGCATGTTGCATGAGCGAATAAATTATTTCGACTTTTCAATCGCGCTCGAACTCGAGATAATTACAATTTAATGAAAAATATACATATTTTTGTATAACATTAGAAGGCTATGAATTTTCTCGATAAGAGCGAATGCGATAAACCTGCCAAAAGTTGCTCAATTTCAAAATTTTCAATATTCTCATGAAAAATGAAGCGGAAACTTGAATTTTTCAAATTTTATTCCAATTTTTCGATCCACTCGACGATCCAAGAAAATTTTCATATCACAAATGACGATGCACGGGGGCGAATAACCCTGAACGTTTTTTTTCCTCATGTTTCCGACTGTCGTTTTTTCGAAATACGTCAGAAAAATGACGCTCGTAACTCGATTTTCATACGAAACCAATTATTGCAAGAAAAGTGAAAAAAAACGATACATTACGGAAAAAACCTTTATTTTTTCAAAGGCGACTTTAAATCCCGCGCCCTTTCTCCCTTCGCTCTCCCGCTGTTTTGTATCATTTTACCACATTTTTGACTAATTTTTCGACTGCAAGCAAAATTGTCCCAGGCTCAGGTGATCCTCCATTAAAAAACGAAAAGAATGAGCCTAAGTTGAACCCTTTTCGTTCAATTTTATCGGAGATATGAATTTTTCAAAATTTGGGTCATTTGTGACTCCAGGATATCGGAACAGGTAGAAAAAATAAAGTTACCGTTCCAGGGCCAAATGAATAAACGTTAAAAATGAATAATTAACAAACCTTTTCGACGGTGCCGCGATGTGTAGAATTTCCCTGCCAGAATTTTCTTCCATAGCCTGTGATATATCCAATGGTGCTTTGTTCGAATTCGAATCCAGGATTCCAGCACAAAGAACCGTATCCGAAGACCCAAAGCCCCGAGCCTCTTTCCATTATTTCCAATATTCCGCAACGATTGAGAAGTAAATAAATGTCAATAAATCGTGAATGCGGACACAGGGAGGAAGAAAATCTCGCGGATGCAGATCGAGCTTCACCAATCCATAATAAAATTTCTAGTCCTTTATTTTAACGTAAAATTCATAGAAAATAAAATCATCGACTCATCTCGCTGTTGATAATTTATAAAAACACATTTTCGCTACGTAAGAAATTTAGTAATTCGTAAAAATGTTCATTTAGCTGCTGCTTCGCATCGGAAGCTCGCGTTAATGTTCGTGCCACCGATATTTCATCCGTTTTTCCGTAACCGCGGGATGAAAATTTTTAGTTTGACGATGAGACGAAGAATAATGGTCCGTCACGGGCAGTTCGTTCGGAGAACGATCGAAAAAGAGTTGTGAATATCGTTGGATTGGCAGCAGGTGCCAGATGGGTGTCGAAGCTCCCCACTGGCCCTCCGATAATGCCGCAAATATTAACACTTTGCTTTGGTATTTATCTTTCGAAGCGAACGGTTCTTCTTTCTCTTCTTTTCTATTATTCGCTTCACCGTGCAGTCGAGCAATAACTCGTCGTGTATTGACTGCTTCCATTTACCCGAGCTCGAAACCTCAAGGTTTATATATTATTATGCGTTAAACGCTTTTTTACTGATTACGTAAATTCTCAATGAATTTGTTTCTTAATCATAATACAGGAATCAATGGAATTGGAAAATAATGAAAGATCGAGTCGTCGCGAGGATTAACCTTCGACTGACTTGTTTCGACCACGAGACCGAAGCTTTTAAAGCTCGATGTTTTATACGTTTATATTCATATATATGAATATCGAACGACAGCAGCGACTCGTCGACAAGCGGAGCAACCCCGAACCTCCAATGAGAAGTCTTTCTACTTTTTTTTGTTTACGATTTGGTGCACGATTCTTCCAACACGTGAAAAAATGCTAATAACTTCGTTGTATTTTGGTTTTGACGATTGAATATCCGATTGCCCGTTGAAAAGTACTTGAACCGTACTTTTCCCCGAAAGTTTCACTCGTTTTTACAATTCATTTTAATTTTCTTTAAAATATTTTATTATTATTAATTCAACAGCCTTTACAGCACATTTTTGCGTTCTTTTTGGAAGCTGAAAGATTTCTTCGGCTGGACGTAAAATTTTTTACTTGAAATGTTGAAATTTCTATGTGTAAAGTATTTTGTTAATTTATGAATTCTCGAGTCAATCTTTCCTCGTTTTATCTCTTTCCCTCTGGCTGTCTCGTTACTTATTTTTCATGAAGTGTTAACCGCTTGACGCGATAGGAAAAGACTTGAAGCCAAAAAATAATGTCGAAATGTTGACACTTTTTCGCAGCTGCGATGTATCGTACGATCGCGGGGCAATTTTCACTTTTGGGGTGGATCGATGTGAACGGTGTGCGTTGCTCCAACCCCTCCGATACAGTGGAGAAAATGAATGATGCAATCGAAAAAGTCCTGACGCGATAAGTTTATTTTCCACAATTCAAAAAAGAAAGAAGTCGAAGGTTATTCACGCTTTTCGGGTTTCACAATGTTGATCGAAAAACACTCGAAAACTCGATATTAGCAGAATAATTTCCCTTCTTATCACAGCTGTTGTATTTTCGGCGAACTTTGGCGTTTTTCTCCTTTTCACGAACGTTTTAATACCGCGTTTTAAAATAATGTTATTACAATTTGTCGTTATTTTGACCGAGAATGTGTTTGTGTTTAATTTGGCGAGATGAAGGTCAGCGATCTGCTGAAAATTTATGCGAATTATATGTCAGTTTATTTCGAGACACCGCGCGCTGCCCTTGCGAGTTTTCGAAGAAAAAACCACAAGGTCGAAACTTATTCTTTTTTTTCTTTTCGTGATGTAATACAAAAAACTGGATTTCACTATTTTTTCGCACTGATTCTGTTTTGTGTGTGGATAAACGCGTGGAGCAAATAATGAGCAAACAGGGCAGAACCGGACGATGCGAGAGCGCGATGTCTGATTCACTGTACAGCGATTTACCGTCTGTGAGTGAGAAGACGAGCGAATCGAGCAGGTTGGGCTACAAAATACGGAACTGCCACGAAAGGGGCGTTCGATGTGGAATGGCGAAGGGGCCGGGGCAGGGGAGGAGAGGCAGCGGAAAGAATAACAGCAGCCGGTGTGCCGGCATCGGCTGATGAAACAGAGTCAACCATTTACGTATATTCTTCGAGACCAAATAATCAACAATAAATATAAAAGCCTTTTCATCTCGAATCAAAAAGACAGAAAATAATTTACAACAGAAATTCAGGCTCCGGAAAGCTCGATCCGAAGCTAATGGGAAAATAATTAATTGCACTGAATTCTACGACAATTTGCACTTTGCAACATACACTACGATCGACCTTGAAAGTGCAACGTGTGGCTGCGAAGTCGAAAAAACAAATGTGCTCGCCAAATGTCAACTTTTGTGTTATTGACATAAAAATTCGATTATTCACTTTTCGGATTATTGAAGACGAGTCCATGTGCATCAGTGAACTTTTTGTATTATTTTTCAAACTGTTTTTTTATTCTTTTCAGCGATCACAAGTCGCAAGATCGAATTATTCTCGGACAAGCTTATTTGCAGCATTAGAAAAACTGGAAAAACTCGAATTAGTAAGTGAGGTTAGGTTCAGTGGAAATCTCGTTTTCGAAACTCGTAATTTATCAGGAGAACTGACAACAGTGATTAATTCAATTTACGAGTCGGACATAATCTTTGTTTTCGAGTGCTCATCTGTAATTTTATCCAAAGCAGCCACTTTGAATGATTATATCCTCGTTATCGGACTCCAATCAATTCCACAAACGTGATTTCATCGAATGCCGAAGTTTTCGAGTAATGCAAAAACTGTATTTTTCGCGTCAGATTTTCCAACTGAAAAATAATCCATTACTGTTCGAACATTAATTACAATCTTTTGCAGCCATTGACATCGATAATATAACCTCAAACTGCGTGAACGTGTTTTCTCAATAAAAGTGTTGAAGTCAAATTCAAAAAAATTGAAAATCAACAAGACTTTTGATTGAAAACCCCAAAAAATCCAACAAACGTGAAAAATCATGTTTTTTTTCGAATTTTTCGCTCTTATCCATGATCCGCGGCTCTGATCCTGTGATAAAAAGAAACTCGCATAAATTTTCCATCCGTTTATTTAATTTTTTTTTCATCTGCGGCCCAATTCTGTTCTGCGGGATTGTAAAAACGCCAAATCGAGTAACAACGAGTTTGTCACTTGAAGATTTAATCGATTAGTGACGACCGAATAAGTTTTGAGCGTTATAATATTTGAGAGAGTTGGAACGTAGAAACACGAGTAGCAAAAAAAAAACAATGAGGGAAAAGAAACGAGGGATATTTGTGGTTTCTTGATAATTATTATTCTACACACGTACACATTAATCTAGAGAAAATATTTACAATAAAACGCTGTCTCCGCTGGGTCGATGACCCGTTGCTAAATTCTCCTTTGTCAAGTATCTGAGAGAAAATAGATTTAAGACTAAAGATGATTGTTGTCGATGAGTATTTTGAGGTAGCGCTGTCCGTTTCAGAATTATCGTTCAGAATTTAATCAAATTTGGTACAGTAGTAGATTATGATTAGAAAAAGATCCAGTCAAATTCTCAAGAGGCTACGGAGCACCAGAAAAAAAGAAAAGCATCGGTAGTTTCATACATTTAACATTGAGTTTTACGATGAATCTCAGTTTTCCTTGTATTTTGCAATGAATTCTTATCAATTATTAGGAGAAATCACGATTCTCATTGTAAAATACAATGAACTGTATGAAATCGATGTTGAATTCATGAAATTACCAATGCGAGTATTTTTTTTCTGGTTCTCTGTAGCCTCTTGAAAATTTGACTGAATTTTTTTCTCATTATAATCTGCTACTGTACGAAATTTGATATAATTCTGAACAGTAATTCTAGAACCGCCACTACTGACTTAACACGGAATAGTGTCTCGTGTCAAGTTGAGTAAATTTCTTGCTTGTTCGTTCATTATCAAAGTAAATATAGAAAAGAGATCATTTATACGGTGTCCTATAAAGATTATAGATATTTTGGGCAGGCCCTTTGTGGAAAAGGCCGTTTCAGAGAGCATTGAGAAAAAAATACAGACTAGTCAGCTAGTAAAAGTGTTTTGAATGTTTAAAAAGTAATATTTTGTGCTGGAAAGAGTAAAAGAGTTTCGAGTTGACGTTGGGACGTGCATTGTTCCTCTAAATGCAACGAAACGTTTTTGGTGTATATTTTCCAAATATTTGATGGCAGTTTGAGAATTCAGAAATTGTCCAGACCTTGTTTCAGTCTCTCGAACGAATCCAAAGAGAAAATCTGGAGAAAAATTGTCGCTTACCCCAGAATTGACAAATTCAAGACGTTGCGCCGTTCGTGACTTTTGATAATTTTGTTTTTTTCTTTACAAATCAAACCGAAGTTTGCGTCGTCTCAACAGAACGAAAATTCTCTAATTTCTCGATTCAATACTTTAATATAATTTCGCAAGTTTGCTCAATCTCGTTCTCTTCGTTTTTCATCAGTTTCGTCACGTCGACGACGAACTTAACTTTCTTATTAATAAGCGTGTTTTTAGGAGTGGCTACTCGTCCGGGTGGTCGGATGAATAATATTCGTCCGGACACGGTTTATCCAATGATATCCGCATTATCAGGACGAGCAAGGGTTGCTTATTCGTCCGGATGTGTTTTTAGTGTACGAAATATCCGGACGAGTAGCCACAACCTTCTTAATAACTGTCTTCTCTACCATCGAATGGAGTTTTTACAAAATACGTTGTTAAGGTTCCCTTGCCCTTGACGTACGTCGGACCACGACAGACGAGCTCGTAACCAGCATTCTTCAAAATTTTTGCAGTGTCTTCGGTTACTTGAAGTCTTCCCATTTCTCCGCAACTGTCCATTCTCGAGGCAACGTTAACGGTGTTTCCCCAAATGTCGTACTGCGGTTTTTGCGCTCCAACTACTCCGGCGATAACGGGACCGTGGTTCAGGCCTTGAAAACAAACAAACAAAAATGAAGTTTTCTCTTATTAGGATCGAACTCTTCGGCAAAAAGTCAATGATCAATTTTTTCAAAAGAAATATCGAAGTTTTCTTCATTCGAAGACGACGGAGCAAACGATTAAATTTACCCATTCGCAGCTTGAACCTCTGGAAAGATTCCCTGTTGATCTGATCGAGTATCGTCATTAACGCGATCGCAAATTCGACGAGAACAATGACGTTGTGATCTTGCTGTTTAATCTGGTCCTTCCGTAGCAACGAAACAAAAAGAATAAACAAAATTAAATAAATATTATCACAAATATTCGAAAAATGATGAAACAGTACAAGGTCAAAATAAACCAAGTCCAACGATTTAATTCTGATCGATTTTTCTCTCGTTAATCTTCGATTTCATTTCGATTCTGACACAGGAAAAATTATTAAAATTCGTTAAATCATTTTCGAAAAGTAAGAATTCGAAAAATCGCAAGCTTACTTTGGCATAAATATCTTCTTTGCCAGGACTCAGACCCGAAGCGAGCATGTACGTGCTGCCGATAGTTTTGATTTTCTCAATCCCTGAGAATTTCGGTTTGAGGAGCAATTTGTCAAAATCGCAAATAATCTCGTTGAGTAATCGGAGGCACTCAAGACCCTGTTTGTTGATGTCCGTCTCGTCGTAGAATTCTTTGTAGTTTGGAATCGAAGCGAACATTACAGCAATGCTGTTGTATCTTTCGTGGTAAAGATCCTGTGAGCGAACGAGAACGAAGTTGAATGAATTGGAACGTCAAAAGAAAAAGGAAAAAAAGTTTATTTCGTTTTTTATTTTTCAAAAACTCATTTACTGTCGATTCTCGACAAAATCTTGCGTTTCTATTTATTCATGTATGTCGGAAAAGAGCTTTTACGATATTGAGATCAAATCCACTTGCCTGATTGGTTCTCGTAGCGAGAAAGTGATCGGCTACGTGAGCCGGAAGTATATTTTCCAATAGAATTTTATTAATGCCTCTCATAGTTTCGACCTCGTCTTGCTCGCACTTGAGTTTATTTTTCCACATAAAATCGGTTCTCGAGGTGAATTCGACTTGTCGGTCAAGTACGTGAAGGACCAGAGCGACGACGACCAGGAGATATCCGATTTTAGCGAGATAATGAATCCCAAAAAAGCTACGAATTAAAAAATCCAACCATCAAAGAAAAGTTGAGAGACTATTTTTTGTTTTTTGCATTTATGGTATCGAATTACGTACTCGTGGCGGTAACCCGAGTAATAAAAGTCGACGACAGGTGCTTGAGAAAGTACAACGAGAGTCGCAACGATCGATAAAATCATGACACCAAGTTTTAAGAGAAAGCCGATTCTCAGATGACTCCAACCGACCAGTAAGGCTATCGCTGCTGACTCCAAATATGCCTGAAACCAATGTTTATTTCGAAACTTGAGAAACAAACGATTGTTCGTGTCAAAAATTCAATTTATAACAAAATGAAGTTTTTGGCAAATTTTGAAAATTCAACGAGTCATTTGGGAGTTTTTTTTGTAAAAACTTCCCACCAACCGCATGGTGTAGGGTGTGAAATTCCGGGGTATGGTGATTTATGGTGTGACGCTTGTTGCGAGAAAATAATTCTGTCTTCCGAAAACGTTGTCATTGGATATTTGGTAAGAAATATTTTGGCCTTCAGTAAAAATTCGTCTACCTGTTCATTTTTATTATTTTTGTTGATAATAATGAATAAATAATGAAAAAACGTTCATATTCATTAAATTTTTTTTGGTAAAAATGAAGGAATGATGGAAAAGATTAATTTTTTTACTATTTTTCATGATAAAGAATAAAGGGTAAAGAATAATTTTAAAAAAGTGTCATTACCGGTACGATGTATGGTTTGGTCTCGTCGACGTCAATGAGACTTATGAGAGCAGAAGAAATGGCCAGTACTGCAGTGATAAAGTAAACAGCCAATCTGATGCCCCGAGAGAGCGCTGTTTTCCTCGTGTCATCGTTCGGATTGCCAGATTTTTCGACGTACCAAGAGATGCCAGTGAAAATGGCAAGGGCGGCGAGGCCAGCGGAGAAACAGCCGTAGACGGTTATGCTCCTGGCGAAATAAATGATAATTGAAAAAAAGGAGGAGAAAAAAAAATGTAACGGGCGGTGATGCGGCTGCCCAAAATAACAAAAGCAGCTGCTTTATGGCAACTAATTTTTAACGTGCTATTCACCTGACACATTTCTCGATTACCTTGGCTGATAAATCACTTGTATAAGGAACATCGTCGAGTAGAGAACGTTCGAGGCGAGAACGTACCAGGGATACTGTTCGTCCTTTTGTTCCCTGTACTGCGTTTCTTGATTCTCGTCTTTGAACCAATAGGTTATTGGGGACATGCCTTCGTTTCCAGAAAGCCAGTGCCTAATTAAAAGAAAAAATTCAATAAAACAATTCATGTGACTTGAGGATTCAAGGTTGTACTGTCGCTTTTAGAATTATCGTTCAGAATTTAATCCTTTAAAATATTACTTTTTAAACATTCAAAACACTTTTACTAGCTGACTAGTCTGTATTTTTTTCTCAATGCTCTCTGAAACGGCCATTCCCGCAAAGGGCCTGCCCAAAATGTCTATAATATTTACAGGACACCGTATAAATGATCTCTTTTCTATATTTACTTTGATAATCAACGAACAAGCAAGAAATTTACTCAACTTGGCACGAGACACTATTCCGTGTTAAGGCAGTAGTCGCGGTTTTAGAATTACTGTTCAGAATTATATCAAATTTCGTACAGTAACAGATTATGATGAGAAAAAAATTCAGTCAAATTTTCAAGAGGCTACAGGGAATCAGAAAAAAAAATTCGCATTGGTAATTTAATGAATTTAACATCGATTTCATACAGTTCATTGTACTTTACAATGAGAATTGTGATTTCTCCTAATAATTGATAAGAATTTATTGCACAATACAGTGAAAACTGAGATTCATCGTAAAACTCCATGTTAAATGTATGAAACTACCGATGCGAATATCTTTTTCCTGGTGCTCCGTAGCCTCTCGAAAATTTGACTGGATCCTTTTCTAATCATAATTTACTACTGTACCAAATTTGATTAAATTCTGAACAATAATTCTGAAACGGACAGCACTACCTCAAAATGCTCATCGACAACAATCATCTTTAGTCTCAAATCTATTTTCTCTCAGATACTCGACAAATGCGAGAATTTAGCAACGGTTCATCGACCCAGTGGAGACAGCTATTTATTGCAAATATTTTCTGTAGATTAATGTATAAGCGTGTAGAATAATAATTATCAAGAAACCAAAAATATCGTTTTTTTCTCTTGAAATTTTGGCTGGATCTTTTTCTAATCACAATTCACTACTGTGCCAAATTTTATTAAAATCTGAAGACTGATTCTATAACTGAGAGTACTACGTTAACTCAATTTTTTTCAAACTTACTTAACGTCGAAACAATTGGTGTTGTTGGGCAACAAGTTCGACTCGATCATGGCGATACTCTGCGACAGAAATCGTACAATTTTTCTTAACATTCCTAATTACTTATCGATTTTTACATCAATAAATTCGGCCACTCTGTCGAACTCACTGTCAATCCGATATTTTTGGCGAGTGTGGATTCGGTGATGTTAGCGAACGGTTTATCAGCGCCCCAGCACTCGACGTACTTGGTCATTTTGCTGCTGGGCCGTGATCTTGAGGGAAAAAATAATTTTTATAGCAAAATCATTGTCTCAAAAGCTCGAAACGAAAAAAAGTTGAAAAATTCGTTTGAAAAGCGTGTAAGTAACCTCGAGGGAGTGGGTCCAGGTCCGTGAGTTTTTCCATTCTCTTGCAACCCGTTCTCTTCCTTCGTTTTCTACAATAAAAGGAGTTAAAACTGTGACAGCAAAATGAATAAAGAAAAAATGAAAACTTTTAAAATCCGTGCAGCGTAAAGTTTATCGTTTGTTAAATATTTTCGCAAACTCTCTTATATTCGTATTAAGTCTCTTACTGGATGAGGACAGAAGAGAAAAAGTTTAATGTAAACGAACGTGCAACAACGATCAACAGGGGGATCGGAAGAGTCCCAGAGTGAGAAATAAATTCATTATCACGGCAAAAGGCAGTGCGGAAATATATTTAAAAAAATGTGATTCCACATTAATAAATAATTGGTAATTATCCATCGAAATTTGTGTTTTGCAGTTTTTTACCTTTGGCGGTATAATGAGAAAAGTCTCAACCTTGTGATCGGCGAGATAGGTCTCGCGAGAGCCGCCGTCCCCAGGCTCAACTTCGAACCTATCCCCGAGCTGAAGGAGAGTTGCTTTGGTCACGTGAACTCTCCTGAAGAAAAAATAATCGAAAACCAATAAACGCAATTAAAGTTGAAAAAGTGGAATATACAAATAAATCGAAAAAATTCAGTAATTTCGATGAATTTACTTGTCGATAATATTGACTTTGTAAAGTGTGAAAAATCTTTAAAGAATAAACTGTATTCCGTTTGTTTGTATTTCAGTGAATTAATCACTCACCCCGGAAGTCCTCCACTTTCCATGTGATTGGCGAGGGTGACATCGTCGCTCCACACGTCGAATTGCCATTTTCGAAGTCCCATTACGCCGCACAGCACGTTACCCGTGTGTATGCCAATTCTCATGTCGACATTGAAGCCAGTAGCTTCCCGAACGAATCTGTGACGAGAGAACAAAACTTTGACTATTTTTTCATTTTGTAGCTCATTTCTTGCTTTTATTACTTTTCGTCCTTTTCGTTTCGGAATTTCAGTCACGTCAGTCGTTTTCATTGATCCTGATAATAGAAAATAGCGGGAAAGAAAAATAATTTGAAGGCAATTTCGACTTCAGGCGAAGGCAAAATCATATCTAGAAAAAATCTCAGAATGTGTGTGTGTGTGTGTGAGTGAATGTTCTGGCACTATAAAATTCAAACGTTCATAACTCGAGAACGTTTTGAGCTACAGGGCTCCCGTTTTGCACAAATGTTAATCTATACAAACCCTTCATTCTCTGAGAATTTTGTTAGATTTCCTAGAAAAATACGAATTCTACGGCATTTTGAAATTTTCGAAAAAAGGGTGTCGACGCTCTAACTCCCGCAATTTTAAGATTTATTACTATTTTTTTAAATAAATAGAGTATCGTAATAGGAAGTTTGGTATTGAATTTGTGGGATATCGATTGAACGGTTTAAATTTTACGATTTTTCGAATTTTACGAAAATCTGAGTTTTTTGAAAAATCGTCCAACCGTTCTAATTTCTGCAAATTTTCTAAAATATTGTGTACAAGTCTGTACTTTCTCTTTACTTTCTAGAAAACTTGCCGAAATTATATATGATTTAAATGCAAATATTAAAAACACTACAATTTGCTTCCTCAAGATGCTCAAGATGCTCAAGATGCGCTCAAAGCTTTCTCTATAAAGAAACTAAAACAAAAAACATAGTTTCTCGTAGAGAAAGATTTGAGGATCGCCTTGTGTGTTGTTACTGATTTTCTAAAGTTCGATGATTGTGGTTCAAAGTTTTACAAGCAACTTTTCGGGTTGCTCGGAGATTAGTATAACTTGAGTGAAAAGTTGAAAATTTGGCTCGAGGGATGTGGATAATGTTTATTTGCCCTGGCGGTATACTTTATGCGAAGAGGTTGCAAGGGAAGAGCAATTTTGCCTTATACAGCGGACAAGGCTATTATGATACCGGCAGATGAAACACGATGTGTATAAACAAGACTCAAAGGGACTCTTGGCTTACTGATACACGAACACGAGAATTCTCCAACCTTTGGATTTCGCCTCAAAGATTTTCACTGACATGTTTCACTTCAAAATAATAATAATATTTAATTCTTGAACTCCCGAGGGACTATGATTTCCTCTTGAGTGATAATGCCTTTCACTTTGATAATAAAAATAATTGAATAAATATTCACCTTATTGCTTCGATCATTTCGAGTCCCATATTGACGCAATTGTAAGCATGATTTGGGCGCGAGACTGGTAGTCCTGAGACGCAGTAGTAACAGTCCCCAAGAATTTTGATTCTCATGCATTGATTATCCTGAAAAAATCAACGACAACGAATATTTCATTTTAAACAATTTATCAATTGTCAATTAACGAAATTTGTGGAAAATTGGAAAAAAATAAAAACAGTTGTATACGGAGTCACTTATTATTGAGATGGACGACATTTTGTCGTGGAGCAGTGATAGAAAGAAAAGAATTTAAGCGTTAATGGTCACATGGGGTTAATTTTACCCGTGACATTCGTCGTTTCCCATGTTCAATCCGTTTATGGCTTGGATTTCCCCTCGGTTTGTGGCTAACGAAGTTTTATGCCTTGGGGCATGTTCTCCCATGAGAGATGTCTCGTTGTTGATGTTTTCAACATTTTTGTAATCAACTTGAAACACATGGATTTGGATGCAAAAAAAAAAGAGTCGAAGCAGAAATATTCAAGTTCTACGTCGAAAAAAATGTTTAGGTCCCTGAGGAAAAAGCTCGAGTGGGCAAAAAAGGTACATGAACAAATGGAGTGAAGGCAAAGGGTCACACTGCGAAATGCGTGAGTCGAGATGAATGGACATCGATATAAGAGGACAGCTACTTGGATGGGAACGATTTCGTAGGTTCCCATGACGATAAATCATCGATTTGCACCGACAATGAACACGAACCTCTCTCAGGTTTATATACGTATAGAAATTTATGAAAAATCGTTTGGCTTACGGGGTCTCGATGTCTCAAGGTGAGTGAATCGATTGTCAAGCCAATCGATGAGATTGAGTCTTGAAAAAAAAAACTTTCCCACGAAAAGAAAGGTTGCTCCAATTTCACAGTTACTTAGCCATCTCGAGAGCATTCCTCACAATTTTTCTCGTGGTCCATTCATTTTTAATGGAAACCACAAGAAAGTTGACGAAAAAGCGAAAGAAAATGAACAAAAAATTGCTCCACAAGCTGCTCATCTTGTAGGTGACGAGATTTTTCAACTCCCACGATATTCATTCGTCTAGTGGAGCTTGGAGCAAAAAAAACCGAGAAAAACGTTTTTTACGAAAAACAAATGTTCTGAAGAAAATTAATTGAAGAAAATTCACTTTTAAATCCGTTTTTCTTGTCCCTTCCTTACAAAGTACTTTGTAACTGCTTTATGCAAGGAACGATCAATTAGACTTTGTGGGCTGCAGGGAAATAAACTTCACCTTCGACGACGTGGAAAACGAGCAGTGTAGAATCGTGCTAAAGTGGAAATTCAATTAAGACGTTTTGCGCCATGACTTGGTTAGAGCGTATTTGGTAGAAAAATAAATTTCATTTAAAAATTCAATTCTACCGAGGATATGAAATTTCTCTATTAATTAGCAAAATCCCGCCGTTGCATTTCTCCAAGAAAACAATCTTCCAACGTTTATGTATGAAATGTATGAATACAGCGAGTTCCTGGTCTCGATATCGAATCAATTACAAGAGGTGTCTCTTGGTACATACACACAGCCCTTAATTCTCACCTGAATGACCCTCTTGGAGGTCACGTTTCTCAATGTACGTTACGGACGGGAAATTGACAGCGTAACCCCCAACCTCTCACAAGATATACGCGCAAGCCAACGCGTTCGTTAATTAATTTTGCGATCCTATATGCTGTCGATTCATACACATATGTATGTGTATATGGATGTTGCATTTAATTTGCGAAGATGCAAGATACAGGAGTGACTATAGAGAGTCGATTCCAAGTCAAGGATGTTTGCAAATCTTGATAAGAACTTCTTAATCAGAAATGTGTGTGTTTCCTATGTCTGAGAATGCGGTACAGAAATTATACATTTTCCCGATTGCGAGATTCTCATTTATACTCCGAAAAAAAAATTCACTGAAAATATAATAAAAGTAGCAAATTCGCATCGTTCTTTGTCACTGTAAATCAAAATTATTATCTGAGAAGAATTTCCATGGCAAACTTTCTTATGCTTTTTCTTCTTCAATTATGTTTGGAGTATTTTTTCACTTTTCAATGTCAATTTGCTTAAAATTTGTGTATGTTCTGGCATTGTAAAATTCAAACGTTTATAACTCGAGAACGGTTTGAGCTATGGGGCTCCCGTTTTGCACAAATGTTAATCTATACAAGCTCGTAATTCTCTGAGAATTTTGTTGGAATTGCTAGAAAAATACAAATTCTATGGCATTTTGAAATTTTCAAAAAAAGCGTGTCGACGCTCTTAGTTCCACAAATTTCTAGATTGATAACTAATTTTTTTTTTTATCAATAGAGTGTCATAATGGAAGGTTGGTATTGAATTTGGGAAATATCGGTCGAACGGTTTAAATTTTATGATTTTCCGAATTTTACGAAAATCTCAGTTTTTTTTTTTAAATCGTCCAACTGCTTTAATGTTTTCAAATTTAAGATATTGTGTATAAGTTTGTGATTCTTTCTTTCACATTATGTATTTTGATGGGGTCGGGGTTTTTCATACACGAGCATATTCGAGCCCAGGCTTTAAATATTTCCTCCGCGGGTTGTGAATAACTTTGAGATATGAAAGATAATGAAGCCAAGGTCAAAAGTGAGAAAAAGAGCGCAGAAGGCTGAAGAAAAAGCAGTCGACTATGAGGTCGAGATTACTAAACACCTTATGGGCCACAGAGGCTGATGTTTCGATCAGGCCTTTTTTCGGGGCAACGTTTGGCTCCGGGCAGAGTCAGGGGCTGGGCGAATACTTTCCTTATCTCTTGAAGGTTCTGTCCCTGGAGGATGATTCTCGTAATATTGCTCTGTGCTTTTTTTCCTACCCTGCGTTATTGTTTTTTTTTCTGTATTTTTTTTCATCGTCATTTAGCAAACGAGTAAAATATTGAATTGGGCCACGCAGCCAGATTTCCGCAACTGAAACTGTACGCTAGTATTTTTCTTTTCCCACAAAAAAAAAGGAAAAAAAATCATCACAGAAATAAGGGAATCAAGAATAACGTCGGAAAAAGAAAGATTTTCTAGCGAATTCGTGAAGTTTTTTCCTCATAAATAAGAGACAAAAATTCAAAGACTACTGCGAATAAAATTTCGATACAAAAATCGCAGAAAAAGTTAATAAACCAGAAAATCGCGACGTGAACAAGAACAAAAATGTACTTGCCTAACAAAAAAAATACAGAAGAAGTCTCAGTGAGGCAAGGGGGAATATGTGGAACGTCAATTTTCTAGTATCCACACATTTATAGTGTGCTCTCGTGCTTACGACCTTATACACGCTACTAATGTGTACCAGCGAGGCACTCACAGGACCAGGACATCCTTGTAGCTGTCGAAACACGTCTCGGTGCTCTTATGGCCTCTCATAAAATGCACTATGTGCATAATTGATGCACTTGCGAAGGTTCTGACACGTCTCTTCGATTTTGAGCAAATATGAAAAGAAAATTTGTTCTCTAACATTTTTCTTACCGGTAAATAATAATTTACCCAAAAATTAATACGTTCATCGAAGTTTCACTCAAAAATCATTGAAGCGAATTTTCCGAATCTTTTACAGCAATAAATCATTTCGAAAAAATAGTTCTCCACAGAAAGGTAAAAGAGAAAGAAATTCAAATTTTCGATTTGACGTTAAACTTGAAAAATTTCGCATTTATTTTCAAATTAATTTTACCCCATTGTTTGCTAATTTTTTCCTTCAAGCGAACATGCCCAGGTGAATTTGTTCTATGGTCAAATGACAACAACATTTTTCAATAATTCTCATCGTCGAACGAGCTTTCCTACGCAAGAGCACGAATCAATGAAATTCACAACGTTGTTATTTTTCTTACTTGTGCAATTTGATCGAACCTTCCGAATAGTTCGTTGAGAGTTTTGACGAGATCGGATGCTGAGAGTTGCTCGGAGAGCGGAGTAAAATTTACGATGTCTGCGTAAAGAATACTGTAAGAAAAAAAAAAACAAAACAAATTTGAGAAAAAAAAGAGTATGAACAAGAAAATGGAAAATATTTGTGAAATGCTCACCTAACGTTGTTGTAACGTTGAACATACATCTCGTGAAATCTGGTCTGCTTGTGTTTGCTGACTTCCTGGCAAGCATCGGCCATTTTAAGCATGATACTCCGTTTAACCTTCGATCAAAAGAAAGCAAAGAGAGCAAGTAAGTTGATTATTTTTTGACTCATATGCCATGGGGTTGCCTGGAGGAAAAACGTTAAGTAATGGGTTTTAATCTGGAAGACGTTCGTGGTCCTTTTATTACGTCGTAAAGAGATTTTCTCCGTTTTTTTTATCGCTCTGCTTGGCGTTTTGGAATCATAAAATGGGAATCACTTGCAAGGCCCTACGTAATTCGATTGTTACATTCTAACTCGTGTGCTCGTTGTCTGCTGGAATGAGTGACTGGATTGGAGGAAAAACCATTCGGAGAAAATTTATCTCCGAAGCAGTTTTTAATCGCGTGTTAATTCTGCACGACGACAAAACCCTAGCATCTGATATTTTAAGAGAATCTCTATGGCGTCCGACATATTAGTTCGCAAAATTCACAAAGCTTTTTGTTGTTCAGAATTGAAAAATCAAAGGCTGTGAAGATCGAAGGCAATGTCGGGAGTATCGCGGAGGGTACGAGGTTTAGCGTGACCGCATCAAACGCGCAAATATTCCATACGCGGAATAACGCGGGATTGAGGGAAGGAAAATAGAAGAGAAAGGAGCAGACGAGTGTGAATTCAACGAGTTATATGCAAGCCATGGAATCCGTTCGTCCGTTATATATTTTGACGTACTCATCACGTTTCGAATGCCGGCGAGATGGATCAACGAAATGAAAAGAGTATGAGAATGGTGCAGTGTCGAAAATGGAGAATAAAATAGAAGGAAATTCCAAACAGGCAAATATTTTGAATAATATGGCAACGTCGATGTTTTGGAGTTTTTTTTCTTTGTATTTTTTATTCGCCGTGCACAATGGTTCCAATGAAATTGATGGTTTGCCGGAACGCAGCAGCTTTTCATAGAGATTTCACGAGCACGTTGATCCAATGTTTGTAGAATTTGCATTTAGACTAATAAATAAATTCAAACGCACAATCCTGTACTCCATTTTTTCGTTGAGGGCGAACAAAAAATGTGAAATTTCAAACGAACGGTTAGAAACGAAAAAAAAAAGGAAAGCAATCGATTTTTCTTCTATTCTTTGTTTTTCTATCGAGAGTCGTATGAATAAAATATTTCTATCGACGATCCGATAAGAAAAAATGAAAACTTTCTGATATGGAGAATTACGAAGAAAAAAAGGAATTTAGCACGCGAATGATGTTTCGCTCTCGGGTCAATGTTCTGCTTTTATATTTCATGCCCCAGCTATGTAGTCACTAGGGTGTGTTAATATTTATGAGATTTGAGAGATAAATTTGAATGAATATCGATAATGAATAAATTTGAAAGGAAAAAAAAAACTAAAAAATAGCATCTCGGACTCACTTCTGCTGCTAAATATGCTGGAATAATGCTGAGCAACAGTTGTTCCTGTTGTTCTCTCTCGCACTCGAGCTTTATTCTCGACTCGATGACGATCTTTGTACCAGCAAAAGTTTTTCGATGAGCACGAGCTGTCAAGTTTCGATAATACAATCCAGCGATTATGGCGGTTATAAGAAAAATACTGTCGGCTCCGATCTGTAAAAATAACGATGTTGAAGTTTGCATCGTTGAAATGCAACGAAAACTCATGTGTTTGTCGAAAATACACTGAAAACAAAATTTTATTGAAAAAGATGGACATTTTGTTCGATACGTTCGCCTAAACGTTTTTTAAATAAATAATCCCAAAAATAGTGTCATTGCAGCAAGAAATATTTTAGAAAGTTTCTTCAGAAGCAATTTTTAGTCCTTCCACTCGTAAATTCCGCAGAGAATTCTGTCAGAAGCTATAAATATTCTGCCAAAATAACAAAAATTTTGAAATTATTAAAAAAATATTTGGTTTACTGTATTCAACAAAATATCGTCGATTTTTAGCAAAATTTCATTTCCAGTGTAACGAGAAAGTCTTCTTCGCCATTCGAAAAGTAAATTTACTAAAAATATTGGAACGGGGTCAATTAATTATCCAAATAATGAATGAAAAATATATTTTTAGTTGCATTGCAACGATGCAAACTTCAGTAGAATTAAAAATGTGATAATGACTCAAGAATTCTCGAAAAATTGACCAATTTTGTGACCTATATGTGACGATGAAAATCTTTTCATCCAGTTAAACGTCAACGTGCTTAAAATCTTCGAAAACATCGTGACAAAATGGCATGCGAGAAAGCGAATCGATCGATGATGTTACCTGATGATAAAAAGCGTCGTCTTCGCCATGATGAATGAAGAGATTCTTGGTGACGAACAAAACGGCGAGTACGACGGCAAAAAATGTTGGTCGCTGTTTTTTTATTCTTGGTAGAGCAGCGACGACGGCAATGATACAGGCAAAAAGTGGCAGCGATCCACCAATAAGTAGAATCGCCACGCCAAGAATGATCGACGAGGCTAGACCCAGAGCGAATCTCGCTCTGGTCGATTTTATAATTGATGGGAATTGCGTCACGACTAAGAGGCTCAACGATGAGACGAGCATGATGGCCAAGCTCGAAGCTGGTATCACTACATTTGTCAGATCCTTTGAATAAACAAAATCAAATTATCAGAGTAATCAGAACTAAACGATACAATGTAAAAACTATAAAAACTCTCCCTCTCTTTGTAATCTCAATTGCTTAAGTGCTTAGTCCTTTCATGCATTTTCTTAATTTCCGAATTCTTTTCTCCCATTTTTCTTCGGATTCTCATTTATTTTAATTTTTTCTGTTATCGTAATTTTTTTTTTATTGTCACTTTTTTTTTCATTTTCACGAGGTTATTCCTCGGTTGTTATCTTTTTGTATCGCAACTTTGTAAATTATTTGGCTTATGGTTGCATAACCAAGGCTTAAACAATAAAACAATCAATTAATCAGCCTCTCTCTCTCTCTCGTGGAATGGAAGGATATCGCGATTTCACTGCACGTACAAAACGTATCAGTGAGGCAGGATATAAAGAGAGAATATGGTGGAGCGGAAAGGATCGTGTTCTGAGGTAGCGGAAACGGGAAAGAATTCAAAGGAATTCTTTTTCTACCTCAGATGTTTCCCTTTTTCTGCGTCCTCTTTATTCTTTTCCTCTTTAAGAATATCGAAAGGTTCTCCATTACTGTAAGATGTACGGATAAAAAAAAAAAATACATCGTTTTCTGATTTTCATTCTGTTTGATATTATCGTTCCTTTAATTAACCAGGTTCCTCAATAAAATTGACCAATTAAGAAAAAAAGGCAAGCTCATCGATTTATTTTCACATTATTAGTTTTGAGATCTTAACGTTGTAAAATTTATTTTTTGCACAAAACACAAAATACGAATTTCAATTTTCTTATTTTTTTTTTCACCACGACCAACGAAAAGATTGGTCGACATTTTTTCACAATATTCGAGAGTCTATAGTTGAGGACCGTGTGTGTTAGCAGACAAAGATTAATTCGTGATATTCTGTGAAGAATTGTATGGGAATTTAGCAAACAGCGTGGTATAGAAAAAAAAATGAAAAAAAAAAAAAACAGGTTGAGGAGATGGCCGAGAGCGCAAGAGTTAATTAAGTAGAAAAGTGGCGATTGGGTCAGACATTAATCACCGCGATGTTCTCTTTGTAGGAAAAATATTTTTCAGTCTTGATTCATTTTTCAAAGGAAAGTATGAATTGATAGAGAGTCAGGCTCGAACAATTCGACGAGAAATAATGCAACGGTTTTTTTTTTTTCCAAATTTCAACTATTTTTCAAATAAATTTCTAGCGAGAAGATTAAATTCAGGGATTCTTTCTCTTGGCGAATCGTTCGTACCTTTTCATCCCGATGGATATTTTTTTCTTCTTCTTGCTTCTCCACTCGGGCTTGCAAATGAACCGCGAAATAGGAAAATTAGTTCGTGTTCGCGAGAGCGTACAACGAGAACAGGAAGAAAAAGAAGAGAGAGAGAGAGAGAGGGTGGGAGAGAGAAAAAGGACGTCAATCTTGATAACGTCGTTCACGGTGATTTACACCCAGTGAGTGTGTTTCAGCGGAATTTCATTACGTACATACATTATCGTCAGAGGCAAAATGTACATCCGAAGATCGAAAGTGCATCACGATGTTTTTTCTTTTTCAAATTCATTTTTTGTGTCATTCCAAAAGACGAAATTTTGTTTCGGTTTATTTGAATAATATTTTCATAAACTCGCTGGGTAAAAAATTTATTTATGCACCTTCGACCAAGTTCGATGGGAATATTCACGAGCAGAAAAAGATTTCATCGTGACCGTGTAAATTTGATGAATGCTCGTAAACAAAAATTTCACTTTTTTTTTTCAAATCGTTTGTTTTCACGCAAAAGCAGGACTTACGTTGAAATGCAACACGCAAAGTGCAATGAGGGCTGTCAGGGATGCTAGAGCGGCGACTAAAAGAGTGCCCGTATAGAGCGAAGCCGTCACCTTTCCTTCGTATCTGTCTCGAAGTTTTTGAAGCTCTTTGACGCTTCCATCGTCGCCTCCAGCCTCGCCTGGACTTTCTGCAACATTTAAAAATCCGAGTCAGAACATACACACACTCATACATCCGGACATTTTTACTAAAATATGATTTTTCGATGTTTTGGGGCATTTCAAGAGAAAAAAGAAAAAAAGAAATGAACTAGAAAAAAAATCGAAGGAATTGGAATGAAATAATGATTCGGTCAAGAGACGTATATACGTGTCTGATGAATTGGTAGGTCGGTGATAAACACGTAACGTGACAAGGTGCTATTTCGCGGTAGAACTTTCCGGGTATGCGATAATCGCAAACTCCAGGAATTAGTATCGTCGCCTGAATATAACGAGATGGTGGCTTTTGCATTAACTTAATTAATCGAATTGTTGGGTGACTAGTCGGAGGAGTGTCCGATTCAGATAATGAGATGATCCGAGTCGTAGCGATGGAATTTACGTGAACACGCTGTTATTATCGCAACAGCGACATGCAAATACGAAATAATTGCAAAATGCAACGCAGAGTTCGTTCACAACGGTGATCCGGATGTTCGATAATAATAAAGTTGATCATTCCAACAGCAATATTTTTAGCATCCATGCATTTTTCATTGCACTTTGTGTGACCAACATATTTCCATTGGAACGTCAAAACGATGAGACGATCCATAAAGGCATGAAAATTATTTATAAAAATAATAAAATTGCATGAAAAAAAAAAATAAACTCATTAACAACCAATGTCATGGTCGTCACTGTGGCATAATTAGCGAGCAAGTCCTTCACACTCGTGAAATTAGAGCGAAATTTTTAGACAATATTTACGCGAAATTTTAATGAATAAAAAATTCGTTCGCTATACAAAATATTTTTTTGGATAAATAAACAAAATCAAGGTCACAGGGTCGGGTGTTCGGTAAATGAAGACATAATGCAACTAATTGGTCCTTATTGTCTGTAAAAAAAAAGATCGAGAATCATCCAATCCTTGTGAAAATGAAACATTCATTTTACTGATAAAAATTGACCTTATCACTTTGATCTTGATATTCGATCGAGACTAATATCCATGAAAAGATCCTAAAAATATTTGAGGTGATAAAAAATTAGTTTTTGGTGATTATGTCCAACGAAAACTGCCAAAGAAAACATTCAAGGTTATAGAAATTAATAACGAACTAATCTGCTCCAATGAGGAGAGTTTCATCCAACTCGGAAAATCCCTTTCCACCCCCAAGTCTTAATCCCATAATAGAGAAATCCTGCAACGTCGTAATCCTCCTTATCTTCGTGTCTCACAAATTTTCACTCCATCACCATAAGCGATTCTTCATTAATAAGAATTAATTCTTAGTGCCTGCCAGAGGGTCGAGAATTTCAGTAAGAAAAACTAAAAAAACAATAATTTAGATTTGACCGTCGTCATACAACGTCCTCAATCCGTAGGTTGTATGTAAAAAAAATTTTGAACTAATAAATATTCAAAAATATCGGTAAATAATCGATTTTTGATTTTTCATTTTATACTCCTAATTGAGCGACCCCAAAAACTCACCAAATTTCGAGTCAACCGCGTCAAAAGTCAAAGTTTCCGAAGCAACGTTGTATTTTTGGTTTTCTCAGTGAAAAAAAAATTATTTATGGACCAAACGCGAATAATTAATTGCTCGATATTTCAATCGATCATAAAACACCTCCGAAATATTAAATTGCGTATAGGTATGGAAACCGAAAAGTGTATGTTCTGAGATGATGACGGGTCGTCCGAGTAGGTAATGTCAGGGACTGGTCAGACGGGAAATCACGACGGATGTTGATCGAGTGGTATGTACACGAACCCTCCTCATATATATATATGCGTCAACATTAACATATGGGCGAATTTGGGTGAAAAATGTGTTTAATTAATTCTCGAAGTGTGAAAAGTTTTGAATTGTTGCCCAAAAATCACGACGAGACTTAAATTTTGAAGCCCAACTTACGGGCAGTGGATTTTTTCGTGAAAATCATAACAGAGCTTTTTGATTGTTATTTCGAGGCTACTGAACATTGTGAAAATTTGCGTAACCTCGAAATTTAAATGAATAAAAATTTGTTTGAAAAAAAAAAAAAAACGATAAAATATTCTTCAACGCCCTTGGGTCGAGATTTTTCGGGTCAGCCATTTTGGAAAGGAAACATCGACACGAAACGGTTCATATATTTGCACAACTCTAGTCGTACGTGCTTTTATCACAAATTTGCGAAAGTACATATGTTTTAGTACTGGGCATGTTAAAAGCCTGTCGGACATTTTAAAGGGTGAAGAGAAAAGAGTGCCATTGTTAGCGAAATCGACACTGAAAGGAATTGACAACTCAAATGTCTGTGACCTAAAAATCCATTAAAATCAATAGCAATAAAATTTCTAAAAAACTAAAATAAAAAAAAAAAACCGCAACGAGTAAATAAGCAAAAGTCAATCAAAGAATCAAGTCTGCCAAAATAATTTTTTTCAAAAGTTCGTTGCTGCAAAAATGTAAGAAAAATGTCCACAACTCAAAAAATATCTCAATCCACGACTTTATCATTACTCGAATTTTTCAAACAGCTGCGAAATAACATCCTCATTCCACTCGTATTGTAAAACGAATAGATACACGAAATTTCGCAAAAGTTTAATCAAGGCCCAATATAAACAATTTTTCAGTTATTTACAAGTTATTCCGTGTGATATTTTTACAGCACATAAATCTCCCATAATTTGAATCTGTGAGATCGTGAAAATGGTCCATGTCCTCATCAGATTTTCATCACAAATATATTTTTTTTAATTAAAAAAAAAAACGTGCATTGCATTAAAAAAACAGATGCTCTGCCGGCCTGAAGATAAGCTAATGGTGTTAATTATTAATTCCCCGCCAAGGTAGAAAAAAGAAAAAAAAATCATTGCGGCATATAATTAGCAGAAAAAAAAACTTGATTTCGGTACGTAGTGGATTTGTTTTCGGAACTTTGCTCTGCTAACCTTATACAGAGGTGCTATCGATGAGTGTGTGTATATGTATACGACCAATATTATCCCGATCTTCCGCTCGAACTGCCTTAAGTGGATTTGTGCGATCTTCTCGTATCCTGGCTCGATAACTTGTGCCAGTAGCATCGTCACATTCATCGTATACACACAGAGCAAGATATATATGTCGAGGAAACTATCGGAGGTAAAGTTTACGATACGGTTTCCGTTTTCACGCTTCCTGTCAACTTTATACACGCGCAGAGAACGGAAACGCATTATCGTCTTTAATATCGTTATCCCTGGTAGCAGAATCTTGAAAAATCGACAATTACGGTTTATCTTGTATGATGACTGTTTTTTTTTAGCATATTTATGATTTTAGCTCGTTAAGGACACCGACTACGACGCACGAATCAAATGAGCACTATTTTGTCGAAGAGTTCTTATCGAAGCATGTGAAATTGAGCTCGAAATTTCTTCGAGCTTTTTAAGCTGGAGTCAGAAACGACCCCAGGCGAATTTGAATTTAAAGCGCGCGCACACCCTCTCTCCCTTCGTTCTTCCGTTTTTTATCGTTTTGCCACATTTTTGACAATTTTTTTAACTCCAAGTCCGTCGTAAATGTTTGTTTTCTTTTGGTCAGCAACGAATACGTTTTATTCTCGTTGCAAATGGCAGTTCGACAGAACTTTAGTAAACTGAATAAATTCTTTAAAAACCCTTCCTCATTGTGTCGAAAGGTTTGTCGCCTCGCGTCAAAATTGCCTGATTCTTTCTCTCTTGGCCTTTGGAATCTTTTGAGAAACGCGAAACCCAATTCGGTTTTACCCTCCACGAAGAAATCCACACCCCGGCTGCTAGTTTTCAAGGGGCTCGTACACAAAGAAGCTTCTCTCATCTTTAATGCGAAGAAACGAGGGACGCAGTTTCGTTATTATACATCGTTAACTCCAGCAGGATATTACATCGATTTTCAGACCTTTTGTTGTCAATTTATTTTCGAGTCATTCGCTCTCTCGTGATGGTTGTGCTCCTCACTCGACCTTAAGGACCTTGTTGCCACCCTTTTCCGAATAATAATGAAGAGTTTCCCTGACAAAATGTCGATGGAAAAAGTTCAAAAATATAAAAAAGTTTCAATTGAAAAAAAAATCGTACGACCTTGGAGAGCGTTGGAATGCCCAAAGTTCTTTTTTTTTTGGAAGAGCTCATTATTTATAGGCAGTGAGTGATTCCGACGCCAAATCGAATGACTCTCAAGTTTGCAACGTCGAGATTCAACGAACTACATTTGTTCCATTGATTATTTATTGAATTTAGAAAATCATGGCAATTTTTCGTGTCGTTTGGGTTTTGGGGTCGCAAGAGAAAATCGTTTTATCGTCCGTACCAAGTATTAAATAATAATGATGAGCTCTGCTGAAGAAAAAACACAATTTCGTTGCATTCCAACGATGAAAACTTCAACACCATAAAATCGATAAATTTTTGCGACCCAGAAAGTGAATCAGCAGCGAAAACGATCACGATTTTAAAAATGAACAAAAAATCATCGATAAAAAGAAAAATTTCTCATTATTGGACTTTGCGAATCTCGCAGCGTCGGAAAAACATTTAGATGACTCTTAAAATTAGCTCGAGCAATATCTCGTTTCTTATCTCAACACTCCTTGGGTACTTGCCAATGCGACAGCTGCTACATTGGTAAATCCAAAGCAACAACGTGCGAGCCAGAACTTTGCCAGCTGTAGGCTTTTGAACCGCGTTAGTTTAAAGCCTCTTCGCAAGCCCGGATCGTCGATAAACGATATACCGTTAAATGCATCACTCCGAGAGAGTCGAGATTCGAACACGAGAACATTGTTTCATTTCCGCTTTTCCATTGAATTTGCATTTTCTCCTGGAGCATAAAAGCAAAATTACGAAACTAAAAAAAAAAAAAAAATCCCTAAAATTTCTTTTTAGGGAGAATTTCTTATCGAGAATTTTTTTTTGTTTTTCCAAACTCATTCGTTTGAACGAATCAGAATTATTATTTTCCATCGCCCCTATTTTTATGGATAAATCACACGATACGTAACGACGTGAATATTTCACGTATCGACGAGAACGCATAAATCTGTTTGGAAAAAAACGGAGGGTTCGTGTTCAGGCTCAATGCAAATACGAATTAGTTTGTTGAACAGAGCTCTCCTAACGGAGGAATCGAAGTGTTATGGAATGGATGGTGTACCAGGCGTTCCAGCAATAACATAAATTTAAATATCAATTCTCTCAAAGCTCTCGTCACAAAAGGGCAATTTATTGACACATAAACATGCACAGACGTGCCAAAAAAAAAAAAGAAGAGAATAGGAATGACGTGCCGTTTGACAGCAGTTTCGTATTGCAATGACCATTTTTTATTCTTATATTTCCGTCTCGTTACCTTATTGGAAAAAAGTAAATATCGAGAGAATAAAATGAGAGACCCAACAGCAGGGAAATGACCTTGTCGATGTAATATGTATAATTTGACATTAACGAGGGTATTGAAATGAATTCTCTGATTTGTCGTGCACGCTCACGAGGCTGGAAATGCATGCAATAATAATAATAATCATAAAAAACCGAATAGGGAATTATTATCGGAAAAAGATACAGCGACGTCCAGAACGAGCGATACTCGAAGTGTTTGTTTCGGCTGCTCTGAAAATCGGAACGAATATCCGAGAAAATTTCATGCGAATTCGTTGTTTTTTAGTTTTGTTTGTAATTGGTCAATTATCCGGAGGAGCAAAGTGTCAGAACGGATGAAAAATGTCAATTTGTTGTGCTCGTTTGAAAGGTCAATGTCAGTGTGGATATAAAATCGAGGAAACACAGGATCAAGGGTTTATATTCGATGATAACGATCGATTCCATGTGTCGGTATGACACGATGGAGAGCTTCACACTAATTTGTCTCCATAATCCTGGTTATTATGTCCTGAAACTCTCATGGGGATGGAGCTACGCGTGCTCCATGAGCCCATGAGCAACATGAGAGAGAAAAATGATGATCGGTACGAAATATAAAGTCGAGGAATTGACACGAAGTTGATGGGAATGTAATGGATTACATCGAAGAATATATACGAATCCCCGTTGACGCCGGCTCCGTTTTTCTGACGCCGCGAGGTTCGCAACGTCCAATGAGAAACATTTTTTTTTATCGATGATTTTTTTAAAATCGTGATCGTTTTCGCTGCTGATTCAGTTTCTGGGTCGCAAAAATTTATCGATTTGATGTTGTTGAAGTTTTCATCGTTGGAATGCAACGAAATTATGTTTTTTCTTCAGCAGAGCTCATCATTATTATTTAATATTTGATCCGGACGATAAAACGATTTTCTCTCGCGACCCAAAAACTCAATCGACACGAAAAATTGCCATGTTTTTCAAAATTCAATAAATAATTAATAGAACAAATATATTTCGTTGAATTTCAACGTTGCAAACTTTAGAGTCAATATGTGCTCACTGCTCCGACACTCTGGGTCGATTTGACCCCAAGTCCTTGGTTGGTTTTTGCTAAAAAAAAATCAAGACCACGAATTGGAGCCGAAAAAAAAAATATTTCGTTACGAAAGGTCGTCGAGGTCGTGCGAGCGTCCGAAATCTGACGTCAAGACATCACGTTCCTAATATAGAGCAAACGAGTCGAATGTCACGCAATACAAAAGCTTTTCTGAAAAAAAAGAAAAGAGAGAGAGAGAGAGAGAGACAGAGACAGAGACAGAGAAAGAGAGAGAGAGAGAGAGACAGAGAAAGAGAGGAAACCCCCCAGTGATGTTCATTGTCCTACGATCCGGATAGTTTTATTAGCAAAGAGTCAGAGAGGATCGATCGTCAACGAGATAGTAAAATTGTGTAAGAGTGAGGCACACGTGAGGCTAACATCACGCACCACTCATCTCTCTTTCGTTGTTATAAATAGAGCGCGTAGAATCAAAAATAAACGAAGCTCGTGTCCCGACGTATATTTTCGGCTTGATACGCGCGACTCAACTTTTTGCGTTAAATGCACAAATGTTTGGGATCGAGCTTTGTGTATTTGCTCTATCGAATTTCGTATTTTCGTTCCTTTCATCATTATACGTTCCAAATTAATAAATTGCAATAATAATATTATTTAATGATTCGTTAGAGAACCAAAAATGAATATCATCAACAATAAAAATTATTCTCTCTCGAAAAAACATTTTTCTCAATAAAAAAAAACGTCTAAAAATTTGAATTTTCATTTTTTAAATATTTTTATTTATTTCGATCTCGAAAACGTGGGAGAGAATTTTGTAAAAAGATCGGAAAGTAAAAAAAAAAGTTTGGATCTATCGCCATTTTGGGAGAATTGAATAAAAATTAACATCGGCCGCGCACTCAATTGATCGTTATTTTCAACATGTAAGTATTTTTCGATTTATTCGAGAAATTATTTGTTGGTTTGTGTTTTTGAGGAAACTGAAAACATTTTCATAATTTTAACGATTTTTGATTATTTCTTTTACGGAGTGACTCGTATATTTATTGATTCAGAGCACGTTCGAGCGGAAAAGATTCGATGCTACGAGGCCAAGTATAAAATCCTGTGCAAATAATTAATCACGCGATTGGTTAATGGAAAATGAATATTTTTGGGTTCCTGATGCATTTCACGTGTGGCAAACAGTGAATATGCGGAAACGACCGGTCTCTGGAACTTGTCCGGACCTCCCAGCAAGCTCAGGGTTTAAACTGACGATCTGATAATAAAAAAAAGTCAGAAAGATGAAGCGATTGGATCGTAAAACTGATCCTGGCAAAATGCCAACTAAATCTATTTCCAATGTTATTCTGATCGATAAAAAAAAAAAAAAAACAATTTTTATTTCATTTTTTTGGTTTATCAAGAAAAATCATATCGATCGATGAAGATCGAGGATGTTTATTGAGAAAACACTTTTCGGTCTCTCGACAGATGTGTTTTCTCGATTGGAAAATAAAATAAAATTGGCAAGAGAAATTGGAAATAAAAATTAACAAAATAATTGAATTTTTTAATCGAGACAAATTTGTCACAAACACGTTTCTCACTATTCCAATCCCAGATATTTATATTTTCATTCGATTCGCAGTGGTGGGTCTTTCAAGGTCACTAGAGACGACAGAATTCAACTTAAAATCCATCGTTGTCTTCCCGTGACCTTGAGACAGTTTCTTCGTAAATTTGAAAGGAAACGTGATTTTTTTGCACGATGTAAAAGTCGAAAATTCAATTTTAAAAGCTCGAAACATATGGAAATGCGTTTGTGTCTCGTCCAGCTTATTCCTAGGGTTTGTGTACAGCAGTCGATGGTAAGAAATTGATGCGACGATCGTTTCAACTCTTTTGTGATGCGCGTGGGAAAAAACCTCAGCCACCGAGACCAATTTTTCTCTTTCCACGTTTCATTCAAGCCTCGAGTAACTTTTCTTCGTTTTCATTGTTTACGAACGCACTTTTTTTTCCTATACAGCGTTTGCAAAAAGTGTTTGCCCATTTTTTCATAGAGAATTTTATTCAAAGTGCACAAATACTTTTTGTAGTCAGTGTACACGATGAATGAAGATCGGAATGTGAGAAGAGAATGAAGTAACATGCTCAATACTCTTTACATCTTATTCCGGTAATGATAAGCATTGCTGATATAATTGAGACAAACTCGGAACGTTTCGAGCATGGAGGTCAGCGACAATTGTTCCTAACTCTGGTTCAAGTTCACTAACGACAACGACGCCAATGACTAACTATTCTCGTATATCTATATATACGATGCTACACATACAGGGTGTTTACAGAGTTACGTGCAACTTGAACTGTTTGTGAAAAACGAACGAGAGATGAAAGAATGAAAATATTTTTTCGGAAAACCGACTTTTTCAATCTTTTAGATTAAGCCAATTTTAATAATTTTATTCATTTATTATTTATTTACGATGTATTTGATTTATTGATTAGTTATTTATTGTTTTTTTTTAATTATTTGTTTATTTATTTACTAGTTATTTGTTGTTTTTTTTATTTATTTATTGATGGTTTATATGTTGTTTATTTATTATTTATTTATTATTTATTTTTTGTTACTAATTAATTTATTAATTACGGTAAGACGATAAATCTAATGAAGTCGGAAAGTTCGTTGAATGGTAATGAATGTATGCCTCGTTGAAGAAAAAATGAAGCAACGGGTAAGCAGGAAACGAAAGACGGTCGTTCTGTGTCGTTGCAGAGATATTTACCTAAATTATTAAGAAACTCTCTTTTGGTCAAAATGACACGCACTGTAAATGAAATTTTGTTAAAAATCGTCGATATTTTGTTGAATACGGTCAACCACATGTTTTCGTTAATTTCAAAGTTTTCGTTATTTTCGCGGTATATTTGGTTTCTAATGGAATTGTCAGCAAAATTTACGACTGGAACGACAAAAATTTGCGTCCGGAGAAACTTTCTAGAATATTTCTTGCTGGGATGACACAATTTTTGGGATTATTCAAAAAACCGTTTAGTTGGACGTATCGAACAAAATATCGATCTTTTCCAACAAAATTTTGTTTTCAGTGCGGGGGGGCTTGATTCACGTGCCAAATGGACCGGAACACGATAAAGAAGGTCATTTATGGTGCACCTTTGAAAATGTGGATCCCGTCGAAAATAACACATTTAAAATTTATACGACTCGATTCAGGAGGCTGAGCACGTCGAGCAAACATTATGCTTCTGTTCCTTGTCAGGTCCAGGCCCATAGTCACGACCCCCGATTGGGGGTTGCCACGACGACTCACGACCTGCGACCCAATCGACGATAACGCAAGTTTTTTTTGTTCAAAGTGTTGCTTAAACATCTTTTTATCCAGAAACCCATCGCACCATCGTCGGCGTAGCCGAACCCTGTGGGCCTCCGATAATGTCACGCGAGACCTAACTCCTGACGGTCAATTTTTTTCTTTAATGTTTAGCCTCCGATAACGGACGGTCATTATTTTATCAACTTCAAACTCGCCGTCGCATGGACGATACAATTTTTATTGCACGCTGAGAAAAGATCAGCCTATTCATTCTTTCGAAAGTCTTTCATTGAATGCAATAAATTCCTTTGGTTCGATGATACTGAAGTTCGCATCGTTGGAATCCAACAAAAATTTATTTTTCATTAACTATTTTGATAATTAATGCGATTGTTACAAATTTTCTAGTCAATTCATTTTTCCAATCCATTTTTCCATCGTTTTGGTTCGTCTGATTGTGACGTAATAGTCATTGGGGTCGTTATCAACCCCACTCACTCTGGGAGTCGATAAACAGTTGAAAAATGGGAAGAAAATATAAAATGAAAATACTATAATGTATTTCCAACCCTTGAGTAACGACCACGATGATGGTATTAAATTCGTGCCATTTTTAATATTAAAAAAAAGTCGAAAAAAAAAATTCTGCAAAAATGACTTTTTTTTTTACAAAAAATGATGCAGAAATTGTAATTTTCAGTTAAAAAAAAAAAATCGTTTCATAAGTCTTTCAGGTGGGACTGGTTAAATTAGCGACCGTTCCAAAAAGTATACCCCAGGTTTTGCATCGTCCTCTTCCTACGGCTTCCAAAACTGAACTAACGGGCCTTTTCAAATAATAATGATGAGGCTCCCTACTAGAAGGTCCAAACTACCAATAGAGTGTGTCACAAGTCCCATTCTCTCAAAATTTCTATCAAGTATCGTCGGTCGACAGCGGCTGGGGTAAAATTAACCCCGTGTGACCATGAAGGGTCAATAGAAAAAATATATCTCGTTGACTCTCAACGTTGCAAACTTCAGAGTCACTGAGAGATTTGTTGTGTTTCCGGTTACCCTTTCTTCGCTCAACTACATAAATACCAAAACCGAACAATCCTCGTAAGGTTAAGAAAAAAAAAAGCAAAAAAAAAACAAACACATTGGACAATGTGACCTCGAGATTTCTTGTTTCTTACGTGACGCGTCTTGAATGACAATGTGAAGGGTAAAAGTATAGAGTCTAGTTAGCCACCGAGGACTCGTAGCTTTGAGTGACGGAGTGAGGAAAGTATTTTCGTAAATTGTACGGAAAGACGAGATCCCACATTTATATATAAACACAACAGATGTGTACACGCTTGAAAATATGTTTATGTATTTCGAGGTTGGGCAAAAGTTCATAACTCGGTAAGGAACCTTTCATGAACTCGAGTTTGTTACAATCTTCTTTGACTACGAGTTATTCATCTCCGAGTTTCAAAGCGCACGAATAAAGCCTCGAAAAATCTGGGGATTCCGGAGGAAAAAGAAAATATATTAAATCAAAATGCAGGATATAAATTCAAGAATGTATGAAAATATGAATTTTGTACGATATTGAATTACAAAGGACGCAGGGAATGAAAAATTAAGGGCTTAGATTCATTTGAGGGGGAAAAAATGGAATTTTTCAAAAAAAACTTTATTTCGTAGGGTCAAAAAAGTTTCAGTGTCTGTTTAAAACGAAATAAAAAATTCTTTGATTGGTCTACGAAAAATTTGCATGAAAAACGTATTTTATTTATTTTTGAATCACGAAATATATTTCTTCAATATTTCCTTCCATTTAGATCGAAAAGTTGGTGAAAGAATGACGGAAAAAACAAATCTGGTTTTTTTTTAGAATTTTTACGAATTCGATTTGAAAAAAAAATGTTGCACTGCCTCTTCGACTCGCGAAATGTATGAGTGGATATTACGGAGTTTGTCATCGGGAAATGCCGAGGGTGGCTCCAGGCAAGTGTTACGTAAAAGTTGAGGGAACGAGATTCCCTCAGATCCTACAGGAAGCGAAGTACACGAGAGATGTGGAAAAGGGTGAAGAGGGAAGTACGAGAACTGTAAGAATTTATTGTGACATGGAGCATACTGCTCCATGCAGTATAATCGTTTCTCGCGTTATTTTCAACTGGTGCGAAAAAATATGCGACGCTAGTATGTGAGCGAAGGATTTTTTCCATGAGGAAATCAACGAGCCCCCATTTTTACGATAGCTCGTCGAAAATCGAGGCCAGCATAAAAGAGGATTTCGTCTTTGACAGACGCAAGAAAATAAAAATACGAAAATAAAATAATTGAATAACGCATTTCGAGAGATTCTTGTCCAGAGAATCAGGCCTTTTCCTTTTTTGTGCTAATCACTTTTATACTCGAAGCAAATGACATTAAATGGACACTTGGTATCGACAGCCCTATTGTCCGTTCTTCGATTTGCCTCTGGCACCAGACTTTTTTCCATCACGTAAAGAGAACGAGTTTTAAAATTGATCGGTTAATCAATGAATCCCCCAACGCGGGGTACTGCTGAGAACAAGAAAACCTGTTGCCGTTCAAACGTTTGTCTCGATACGTAATTGAGAAATATAAATTCAAGAATATTTTTATTTTCCCAAAAAAATCAAAAACTATTTTCCCGGACGTTCCGAGCAAAGAAACGGATTTTTTATCACATTTTTCGCTATAAAAAAAATATAAATTGTTATTTAAAAATGTTGAAGTTTGCATCGTTGGAATGCAACGAAATTATGTTTTTTCTTCAGCAGAGCTCATAATAATTATTCAATATTTGGTCCTGAAAATCAAAAAAATTTCTCTTGGGACCTAAAAACTCAATCGACACGAAAAATTTCCATGATTTTCAAATTTCAATAAATAATTAATGGAATAAATATATTTCGTTGAATCTTTAACGTTGCGAACTTCGGAGTCATTATTTAAAAAATATACAAAAAACTCTATACAAGCTCGTAATTCTCTGAGAATTTTGTTGCAATTGGTAGAAATATCCGAATTTTACGGCGTTTTGAAATTTTCGAAAAAAGGGTGTCGACGCTCTAACTTCCGAAAATTTTGAGATTTATAACCAATTTTTGTTTTTTTATAAATAGAGTATCATAATACGAAAGTTGGTATTGAATTTGGGAAATATCGGTTGATCGGTTTAAATTTCATGATTTTTCGAATTTCACGAAAATCTGAGATTTTGAAAAATCGTCCAACCGCTCTAATTTTTCCAAATTTTTTAAGAAATTGTGTACAAGTCTGTACTGTCTCGTAACTTTCTAGAAAACTTGTCGAAATTATATAATTTGAATGAAAATCTAAAAAACGCTACAACATTTTAATTTCCCGCTTTTTCTTCTTCCCTAATTCTGCGAATCTCCGTAAAAAGCAAAGTACAAAAAATTTCCATAAACGATCGATCAACGATTGTCGGAATTTTCACGATTTCCATAATTCCTACAGTCTCCACTTCTCCACATTTTTTCACGTATCCTTGAGTCTTTGCTTCGAACGAATTTTCATGGGTTAGTTATCGCCGCGAGCAAAAGAAAAAAGCATGGAGAGCATGTGACTGACAGCTTCTCTCAACGTTATACAGCGCGAAATATAGACCACGAGGATCCTGCTTGGACACACTTCGTAAGCGAGAGAAATTGCGAGGAAGAATGTCGAGGCTGGGAACAGCAGCAGCTCGTATAATTGAATCACGAAGTTTTATTCAAAATAATAAAAATAACACGCATGTAAATATGCAACAACTGTCCAAGGACTTTGAAAGAATTAAATGAAATCGACAACATTTCCATCCGAGTTGTTCGAAATTTACGTTGTTCTCGTATAAAGTAAAAATGAATATAAATTCGTGTAATAACTCACCCTCGTCTTCCATTGCGTTTTCGAAACTTTCCTTCGTCGCTTTCGAAACTCTCCTGGACTTTGCGAAGAGTCCAATTAATTTTATTCCGTTTTGTCCGAACTTTTGGTCGTTTCCTTTAATTTAGGAGTTCACTGTTTTTTTTTCTACTTGAAAGTTTTTCTTCGAAGTATTTCAATGAAATTGACGCTACAGTCGTTGGCGGAGTTGGATATTTTGGTGTCGATTGCACTTGTTGTTTCAAGGGAAAATCGTTTTTTTTTACTTTTCGAATTTTCGTGTTTATTTATTTTTTGTTTTTATTTTATTTGACGGAATAGGCTGAAGCGGAACGGTGGAGAAAAAAGAAATTGGCTGTAGTGCGGATTTGCCGAAAATACGCGTGACTAAAAGCGAGAAGAGTTTCGCGATCTTGCTCGCACTCGTCCGGAGTGTGGTGACGAAAATAAATGCAATTTTCCGAGAAAAATAAAGACGAAATGGAGAAATTAAAAGGCCGTGTTAAATGTTTGTTAAGACTTTTGGGGATAAAATCAACGGAGAATCGTCGCGCCAGGGTGACCGCTGCGAATACGCACGCGATGTGCCGAGAAACAAAACAAGCTTTTTTTTCCTGCGAACTCAAACATTTCGATATGGAATTTATATTCGTTTCTTTTGTCGGATTTCGTGGAATCGAAAGTCGCGTTTCAGGCGGTAAACATTTGTCGAACTTGCAGCTACACGTTTATATTTTCTTTCCAATTTTCATGATAGTTTTTCCCGTTTTATTTTCCCTTTTCCGTAATTGTTTACGTCGCGCGGCTCGCTCACGCGTTTCCCCACTACGAGCTCTCCAGTGCGTATGCGGCCGCGTCGCCTGCTCAACTGGTGGCACACCAAGAACCCGAAGCCGTATATACCGAAGAAATTTCTTTCGCGCACGACACACGCTCGTTCCGAATACGTTCACCATCTCTTTTCCTGCCGCGCATAGAAGACGGTTTCCTGTGCTTCGAGTATGCGACATTTATATATATTTCTTCTAATTTTCCAGCTTTTAATTAAAAACGCTGCCATTTTTATGGCATTAAAGAATTTTTGTGTCTTGGAGAATTTTTCGATTTAGAGGGCAAATCCAACGCGCGATGAGCTCCGATTAACATTTTATGCAAAATTTGGCCACGATTTTCGTTTTATATTGAACAGGAAAGACAAAATTGTAATTGTTGGTTTACACGAATAATGGAAATTCATAAAAATTCCTCCATTTTGCAGTGAACATTATTTTCACCGTAAACGTCCATATGCAAATAAATAATCGTAGCATCACACGCCATTAGTGGGCCGCCATTTTCTTTTCTGAAAAGTATCGATTAAAAAAACAAAAGCAAATCGTAACATAGGTACTTTTCAGTACGGAAAAAATCGAAAATACGAAATCTCGAAATTGGGAAGCGGAGAATGTTGTCGGATGCAGAAAAATAAAAATAAAAAAAATTTCAAAAACGAAAAAACTGAATCGTTGTATTGGGAATCCATGAATTATTATTTTCTGATGATAAACTTTTTCCACTACGAGTGACAACATTCGCGTTCTCGAATGATCGCAGAATTTTTTTTCTTCGAAAATAAAAAATAAATATTGCGAGAAATGGAATAATTCGAACACATAAAATTGGAATAAAAACGCGGGGACGGTAATAAGTATGAAAAGTTGAATTTTAAGGCGAGGAATATTTACAGAGCGTGTGTGTATCGTAATAATAGTAAATAATGTTGCCTCAGCTCGTCGGGACTCTAGGTTAATTAACTCGTTAATTATTCCAAGGGGGTGGCAAGTTGTCCGCTCGTTCGGTCTCAGCCGCAAGTCTGAGGGATTTTCGGAATATTCCCGAGCATGGTAATTATACGACGAGGAGTATGATCGAATGTCAAGAGCACTGGAGTATCGGTTGACACTGAGTGATTGAGTCGGAGAGTCAAAGAGTCTTAATGAAAAAATAAAGCACAACAAACGAGAAAATTGAAAAGTTAACGATTTTTTTCGATGGATCATTTATTTCGGTTCCAAAATAGAAATCTCGATTTCACATCAACAAATGCGGTGTTGGATGATTGGAAAATAAACATTAATTAACAACGTAATCGGTTGCGAGTGATTATGTTAAAATCGGATGAAAAAAAAGTCTTTTCCATGCCAATTAATTAGATTTTACGTTTTCAACAACGTAAAACAACGAAAAATGGAATTTGGGCTTTTTTTGGGCTGTGGCTGATCGTCCGACCATTTCGTACACCAAAGTATGTTCGGACGAATAAGCAACCCTTGCCCGTCCGGATAAACGCGTTGGATAAAGCGCACATCGCGTATCCGGACGAATAAAATTCATTCGACTAGCCAGACGGCACTAGACACTGCGTTTCATTTTTTTTACATTGTATTCAAAAATGCATGCTGACGATGATTTTCGAAAACTGGCGCCTCCCGATGCAATAAATTCTCAAAATTCTACGCGGACACACTCTCGTCCAACAGACCGACAGCAGAGCTCATTTTTTTTCTTCCAATCAAAGAAAAAACCGAACAAACATGCTTTTCCGACTGGAAACTTCGGAATTTACTATTTTTTTAAATTTAGAACTTCATCATTTTGTTTTCAATTGATATTTCGGAAAAAAACCGAATTTTCTAATTAATATTTTTCGAGGAAAATCATCACGAAGCAGATGGAAAGTTTTCTCGCGCATTTCTGACATTTCAAGAGAAATCAAGAGACGCGGCAGCGGCTCGACGCCAAGGAAACGTTACACTTTCGTTCTGGAGAAGGGGAAACAACGCGCGACTCGTATTTTCCTTGGAATATTCAACCGCCCCGAATAAAATGTGTTAATAATCCGCAATGTTTAGTTCAATAATACGCAACGATTTCTCAAGCGTGAAATTCGTGACGGACACGACTTCTTCGACGTCGGACTTGTTGATGTTGTGGAAATTACTTCGGGTCCAACGATAACATTGACGTTTAGAAATTCATGGCTGTTTTTTTTTCGTATTTACAATTGGACAGGAACGATTGTCCATTTGTGATATTTTGACATCACAGAAATTCCATTTCGCGCTCGATTCCTACGAATTTCAGCTGCTCGGTGGGGCCATATCTGAAAAACAGGGAAAAAATTAGAAACCGTAAAATCCATTACTCATTTTTCAATGACTTAATTTTTTGGAAAAAAAATTCGATTTTCTTGTAGAGTTTGATTTTTAATGATGGGCCCAATTTGGAGAATCGCATGGAGGAGTTTCAATTGATTCAAAGAGCGAATCACAAATTTTTGGTTTTCCAGGTTTGAAAAAAGTTTCTTATGCTCGCCTGGAGTCGAAAAACAATTTTTAAAGTTGAAAAACTTAATTTTTTTGAAAAATTGATCAAAAAATCGATTTTCAGTGTTGTCATCAATTCCAAGAATTACACGAACAAGTTTTAATGCTTTTAAGCGTCAAACCCAAATTTCTGTGTTCGGAGGTTTAAAAAAAGTTCCTTGTGCTCGTCCGGAGTCGAAAAACAATTTTTAAAGTCCAACGACTTAATTTTTTGGAAAAATTGATTAAAAAATAGATTTTTAATGTTGTGCCCGATTCGGAGAATCACACGAAGAAGTTTTGATGCTTTTAAAGGGCTAAACCCAAATTTCTGTGTCTGGAGGTTTGAAAAAAGTTCCTTGTGCTCGCCTTCAGTCGAAAAACAATTTTTAAAGTTGAAAAACTTAATTTTTTGGAAAAATTGATTAAAAAATCGATTTTCAGTGTTGTACTCAATTCGGAGAATCACACAAAGACGTTTTAATGCTTTTAAGCGTCAAACCCAAATTTCTGTGTTCGGAGGTTTAAAAAAAGTTCCTTGTGCTCGTCCGGAGTCGAAAAACAATTTTTAAAGTCCAACGACTTAATTTTTTGGAAAAATTGATTAAAAAATAGATTTTTAATGTTGTGCCCGATTCGGAGAATCACACGAAGAAGTTTTGATGCTTTTAAAGGGCTAAACCCAAATTTCTGTGTCTGGAGGTTTGGAAAAAGTTCCTTGTGCTCGCCTTGAGTCGAAAAACAATTTTTAAAGTTGAAAAACTTAATTTTTTGGGAAAATTGATTAAAAAATCGATTTTCAGTGTTGTGATCAATTCGGAGAACCACGCGAATAAGTTTTAATGCTTTTAAAGCGTCAAACGCAAATTTCTGTGTTCGGCGGTTTGAAAAAAGTTCCTTGTACTCGCCTTGAGTCGAAAAACAATTTTTAAAGTTGAAAAACTTAATTTTTTGGAAAAATTGTTTAAAAAATCGATTTTCAGTGTTGCGATCAATTCCAAGAATTACACGAACAAGTTTGAATGCTTTTAAGGCGTCAAAAACCCAAATTTCTGTGTTCGGCGGTTTGAAAAAAGTTCCTTGTGCTCGCCTTGAGTCGAAAAACAATTTTTAAAGTTGAAAAACTTAATTTTTTGGAAAAATTGATTAAAAAATCGATTTTCAGTGTTGTGATCAATTCCAAGAATTACACGAACAAGTTTGAATGCTTTTAAAGCGTCAAACCCGAGATTTCTGGGTTTGGAGGTTTGAAAAAAGTTTCTTATGCTCACCTGTAGTCGAAAAACAATTCTTCTCCCGGTTGAATAGCTCTTTTGGCGAAGATGCCTATCCTGTGATCGCCGTTGACCATCATAACTTTGGCGTAGCAATTGGGATTGATGGAATGATTAGCGAAGCGTATTTTGTTTCCTTTTCGCGTAGCATCGACGACGAAATCGTTGTTGAGATTGAATAGAAAGCTGCACATGTATTTGTCGTAAACTTTTCCACGACGATCGGCCTCGTCTTGGCTGATTATTTCGCCGCAATATTCGGATATGAATTCGTTTTTGCCAGCAGAGTCTTTGAGGAAAATTCCCCAGCCGGCAACATCGGACGGCGCCATCAAAAGATGTTTGTCTGCAAAGAAATAGAAAAATGAACGATCCCTTAGCGGAGTCAAGTTTTTTCCTCTTTTCGTCATTCGCTCCGACTGTTGCATTTGTTTTTTTGTTTTTTTGTCTTTTTTTTTTCTAATTTTACTCACGAAGGCCACGCTGAACGCTGACGTTTTTGCAGGAAATTCTCGTGATATGGAACTGATCAGCTCCGCAAGTTTGGCACAAATCCGGATCGCATTCTCGGACGGCCAAATAACAGGGACACTGTTTAGTATTGCACTGAGCTTTGCAACGACAGCCCGGAAAACGATTTTGACACTCGCTGCTGCATTGACAAAACTTTTCGCAAAAGTTTTGCGTTTGTATGCAGGGACACGAATTGTCGCAGGGACGACCAGGGTGATCGCAAGGAGCGAAATTGTGCACGTGATTTGCGCCTGGAACGAATTAAATTGACTGGTTAAATGATTTCGTCACAAGCTGGAAATGTCGAGTTTTCTTAAGAAATTCGTTGAAAGTTTACATTCTTACCGGAATCTTTTTTCAGCTGTATTTTCCTGCAGTGCATGGACCAAAGACGATGCTTCTTTTTCTTCTTGCGCGGCGGAGTAAAGTCTTTCAGGCTCTCAACAGCCGGTATGTCGGAGGCTTCTTTTTGAGCGAATTGATAAACTTCTTTGCAAGTCTTTGTCAACATTATTTGCGCGAGAGCGCAAGGATTTCCGGGGAATGCTTTGTGCAGAGAACGGAACAGACTCTGTTCCGATCCGGTCCAGGAAAACGAACTTTTCACACGTTTCTCAAGACCGAGCAGCATGAACGGCGTTTGGTTTTCGGGTTGTGCCTGGTCCTCCATCTCTTGCTCATCCTTCGATTCCTTGTTGACGTTTTGTTTGAAATCTGCCGATCGTTTATCGAAATAATCATCGATACGTTGCAAAAAATCACTTTTTTGGTTTTCTTTTTTTATATTTACCTTGACAACTCCCACCCTGACTGTATTTGTTGCTGTCATTGCTGTCCTCGCTACTCGCTTCGTTACCAGAATCCACACTCGCTTGTTTACGCACTTTCCGGGGTCCACCTCGTTTCTCATCGACGTCCTCGTCCTTTATGTCCGCCGCTTGAGCTGCCAGCTTTTCCTTCATGCCTTCCTGAGATATGTCGAACAATTTTTTTCATTAATGAAGAAAAAATGCTGCAAATTGCTACCTGGCGATGCTCAAGATGCACGACGCTCAGATCTTCTTCTAAGAGGCTCTGTATTGTTAATTTTGGCTTCCTCGCAGAGGAATCTTTGAGCATTTGGAGTATCGAAAGAAAGCAATTTGCAAATTCCAATTCGCAGCGTTTTTTTAATTTGCATTTAAATTATCTAATTTCGTCAACTTTTCTAGAAAGTATAGAACAAGTACAGACTTGTACACAAATCTTACAAAATTTGCAGAAATTAGAGCGGTTCGACAATTAAAAAAAAAACCCAGATTTTCGTAAAATTCAAAAAATCACAAATTTAAATCGCTCAACCGATATTTTCCAAATTTAATATCAAATTTCCTATTATGATACTCTGTTTATAGAAAACAAAAATTAGTAATGAATCTTAAAATTTGCGCAAGTTAGAGCGTCGACACTCTTTTTTTGAAAATTTCAAAATGCCGTAGAATTCGTAGCTCAAACCGTTCTTGAGTTATAAATGTTTGAATTTTACAGTGCCAGAACATACACACACACACACATCCGGACAAATTTTCTAGAAATGATTTTTCGATGTTTTGGGACATTTTAAGCGAATTGACATTGAAAACTAAAAAAAAAAACGGGATTTCACCGTCACGAAGTAAAAAATGAGTCAATGGCTTAGATTATATTTTTCCAAGTGAAAAAAATCGATCTCAAAATTCGTACACGTTCCAATAATTTCAAGTGACAAAAAAGTCTTACCAAATGCATGTAACACTCGGAGCCACAAGGTTCCGAAAACGGTTTGAGATCCGGACCTTTTCGTTTCTGTAGATTCGGTCCCGGATGGCAGACTTGTAGACCTGTGCATGAAATTCCAAATTGATTTAATCGCCATTGACACATAATCGGAAACAAGAAAATTTTCAAGCATGGAACAAAAAAATGACGAGTCTCTCGATGTCTCTGCGCTGGACACAAAGTGACGATTGAAAAACAAGTAACGAAAAATAAAAGACAAAAGAAAATTGACGAAAAATCTCCATATTTTTCATTGTTTTTTGTTTCTTTAATGCAATGTTTATCTTTACCTTGCGGAGAAGTCCCCCTGGCTGCTACGATAAATGAAGAATAATAAATTGTTATAATTAATAAATACTCCACTATTTTTTCGTCAAAATCACTAAATTCTTGTTTGTAACGTCACAGAAAAAACTGTCTCGCTCCAAAATTGTTGTACAAAATTAACATCATCCAAATTGCTCTAAATTTTTCCTAAGAAACTCCCTCGTCCTGACTTTCCATGTCGAGAATATTTTTTTTCTTTCCTTTGCGATAGAATCGAAGGTTGTTCGAGATTCTATCGAAATATCGAATCCATTGAGAAAAATCAACTCACGGTGTAGAAAACAGTCGTATTTGAAGCATCGCCGACAGAAAAGCGTGTGGAACGAATGCATCGTTTGTTCACGAGGAACACTTTTCGCATTGACTCCATCAATGTTCGGTGTACATTCCGGAGGCAAAACATTCGGATCCGATCGTTCTGTCAGTTCGATAAACTTTTGACGAAGTTCCTCAGGTTTGCCTTTGTCTGGGAACATACACGAAATTGCCTAAACGCCGAGTGGAAAAAAAACAACAAATTATTTCATGTCGAAAAAATTCATTCAAAAATAAACAGCAAAATTGTGGAACTCCAAAAACTTTCTTGTAGCAAATATCTGCAGCTTTGTAATCCGACATTTTACATAAAAAATGAGCTTTAGCCGCAGTTTTTCTAAATTTGTTGAATAATTTTTTTGAAATTTGATATTTACTCCAAATATTTGCATCGAAGGAAACCGAGGATTGTCCTTGTCTTTGGGCTCCTCTGATTTTTCGCTCTTCACTTCAGTCTTCACTTCGCCTTTCTCTTTTTCCTCTTTCACGGATTCCTTGTCCTTGGATGATTCTTTGACTTTTTTTGGGGCGTCCTTCTCTTTGTCGTCTTTTTCGTAGACCAGTAATGCGTTTACCAAGTCGACAAAGATCGAGTCGTCCATGAATCCTGATTCCCTGTCTCCGTGGACCTGAAATATTTCATTTTATTTGATAATTCTTCGGTGTAATTATTTTTTGGATCGTTGGATTTTGGATTTGGATGCGGAATGATTTTTTTTTAGTGTTTTCGACATTTTGCTCACCCTGCCGTCGTAGTTTTTTATCAATTCTTCGATAAAAGTTCCATCCTCGTCGAGAATCTCGTCACCCATGTAAGGAATATTGTGGAGAACCGTTTCGTCCTCGACCATGAAATTTTGCTGTATCGGCGCCCACGTATACATTGTCGGGATCGGCGTCACCGCGTTTATTATTTTTACCGGACAGCTTTGCACTTCGCCGTCCGAACTCGTAGCCTCTGCTTTTTTCATGCAAGATACGTGCGCGGGAATATCCTGCATCGCTAGCCACATTGCTTTTCCCTCTGCCAAACGTTTCTGCTCCGCGACCAAAAAGTCTGCAAATTTGTCATTTTGGGATTCAGGATTGAGAAATTTCTCCGCGGGTTTTGTCGATCGAATTGCATCGGAAAACGGAGAACGATCGCGTTCTCCAAAAATTTTGAGGTTATGGAAAGTTGATTGCGATTAAAAGTTAGCTTGGAGGAATTGGCGACTTTGAAAACGTCTGGTTCGTGCGAATTTGAAGAATGAAAGAGAATTACTTACCTGTCATTACTCTGCGATTCTGGTTCCAAGCGATTTTCACTTCGTCCGCTCGTTTGTATCGTTTCAATTGTCGCAATCGCATGTACTCCGATTTTACGCGTTTCCGCCATTCGGCGCTCACTTTTGTTTTTGACATTTTTACAAACGATTTTACAGCCGAAATTTAATACCACCGATCGAAAAGATACAGGCACGAGTTCAAAAACTTGAACTCGCTGTATTTTACTCCGTCTGCGAAAGCAACAAGAGACGCGAGTCAGACGCCGTCCGCCATTTTCGACAAACTGAACGCGCATTCGCTCTGGAAAAAAATGTTTTTACTCCTGCACGCGCCGACAGTCGTGGGCGCTGCAGCTGAGAGAGCGACGTCCATTCATCGAGGTCCCGTGTGTCCCTTTCTTTTACGCTCTCCAGGTATATTTTCAACCCCAACACTCAGTACACTCGGAACAACTAATTAACGATTTCCTACAGTTGCATTGTGCCAATTATTTTTCAACAAACAGAGAAAGAGTCGGTCGCGTCTGTCATCAACCGAATCCCACTTGCCGGCGATTCCCAGCGGTGAGTTTTGGAGGTTATCTTTTTCGATTTTCAAAACAAGGTCGACCATTACTCGATAAATCGACAATAACTGAATAAAATCATCCAAATACAATTATCGTCGAACGTTTATTCGAAAAAGGTCACAAATACATAGTTTTACTTTGACATTTATCGCTTTCAAAATTCATTCATAATTCGCAAAATGGCAATCCAACAAAAATAGCGACTCCCGAAGCACGATTTGCCTGTATTTCTCACAGACACTTCCAATGTCTGAAAATCGATTTCCTCTCCGAAATAATGCGTTTATTCCTAAAGAAAAGCGATTGGCAATCAATTTGAAACGATCGCCTTCAGAATCGAAAGAGAATCGAAAATATCGATTTTCTCGATCCCCAAGCACACCGACCGTATCAAGGTGACGGAGCAGTCGCTGTCTCGCAATGTGAGTGCCAGCGAGATAGTTGCAATTTATCGAAATTGAAATTTTCTGACACGGTTCCTCCAATTAAAAAAAAGCAGAGTCTTTTTGTGAATAGTCAAACGACATAGAAGAATTTTAATTTCGAAAATTCGAGGTGACTCATCCATCATCTTAAAATCAGTAGAAATAATCGGCAAATATCACAACAGAGAATGTTTCATTCCAGATAAAATGAGCCTCTCGTTTCTGCTGAGATTTGGCCAGAAGAGAGTTTTTACTCTATTGCCACAAATTCGTGCGCCCTTGAGCGAGCAATGTAAAAACTTTCATGCGATATGTCTAAATAATGGGAAAGCAGCGGAGAGATTACTGGAAAAAGCTCAGCCGTCGCTAACCGACGCAGTTCGTGGGATGAAAACAAAAGGAAGGCTGCAGTTGCGTTGCAAAGATTGTTACATCGTAACGAGGCAAGGGAGGCGATACGTCATGTGTAAAAGTCATGGAAGACATAAGCAGCAACAAACGGTTAAAAAGGAGAGAAATACTTGGATTTTGACTCATGCCACTCAGCACAGAATTCGTCCCTGGTGATCAACCTTCGGGAAGGAATTCTCTCCTCTGGAGCGTCGTTACGAAATTTCTACTTATCGTGTACATAAGTTTTCGTCGTTTGTGATTCGAACGCAATAAACAAAAAAGGAAAAAATCGATATAGAAGGAACGAAATTTTTACTGACACACTTATTACGAATTTTGAGGATAAACCGGCAATGGCAAAGTATAGGGAAGCGTTTTCCTCGACGTTCGGTCCACTAGCTGCCAACTTATGCGAGAAACCCTGTCGCATCTTTCTTTCCAGAAATCACGCTGCAAAACACTCAGCGATCCCGTCCAAGCCTTGAAAAATGTTATCATTCGGAATTATGTTTTTTTCTCCCTTTTCATTCGTTCGACACTTTTTCTTGTCGAGCCAAACTTTCAGCCTCTCAAGTTCCTCTTTCAATTTTGCTCCCACGGTCTTCGAAGTTTTGGAAACGAATTTATGTGGAAAAGTGATGAGACAGCTCACAGGCTCGTAATATTCAGTCCGGGTCACAGGGACTCACAGGCAAACGAGGAATAACCATTTTTACGACCGGTATGGTAGGAAAAGTACAAAAGGAAAATTTGAGCAGCTCCAAATCTTAGCTGTTCCGGAAAACTTTCCAGGGAATCAAATTCTAGAGAGGACCATGATTCTCTGAACGATGTCGAAGTTTACATCGTTGGGACGCAACGAAAACTAATTATTTTTCATAGCAAAGTCAATAAATTTTCATATACTATTTGCCAACGATAATGGGACAGTTTTCTTTGCTATCGGGGCACTGAATTTACTAGAAAATTTAAAACGATCGCATTAATTCTCAAAATAATGGATGAAAATAAATTTTTCGTTGGATTCCAACAATGCAAACTCGAGAATCAAATTTTCTCGAAGCTCACACGATCAATGAGTTTATTGGAAGTTCGCTTTTACCTTTTCACAGTGATCGGCCCATTCGTAGATTAATTTATTGTCCATTTTCGCTGCTATTCTTTTCGATCGTTCCAGCAGCTTCATTGCTGTTTTTGTTCGGAATCTCAGCATGTTGTAGTAGGATTTCATAAGAACGTATCTTCGATACGATAACAAAAAGAAACATTTGGAATTTTGCTTAATCAAGTTTTCAAGAATTGAGCTTTTGCTCAGTTTTTATTTTCGAATTTATTTTTCATTTATTAAATTTTTTTTTAAATTTATTTAAATCAGGTTTATTTTCGAATAAATATTTCTCTCAAGTTTCTGATTATTTTAGTGCTGTGAGATTCATACCTGGCTCGAATGACCTCGACGACCGTGAGCAGTTTTTCCACAACTTTGAATAGTTTTTCTATGTCAATGAGAACCGCTTCGATTGCTTTTGCGTTCTTTTTGCTCATTTTGTGGACTGTTGATAAGCAAACAATTGCGATATCGTTTGAAATTGAGTTTGAATCCAAAGGGAACAGGTTTTTGTGCGTACCGTAATAAATCAAAAGTCCCTCGAGTCTCCTCAAGACCGTTATCGACCCTGCGACCATATGCTCGTCTATTTTATTCGTCATACTCCTTTCTTTACTTTTCCAAATTTTCGCTGCTTCCCATTCTTCCATCCTCACGGACCTTCCATTAGAAAAGGAAGAAAATTGAAACACGAATAATTGTGATTCGATGTTAACCCTTCGTGGTCACACGTTCTAGAAATAACGCGCTGGTCACACGGGGTCCGAATGACCCCAGCCATGTTCAAAGGCTTGCCAAGTTGTCAGTATCGTTATGAACGACACATAAAAATTCAGGAGCTTAGTTCGAACCTTTCGGAATGAAAATATCATGCCAAAAAATTTTATTTAATTTTCAAAATGGCGAAAAAAAAATCAGCAAAAAAAAATTTCTTCGGGCAACCCAAAGTACCGTTTCGGGCGGGAATAACTCGTAGAAATTCTGGTTCAAAGGTGCGCTCGCGGTCATTTTGACCCCTGGTGACCACGGAGGGTGAATATTTATTTTTTTCGTTCTCGTTGAATTTCGAGTGTAAAAACCAGAGCCACATCGACGTAAAATAACTCGCTTCCGCCTCCGGGTCTCTCAGGTTCATCATCGTCTCTCCTTCCTCCTGATAATACTGCTCACATTTTTTATAAGGGAGAATCGTTATTCCAGCTTCTAATTGGAAATCCACACACAAAGCGTAATACCAAGTTCGTCCCGATTTATCCATATCGTTGTTCGAGATAAATTCTGCGACAATGAATTTCAAAATGTCACAATCAGGACGTTGTGCTGACAATTTTTGTAAAAACTAATTTTTCGTTGATTCGATCATTTATTTTGTTCGCAACGTTGGGGTCCAACGAAAAAACTTTTTCAGTGTTTATTCAATTTAAAAAATAGAGACAATCTTTTTCGCATTTTTCATCGATTTTGTGTTTCATTCCGAAAGAAAAATCGTTTCATTGTCCTGATTGAAAATTCAAAAAAGAATTTTTTGTTTTACTCAAGAAAAAGTAAAACAGAATTTCGTTGCATTCCAACGATGCAAACTTCAACGTCGTAAAATTTCATCCTTTCAAAGTTGACGAACTTTTGTGTAAAATACTCGAGCTCAGAACTGACCGAGCTCACGAAGCAGAGTGGCAACTTCGTCGTGTCGACACTGGACCATCAGGAGGTGAATCAATTTAGGTAAAATGGTAATTCTCAATGAAACCGAACGAACATTTCGTGCGATTTTCAATGCCACGAAACCGAGACTCGAAGCTCTTATGGTCTGGCCTCTCAGCCAACGTGACAGAAATATACTCGAGTAAAGTTTAGCGATGGCCTTTAATTCTTGGAGCTCGAGATCGTCTCTTCTTCGAGTGCAAATATTTATGGCGTCGTTCTCCAGGACGGGAATGATGCTCCTGCCATCACAATGAACAAAAACTTGACAATTGTTCAAAAATTAATATCTCCGCTAAAATTTAACGAAAAAAGTTCGACTTGGGCTCATTCTTTTCGTTTTTTAATGCAGAATCACGTGAGCCTGTGGCCATTTTTCTTCAAGTGAAAAAATTCATGAAAAATGCGGTAAAACGATAAAAAAACGGGAGAACGAGGGAAGTAAGGGCGTGGGATTTTAATTTAAAGTCCCCTGGGGATGTTTTTGACCCCAGGTTACCGTTCCAGGGTTAATAAACGTCATTATTATTTAAAATGATTATGTTACCGATGCTGAAAGTAGTGAGCCGTCGTTATCATGTTCGCGTAAGCTGTACACAGAGCGAAAAAATCTTTACTCGATGCAACCGCTGCGTTGAGGCCCCAAACTGCTGCTAGTTTCGCGTGCTCCTGCAACCCTTTCGTCTAAAAAAACGCAATTTCTTAATATTCATAATGTAATAATTTCTTCTTTTTTTTCGTTGACTTTTAATAAAAACATCCCAGGGACGTTTGGGCCACGAAAAAGCAACAAATTTTAGGTTTTTTTTTTTAGAAATAGTAACTTAATGAAAGGAAAAGACTTGAACAATGGAGTCGAGGAATGGGGAGACGAGAGGAAGAACGTACTTACACGAAAAACGATAAACATTTGAGCGAGACAGTTCGACAGTTGCTCGTTGTAATTAGCAGCATCGCCCTGAGCCACCCCAACCTTGCAGTTCCTGAGACACGTAAGAATGAACCTTTGCTCCTCGAGGAGAATCCTTGATTTACAGCGTGCCACTAACGCCCGTTTTGGGAAACTCCAGCCCAAACTCTTGATTGCTTCATCGAGTGAACGATGAGCTTCGTTTATCAAACCACTTTTAAGATTACATCGACCCTGAAGGGTCTTTATTTTTCCAATTAAATATGGCAGCGTTATTAGCTCGTCGTCGCGGCCAGGTCCGAATATCTTGATAACAGTTACCACAGTATTAATCACAGGATATTTTTTAATTGCTGCCAAATTCAATAAAACAAGATGCGAGATGCTCAAATCTTCCTCTAAGAGGAACTAGATTTTATATTTTTTTCATACATTTCTCATTGAGCGAGCTTTGAGCATCTTGAGAAAACAATTTGCAACGTTTTTTTCATTTGCGTTTAAATTATATAATTCCGACAACTTTTTGAGAAAGTGAAGAGGAAGTACGGACTTATATACAATATCTTAGAAAATTTACAAAAATCAAAGCGGTTAGACGGTTTTTCGAAAAACTTAGATTTTCGTAAAATTCGAAAAATCATAAAATTGCAACCGTTCAACCGATATTTCCCAAATTCAACAGCACCCTTCCTATATTATGATAATCTACAGTAAAAAAAAAATCATAATAAATCTTGAAATTTGCGGAAGTTAGAGCATCGACACACTTTTTTAAAAAATTTCAAAATGCCATAGAATTCGTATTTTTTTAGCAATTCCAACAGAATTCTCAGAGAATTGAGAGCTTGTATAGATTCAAATCTGTGCAAAACGGGAGCCCTGTAGCTTAAACTGTTCTCGAGTTATAAACGTTTGAATTGGAAACTGGAAAAAAAATGTTCACCTCATATTTTCCGCTTCTTCCATGTAATGGAGGAAGCGAAATCGTAATTTTTGCGCATTTTACCGCGTGACCCGTTATAAAATCATGAATTTGAGAAACAATAATAATAATAGTAATGAAATTCAACACAAACCTCGACAAGAATTTGCTGAGCTTCGTTCAAAAGTTTTGTCGCTCGTGGCACGTTCGAAGCAGTTAAAAGGACTTCGACAAACTCGAGAATGGCTGTGAGGCTTTTATCTTTTCGTTGAATACCGCGATAATGATCCAACATCTGGCTGTAAACTGTATTCAGTATAATGTTGCATTGACAATTGGTAAAGTCAAAGTTCGAAAACGTCTTCGTTGGGCTTTTCGAAAGTGGTTGACCAAAACTCATGCACGATGGTGTTCGATTGTTTGTCACAGACGATCGCGTCGACGATTCTGCATCAAGTCGTACGTATCAACTTACAGTTCCGGATGTTTATATCGTGCAACGAAAATAATTCCACAAAAATGCCACATGGAAAAAAAAATTGCTGCCATTTTTTCCATAAGCTCAACTTTTTTGTCTTTTTTTTTCATTTTCGATGTATTATTCAGACGTGCTGATTAGTGGAATTTATTATTACGTACTTTCGTCTAATTTTTTATCGGAATTCGAGCCAACTACGTCACCATAGTCCGACAAATTACCGACGTAATTCAAATTGTCAATTTTTCGTTTGTCAATTCTAATACTTTCGGGATAAATACGACCGAGCAGTTTTGCAAATTGTCCACCGCCACAAGCATCGCATCTTCTCGTATTCTGGCGCAAATACTTAAGGGCCTTTGTATGGAAATCAACTTTTTGGTTATCCGTCAGTAATCTAATTTTTTTTGAAAAATTTCCATACAAAACTTTATGAACTTTGTTGTTGTTTTTTTTTTTTTCATTCTTTGTCATAAATATTGGGAATAATTTTTCTTTAATACCTGTAAGTCGTGTCGCGAAACAGAGACATTTTGAAACGCATCAAACCACAGGACGCATATTTTGGCAAATCGGCCAAAGTTTCTGAAATTTTTTATTTGTCTTTTATTTTTTAATGAAAAATTAGGGGGTTGAAATTTTTTTTTTCCCGATAATTCACCCCGAACGGCCAGTCCAGTGCATCCACAACGAATCTCAATGTCAGTATTCTGTTTTCTCACGTGTCTAAAAAACATTACGGGGCCTGGGGACCTTCTGAAGTCACCGGCAGCACAGCCCAGAATTCTGATCTCGAAAAGTTTCGCCACAGCTTCCTCAAATTAATTTTTTAATTTTTTAATTATTTTTTCAATGATCGAAAATATTTTTGGCATTATTATGAGGAAACATGAACGAACCGATACCAATTTCTCGATCCGTCGTTCCCTCCATCAATTTTTCCAACATATTTCGATTTACCGTCTCCCCGAGCACCGAAGCACATTTGAGCAAAAATTGATCCAACGGTGTCAGCGAATCGAACAGTTTTAACATCATTACTAAAAAATCATTATTTTTAGGGAATTATATTTAATTTTGCGTTTTCAAAACTCATGAAAAATGTTAATATTTAACCATCCATTGTTAATTCCGTGTTAACATCTTCGAGAACGAAATTTTGACGAATGGAACAAATGGTTACTTGTTTTTGGTCCTCTATTTTTTTATGCACAACAGTCTCTCGCGGATAAGATCCTCGCTCGTTTCGTTCATTCGATGAGCTTTCCTGTTGGGTCGAATTTTTTTTTCGTCATTGAATGACAATAAAAATAATGAATATGTGTGAAAAAATATTTTGAATTGATCTTTTCGAACTCACAGCAAAACTCGTTCGATACATTTTCCATCCGTCGTATCTCTCGGTAACAGCCTCACTCTTGATTATCGGATTTTTGTCGTTAATCAACTTCGATCTACGTTCAAAAAAATTATCATTTTGCTGAATGTTAAACAATGCAAATATCGATGTGATCGGATGGTTTTCAGACTCATGTACCCCTGTAACAAAATTTCCGATGGGATCACGTATCCCATGGTACGTAAGTTCTTCATTTTTATTTTTTTAATAACAATTCCACCAGCTTGCATCAAACTAACGAGATAACTTTCGATCCAGCCTGGGTTGCCCATACTTCGTTCTTGAATCACTCTGAAGTGCAGTAATGTTGAAAAAAATTGATATTTGTTGATAAAAAAATGTAACGATTTAGTGGATCATGGAAAATATTGAATTTTCCAAGATTCTTGATAAACACTTCGTCCGTAAACGTTTTTTCCGCACCTTCCATCTGTAAACCTAGACATACCGTTCTTTCAGCCTGTTATTGCAAAAATTCTAAAAAAAATGCAGGCTACTGTTCGAAATTTTCGACTTGTAATTTTCGAATTATAAAATTGTAGAAATTTTTTTCTTTTTCATCCATTTTTGATCCAATAAATGACCCGATCCATCGCATTTGCCTGGACACGAATGACTCAGGGTTACGGACGAAACGTTGAGAAAAATAAATGTTTTGTGGCTGAATCGTGTTCTGGAGGAAAAGTCCAAAAATCATTTTTTTTCTTTTTCATTGATATCGATCGAATTATTTACTTTTCGAGTTCAGGAGGTATGGCGATCACGTTTAAGAACTGACATGCAAGTGCAGCATGGAACCATTTGTCGATACCCATTAATTCGATAACCTGCGACGAGTTAATTAGAATTTAATGAGTTAGGAGAATTTTGATTAATTAATTGCTTCATTGATGGGGTTAATTATTAGATAATTGCTGCAATTCTTTGTGGTATTGTTATGGGCGTTCGATTCTTTACCTTTGTTCTCTCAATTATCATGGGATCGAATTTTGACTCGGTGATGACTTTCTTACCGAAGCTGAGCACGAAAAAGGCTCGATCTTGTTTAACAATCGTGGCTAACAGAGAAAACGATTCTGGATCGATGTTTTCGGCGTCATCGACAATTATAATCCACAAACGTTCGAAACAAGTGTGAGTCAGTTTTGCAATTAATTTTCTCAACAGTTTACGCTTTTCGCTTTCACTCAATGATTGATAACGAGCACTCGTGGTGAAATTTACGTTGAATGCTTGATTCAGAGCACAGAGATAATGAGGGTAACGAATCTTGCCTAGAAACTTTATTATTTTGTCTTCACGGTCCTTCGCCGATGGGACACTCGTACCAAATCCCATTGGTAAACTGAATATCAAGTGGACGAGGGTGTAGGGAACCTTGAATTTTTTAAATTTTGTTGATTTTACAATAAAAAACCTTGGGAATTGATAATTCTTAAGGGATCATTGTGTATTGAATTTTTTAAATAATTTTTTCATTATTTTATCATTTTTGAATATTTTCATGAAATCATTTTGAATCTGGGCGTCTCTGGATTTTTTAATTTGATGGAAATTGACAGAGAAAATAGGAGAAAGTTCGTGCACGAGTTTGATTTTTACTTACTTGATGGTCGCTGCTCGCAAGAGTTATTTGATTTCGCGCTATATCATTCGGGATTACGTGATTTATCGCATCGAGAAGTCGAGTTTTTCCCATCCTTGGTTCACCCCTTAAAATTATGGGGATTATTGAACCTTGAGTTGGATGATTAAATCGTTTTTTCATCCTTCGAAATTATTACCTTATTATGAGAGTATTTTTTGGCGTAGGGATACCAATTTTATTGGCTTTCCAAAATCTTATCATTTTTGATAAGAGTTCCAGGAATATTTTGAGCTCGTTTTCCCGGCCCAAAATTGGGTAATGGTTCAATTCGAGTGTCGCGCCTTGTGACCTTATGATGAAGTGTATCAAAAAATTTCGTTCAAGATTGCGGGCAATTTCTCGATTTTTCATTATTCTAAATCGAAAATTGTATTTTTTAAAATTTTGTACCCACTGCGTTTGCTCGAGGAATTCGTAAACTGGGCCAACGTCGGTTATGCCCTTGAGGTATTTGGGCTCTTGGAGAACGAAGTGTCTTGCCTCTAGACGAGAATGCAAAAAACTGTCGCGATCACAAATTACCTAGAAAATAAATTTTGAGCACATTAGCTGTCTTCACGGTTGAGCAAACTCCGCAAACATTTTTACCCACCAAAATGACCCCGATCACTATCCTTAGAGGCAGAAGCAAGTCGTACAAAAATTCATAATGAAAAACTAAAAAAAAAATTAAAAAAAAACGAAAACCTTTCCATTTTTTCAAAAAATTCGACATTTATTGCAAAATGATAGGAGATTAGCGACAAATAATTATGGAATGCGTGGCGAGAGTAAAAATGTCAAAAAATTGAAATTCCGAACATAGAAAAAAATGAAAATTTTTTATTTTTCTTGGAACATCATTTTTGGTACGATAAAAATTGCCAAAAATTCAAGGCGATCCCCACATTTTATTCTGCAATAGTGATTTTTCGATTTTAATCAACTCCGAGCAAAAATACATGAAATGTCAAATTTTAGATTGTACCTTGTTATTATAGGCACACATGAGCCTGGCAGCTTTATTAACAGTCATGCCAATGACTGTATATTCCCTCCGCAAAATATGGCCCACAACACCGCAATAAGTGATTCCCGTGGTGACGCCAACAGTGACCGAAACAACATTTCTCATCGAGCTCAGGCTCTCGCGGATTTTGGTCGCGCATCTCAGACCGATTTGCGATTCCAATTCGTGCTTGTCGCCTCGGAGGCCAAAAATGCAAAGGAACATTAGGTCCTTGTCGAACAAGGAAGTTTTGTTCACACATCCTTGCATTTCTCCAACGATCCTTTAAGCACCGCAAAGTCATTTTCTAATTATTATGGAATTTGCCTGACTGACGATTTCCTTTTATTTTTTCTTTATATAAAAAAAAAGGAAACTTGCATTTTTTTTGAGGCTGCGATTTTTGCCTAAAATTTCAGTTTTTGGTTTTTATTTTTGTGAAATTTCGGAATCGTGAGTACGAGGGAATTATAAACATTATTTGGTTTCATCGAGAATCGAATTCGTTCGTCAATTTGTCGGATTTGGGAGGAAATTAAAAAAAAAAAAAAATACTCCATACCCACAAACCAATTTGTAAGCAGCGTCGACGATCAATATCAATTTAGTTTTGCTAACGTTGCTCGTAACAACGTTTACAAATACTATGACGACTTGACGCATTTCCGTGAGATATTCAATCGGCTCGTCGTGTTCAACGGAACGCACGACGGGAGGTAGCATGTAACTTCTCAGCTCGTTCTTCAAACGTTGTTTTGCGACTTTCGTCACTTTCGGACGGACTGAATTGAAAAGTCAATAATGTTTGAAAATATTTCAAATATGAAAAAAAGGAAAAGTCATGGGGGATCGAGCGATAATTAATCGATATTTTTCAAGAAAAACTTACGACTATAATCGACTTGTTTGATCTCGAAGTCATGGACGTTGCTATGACCCGTTAGTTGCATAGAAATTCTCGAATCGTTTGAGTCGGAGGTTTTCTTATGGTCCGGCTGTCCGGTCTTCCTCGGCAAGACGCTCGAATAATTTGGAAATAAAGTTGTGCTTTTGTGGATCGCGCTATATTGGGGTCCAAGTTCTAAACTGGAAAAAGGTGACGTTGAGTTTTTCGAGAAATTTGATTAAAAAATGTAAAGCCAAAAAGTTTTTCCTGCACCGTAGTCTTCCTTTGTTTGCTCCCACATGATCGAGCACTCGATAATTAGCATGTGTATCCCATCAGGCAATATTTCGTGGACGTAGTCGTTGGGGTTGGCCCATTGCCAGCAACTCGGGGCAACCAAAATATCTCCGCCTCTTGAGAATCGCCATTTCGAGGAAAATATCGAAATTCAATCATGAAGAAAAAAACGATAATTAGAGGAAAAAAAAAACAAAATGAAAAGGGGAGCGAGCTGACTGAGGAATTTCCGAGATGCTCAGGCACCAAATCGCCTACCGACAAAGAGCCTCAGCGGATTTGACGTCCCACACAGGCTTCCCCGTAATAATGTAGTACGAGGTTTTCTCGGGGTCGCCGATCGACGTGAAAGTTATTTTCCCCGAAGCGATAGCCAATTTTACTGTCGGATTGCAAAATAATTCAGAGGTCATCGAAAATACGAGGGTGACATAAAAAATGGAACGAGAATGACGAGGAATTCAAGTTTCGTTCGTGCGAGATGATTCGATCGTTGAACTGAAGCCGAAAACCTTTGAGAGTTACTCCAACGTCCGTTGCATGCGTTCCGAAATGTTTTTGAATGACACAGGCTGTTTGCATTGCCTGAATAGCAACGTCTCTCATGACCATGTCATCCTGAACTTTCCACATTACGATGAACGCATCACCCGAAAATTTCAGAACGTCACCCTTGTGAGACAAAATTTCTTGGACCATTGCACCGATGTAACTGTTTAAAGTTTCGGTCAATTTCGAGGGGCCCCCTTTTCCTGTATTCGTATACTTTTCAGCAAGCTCCGTAAAACCTGTTTCCATCATTTTTCACTCTTTACTCTCGGAGAATTGATTAAAAATCGAAAATTGCGGTTCATTTTGAAATTTTCTCGTTAACCCTTACATAGTCACGACTCCATAAAAAAATAAAACCATAACACTACAACGTATTTTCAGCCCTTGAGTAACCACCATGATAATTGTATTTAATTCGTGCAATTTTCAATGTTAAAAAAATGTCGAAAAAAAAATTCTGCAAAATTTTGCAAAAAATGATGCAGAAATTGTAATTTTCAATGGAAAAAAAAATCGTTTCATAAGTCTGAAATAGCATGCTTTTAGGGGGACTGGTTAAATTAGCGATCGTTCCAAAAAGTATACCCCAGGTTTTACGCCGTCCGCTTTCTACGGCTACCAAAACTGAACTAACGGGCCCTTTCAAATAATAACGATGAGGCTCCCTACCAGAAGGTCCAAACTACCGATAGAGGGTGTCGAAAGTCCCGTTTTCTCAAAATTTCTATTACGTATCGTCGGTCGAAAGCGACTGGGGTGAAATTAACCCCGAGTGACCATTAAGGGTTAAACTAAGAGGCCACACTGTTCTGGCAGGTTGACTGAACTTTTTCTCACCCGACACGTCACCCAGCATCAGGGTAGTCTGATAAGTCCTTGAGGAATAATCGTCATAATGATCCAATATTTCGTCCGGACACATGGAAGCGAAAATCTTCGTATGTTCCTCGATTCTTCGTGAAATTCGACGTTTATCGTTGAGGTTGATGTAGCTTTCGTCTGTTGATAAAAAAATTGCGGCATTTTTCGGGAATAAGCGAAGACAATGCGAAAAAATGAATAAAAAGTTACACTTATCGTCGTCGACGTCCTTAAGGATGTTGAGACTGTTATCTCCAACACTTTGTAACTTTTTCGATCGCCTCTTCATAATTCTAACCTCACGGTGCATGAAAAACTTGTTGAATCGATCGAAATGAATTCTTCGTTTGTTTTTCTTGTACAAATGATCAACTGCGAATTCGTCTCAAGACTTTAACATTCACAAAGGCCCTCTTAAGGTCGGTTGCCAACATCTTCTTTTTCGCTCCGAAATAATGGATTTCCAAATTCTTTTTTTTTCGTAAAAAAAAATTTGTTGAGAAATTTTCAACTATGAGAAGCTGAGGCTCCATAACGAGTTTTCGCCGATCTATAGCGATTCTGGGTGATGGAGAAAGTTCTCGTCGATAGCGTTTCTGGATGAATTTTTTTTCGCTATTTTCCAAAAAAAAATAAATTAAAAAATTTCGAACCCGTGGTGCCGAATTATTCAGACGCGTTTTCGTAGATCTGAGTTCTAGTCGATTGCGTTTCTGAGAAATTTTTGAGGAAAGGTAATCCTTGAAGACTTCGAAAAGTAAGTCTTGGAGTCAGTTTTTCTTCATTTTCATTGAGAATGATGGGAACAGGAGCAAGAGCATCGGACAGGAATAATGAGAGCGAATAGACAATAGACAATATGTGTTTATTCATTTAATATTCTCGCTATAGTATCGCAATAGTTATTTATACGTATAGGTACTTAATATGAGTTGTCGCTCTAACAGATCGCTGCGCCTACGAACGTGTCGGCCAAATTGTTCATATGCATACATATATGTGTAAATATTTGAATTAACTACACATATATATATGTAGATGTTATTCGTTTCAATATTATTTTCCTTTTAAATACGTTATTGTGCCTGGCCCTACTTAGTCGTTTATTGTGCTTGAAACTCTATGTCTTCGTAATGTATGATGGATGCTCGACGTCTTTTCGTATTTTCTTCATCTTTTTATTTTCGCACTTCGACACGCGCAAATTTCACGATATATATTTTTTCTCTCTTACTTTTCTTTTTTTTTTTTTCATCTGGTGAGATTTGGGCAAGGGGATTGGAGGGTTTGGGTAATTCGGAGCGTTTGATAATGGATTTTCAAGAGACTACACTGCATAGTAGACGATGGACAAAGAGACCTAGCGATAGGAAATATAAAATTCATTTTCCCTTCGATTTCTCGTCAAAAACCAACAAATCGCAGCAATTTCTGCTTTTCAAAGAAATATTAAGGAGGACAAGAATCATCATCGCGAAAACGGATCTTTCGATCAAGCGAATCCCAACACTGCTTTCACTTTTTTCTTTCATTTTTCGTTTCTCCGCGTAAGATTATTTTATTGAATTAACAATAGTGAGAGTAACGGACGGCGGAAAAGCCGTTGTCTTGAATTATTATTTTTCTTTGCTTCATTATTATTAATATTATTATTATTATTATTATTTAATCATCGACAAATCGAGACCCGCTCAACCAGAGTTTATTTCAAGATATTATATATTCAAGATCCAAAGAGGTCGTCGTGTGTGTTCGAGAGGGAGGGAGAGGGCAGGGAAGGCGATGACGATGCTGGTAAGGACGAGAGATCAAATTTTCACATACTTTGATAAATATTTACCATTTTTTCTTCGTTTTTGTTCGATAGTCCTTCGACAGAGAACGGAATGTTTTACAATTTTTTGAATTATTCATCTTCACCATATAGTTTGCCTCGTGTCTTCCACGTGTAATTTCCCTAGAAAATGCCGTGACTCGTAAATATCTCTGACAGACGGAAAAAAACAAGCGATTTATTTTCTTCGCTATGCGAAAATCTCGTTAATCATCATTCTTACGATACTGACTCGTTCGGAAAATCCTTCCAACTTGTTCTCTTTTCAATTTTTTTCAACCCCGAACGATTCTCACTCGTCATACTCAATTGTTTTCGTTCACACGAGGGGAAAAACACGTTTTTTGTTTCTTTTAAATATAATGGCACACAGCATGGCAGTTGCAACAATGTACTTTGATAAATTTCAAACCTTTGTCATGTTTTTTCTCAGCTTTCTTAAAAGTTAATTCTTACGGGGCTAAACCTTAAGCTAATCTTTGACATTTTTCAATCATCGTCGCACGTTTTTTATTTCCATTAATTTCTCCCTTTAGTCGTTTCCCACAAACTTTCTTGTGATTATCGAGAGTTTTTTTTTTTAATTATTCTACGAGAACACACATTTTTATGACTCACGATGATTTTCTGCCGGTTTTTTATTTTCGTCAACAATTAACGCCGCGTTATAGATCATAGCAATAGGCGCGAATACTTTGCTTTTTTAAATCGCTTCTTCATTCAGATAAATATAATTGTATCGATAGTCAATAATAATTATCATAACCTTCGTAATAATAATCATAATATACATATATATATGCATACGCACACATACATATATATATGGAAATATTATTTTATATACAGCCGAGTTAAAGTTTTCATAAGTATATTTTCGTTCAACTCGATCATTATAATTTTACGATATTTCATTTCATCTCATTTTCATTTTTCATACTCTCGTCGATCATCGCTTCTTGTATTATTCTCTTTTTATTCATAATTTTAATCCGATATAGTAATAACACGTAGAAATCGTTTTTGGTAACTAAAAAAAGTGGGCAACCGTTTCAAAGTCACGAGGTTCCTATGATATTGATAACAATACATATAATTTACGTAATAAAAATAATAATTATCATGGTAATAATAATAATAGTAATGATCAATTTATAGCTCGAATTTTGTGACTGAATTAAAAAAAAAACACATTTTTTTATCAAATTCTCTCTTATCTTTTCGATTGCACAACTTTCTCAATGAAAAATATTCGCGAATACGAAACAGTGGATACGGAAAATGATGGGCTCGCCACGTACGCCCTCATTTTTTTTTCGCCTTTTCTCCAAATTCTTCCCTTTGAGATGAAAGGAAGCTGCGGACAGAGAATTCGTTTTTTCTTATTTTTTCTGATTCAATAAACGTCGGCGAATAGGGACAGCAATAATGAACGTGATTAACTTTGACGAGCAAACGAAAATGATAAAAATATTGATCAAGTTGCTTCGCGTCATTATTTCTCATTTCGATACATAATTAATAAATAATATCGATTTATTTCCATCATTATTACCATCATTGTTATTATTGTTATTATCGATGAAGGGATATTATAGATTTATATATTTTTATATGCATAGTAAACAAACAGATCTGTCACACTGATAGAGAGAGAGAGAGAGAGAGATTTTATATTTTGAGTGAAATTAATATTGATTCGCAAGATATTTGGTCATTAAGGACCCTGAAATGTGGTGTGTACAGACGAATATATAAATCGATCTTTCGGATCTTTAATATATATGTAATAATCCTCCCACACGATTAACAATTAGCGTCTCATTGAAAAACGCTAATACTTTTTTAAATATCTAACATGAATATTCACATATATATATATATTTTTGTTCATTTTCATTTATGTATTTATATATACATATATATGGATATTCATTTTTATCTTGACTACGACGTCTCAACACGGTGATATAGGCTTGATATGATCGGTGTTGTACCGCTCGATTAATTATATGTCAATCAACCCTCATATATACGCTGACTGTAATCTTCTATTTCTCTTTCTATTATTTTTCTTTTCGCTTTCTTCTCCCTCAACTTGTCATTATACAATTTTTATTTAAATCCTATTTTAATTATTTATTTCTTTCAATATATCGCGATTAGGGGTTTCCGTGGTTGTTTTGTTTTTCTGGTTGCTTCAATTTATTCTTTTGATCCTATCACTATAACATTAATTACTTAGCTGTGTCATCGTCTGCCTTTTTTTTCTTCCATCGCAAAGTTGCGTCTCCGGAATCGCACTCTCTCTTCCCTCCCGATAAACCTTCAGCTAAATTCCATTTTTTCGCTCTTCTTAATCAAAACTACGGAAATGTCCTTTTCATTCTTTTTACCTCTTGTCCCTATTTTTTCTCTCACACACTCACTACATACACACACATGCGTTATACGAATTTGGGACTGCTTTTTTATTCTAGAGTCTTCTAGGTGGATAGCTTTCAAGTTGTTTTTTGTTAACCCTCAATAGTCACACCTCCAGATTCTGACGTAATGTCATTGGAGGTGTTGTCAACCCCACTCACTTTTGAAGGCGATAAATAATTGAAAAATTGTGAAAAAAAATGAAACAAAAATTCTACAATGTATTTTAAACTCTCGAGTAACGACCATGATGATTGTATTCCATTCGTGCAATTTTTAATATAAAAAAATTCCGAAAAAAAACATTTCTGCTACAATGACTTTTTTTTTTACAAAAAATTATGCAGAAATTGCAATTTTCAATTAAAAGAAAAAAAAACGTTTCATAAGTCTGAAATAGCATGCTTTCAGGTGGGACTGGTTAAATTTGCGACCGTTCCAAAAATCATACCCCAGGTTTTACACCGTCCGCTTCCTGCGGCTTCCAAAACTCAACTGACGAGCCCTTTCAAATAATAACGACGAGGCTCCCTACCAGAAGGTCCAAACTACCGATAGAGGGTGCCGTTAGTCCCATTTTCTCAAAATTTCTATTACGTATCGTCGGTCGAAAGCGACTGGGGTCAAATTAACCCCATGTGACCATTAAGGGTTAACTTTTGAAACAGATTTTTTGTTGTCAAGAATTTCATGGATTCATGAGACTAAAGGACCTTTGTGTGTTGCTAGTGTATTTCCTTCTTCCGATTGTTACACGTAAGGAAAGGCATGTTCTGTTTGTTTTTTTTAGTTGAAATTTTGCATGGGCGTGTAGTATATTATTTAAAATTTATATACAAAAAGCTTGTGCGATAATAGCCGTGATTTTTGTTTTTTTTTGTTCTCGGTTTGATGCCACCAATGCGAATGTTGAATCGAGTGTTGAAATGAATAAAATGCATGATAAATATTCTGTTTGTTCGCGCAATGAAAATACCTGGCGAACGAGAAGAAGACTTTATAAAGTGTGGCAACGATTACGACGAAAATTCATTACTTTTTTCGCCTTTTATTTTTTGGTACGTTTTTAAAAGCTGACGAAACGTGGAAAAATAGTGTATCGTATTTACACACAAAGTTCGCGAGAACGTCCATAAACAATCGATTTTTCAATCACGCGACAATCTTTTTACCTCAAACTCATTCTGACTCCGGTTTCAATGTTGCCCCGGGGCTCTTAGTCCAAGAATGGCGCATGTGCTAATTTTTGGCTCCAACTCGATTCAAGCAGTTGTGGCTGTCATATTGTTTTTTTTTTTTGCTTCGACTGATTATAATGAACGAAGGAAAAGTTGGAGAAAAATTCAGTTCAGAGTGAAAGAAATATTTACAAGTGCTTCGAGTTATTTTATCCTCTCTGTTAATAATTATTTCTCCCCCTCAACGAGCTAGACATCGACGGTTCGGAATCATCATTTTTCTCTGGCATTTGAATTTTTTGCATTTTTTAAATTTCTATCGAATATTCAACCGAAATGTTTCGTGAGGAGAAATAAAAATTAGCAGAGTTTACTGCGCGGTTAACGACGTTTAGATGATTCGTTTGTTAAACGATCGACGAACGGTCATTTTATTGTCAATTTTAAAACGATTCAGCACCTTTCAGTCCACGGTTATTCACGCGCGAGTAAAAAACAGAAAAAAAAATACTAAAAAGTAAAATGCCCTCGGATTTTTCGTATTTTTTGCTGCACTTTTATTTTCATTTGTTTATATTTATCTTAGTTACTTTTAAGCCTGCAATTTCGTAACGACCTCTCCAAGCTTTCCAGCGAGCCGCGTTTTTTCTCTTTACCTCGCGCTTCATCATTCTTTTATTGTTTTATTCGTTTTTTAAATCCTAATTAAATATTGCTTATTATATATCGTCCATCATTTTTCTTTCATCCTTTCGTTCTATAGATTTACATCGTATTATCGTTATTAATTATATTGTACATAGTTTAATGACCATCTTTTTCTTTTGGACCCGTGACGAGAAATCCAATATGATAAATATGATACAAGACCAATCGCTTCCTCTTCCTCTCCCTCTCTCGCTCGCCTTCGTCTTTTTTTTGTTCCTCCCTTAATATTCACCGTTACACCATCCTTGTAATTATGTGTTATTTAATATTCTCACTCGCACGCATACACACCGAAGAATGCGAAGAAGAAAGTTAGCACACGTTTGCCTCAATTTATCCAGGACTGTTGTTAATTGAATGTAAACTCGTTTATTGTTGATTGATAAAAACGCTGATTGCGCATGTCGTTTCATTGATTTTTCTCTTTTGCTAAATACGATTCTTGAAGATTGTCAGGAAATCGGTGAAAAGCTTCAAGGAATTCTATCAACGTTGAATATTTTAGAAAAAACGTTTCGATAGTTATCAAAATAATTAGACAGGGAATATAACTTTTTTTTTTCGATTTCCCAATTATCTTTGCTAAATAATTCCAATGATGTTTTTTTCGTTATTGGTAAGAAAATTAGTCTCTAAATAAAATTGACGAAATGTTGCGACCACGTTACGAATTCCACTTGACGCTGTTGATTTTTTCTTGCTTCTATATTTCTTGAAACTTTCTATTTTCTCCAGTTTTTTTCTTTCGTTTGCTATTACGATTTTATTGGCTTGTTCACCCAAACCCAAACATGTCAGTATCGTTCGACGGATTTTGGGGACGAGTCTGTGAAACTCGAAAATCAAAGGCTTCAACAGCCAGTTTTGGTTTTCGTCGATCTCGTCTTGAAAGATGGAATATTCGTCAGCGTCTTCTTTGCCTTGCCATCGAGCTGTTCAGAGAGAAAATGAGATTGTGATTTGTTGTCATTTTCGACGGAATTGTTCACGATTTTATTTTGTCATCGTTTTTTATCGATTTTATTCTTTTAATGCAATTTCGTGGGATTTGGAGTTGATTTTTTTAAGATTTACCTCTCGTTGTTGGCGTGTCCGTTTTGATGATCCGGATTTTTTTCTTTCTCGGTCTCGGTTTCCATTTCGCAGTCATTCTCCAGATCGTAATCTTCGTCCATCGCCAGAGGTGGTTCCAAAATTTTGGTCAACATGCCTGTCGAAGTTGTCGAACTGGAATCGTCCGATTCTTCCGATAGTTCGATGCTCTCCTTGTCCTAATTAAATTGATTGGATCAGACAAATAATCGATGCAAATGGTGAAGAAAAAATTGGAAAGTTTCAAAGAAAATTTTGTGACTTATTGGAAATTCAATTTTGCAATTGATGGGAATATTTATTTTCGCAATTTGTTTATTAATTTGTACCTCCTGTTTGAGTTTTTCGAGAAGTCGAGCCTTTTCACCTCGCAGTTTATCCGCCTGATCGATTTGCGTCGACGTTTTTAGGCCAGAAAGTTCCAGGAGAGCTAAATGAGCGTCTTTCTCAGAAAGCGCAGCTCGCAAAGCTTCGCGTCTGTCATTTGAAGGATTTTTGTTTATTAAGAGTTAAGAGATGAACATGTTTTTGATATTATTTTTAAATTTTTGCACTTTTCCAATCGAGTGTTTATTTCATCGATGACAGTGAGTGAAAAGTGAGAAATAAACTTACTTCATTTGACGCAGATCTCGCAACTGGGATCGTCTCTCATTTACCAATCTGTCGAGTTTTTTTTCTGATTTTTGCAACTGTGACAAAAGTGGTCGACAAGTCTGACACTTGAGGGCACATGCTGTTTGCATCGAAGCGATTCTCTGCTCAAGTTTTCCGACCTGGAAATCGTGGAAATAGTGGCCAATGTCAGTGACTTTTTAAATTATCGAATAAAGTTTTTCTTTTCATTGTTTTGGATCGACAAATGCAGTAAAAAAAACTTACACGTTCCAGAGCTTTTCTCTTGGCAATTGAAACTCTTCTAAGTTTGTTTTCCGACTCGCTCGTGATGAGCACACTGCCACGCAGTGCCTCAGTCAATTCCTCATTTTTCTCACGTTCCTCTTTCAAATTATTTTCAAATATTTTTTCCATCTCTTCTTTGTGCTTTACGAGTTTGACCAAATCGTCGATTTGTTCGAGATCGATTCTCTCGTTGAATGCTCGTTCCAACGAGTCGATCTCTTCTTCAAGCAAATTCACTTTTTCGTCTCTGACGCGAATTTCTTCTTTGAGTACGTCGATGTCCTGTGCCTCGTACTCGGCGATTTCACTCGCCATCTTCATCATTTCCTTTCGTAATTCACCGACACGGTCTTTGCATTCGGTTATTTCCATTTGAAAATCAGCAATTTTTTCATCTTTCTCGACAATCGATTTTTCCAGCTCAACAATTCTATTGTTTTTCTCGAGAATCTCCTTCTCTTTGAATTCTATGGGGACGAGATCACCGCTTGAAGTTGGAGGTTTTTTATCTTCGATTTTCAACTCCTCGATCATTTTTTCCAACTGCTTGATTTTCTCCTCGCTTTTCCGAAGTTTTATTTTGAGTTCATCGACGTCATGGCTTTTCACAAAATCCTCAAGATTCGTGACCATTTCTTCCAGTTGAATAATTCTCTCTTTCTCGATAACAACCTCGTCGTTGGTCTCGATCCAATTTTCCAATTCTCCGATACGACGATCGCGATTGGATAATTCTTTTTTCAACTCGTGAAGATCACGAACGTCTGGATTTTCTTTGAGAAAATCCTCAAACTCGGAGATGGCGAATTCGAGATGACGGATGCGTGAATTTTTATTCTCAATGAGAATTCTGAGCTCGCGAATGCCTTCGGTGTCGGAATGATTTTGCAGGAAGTTTTCGAGAGACGCGACCTCGTATTCGAGCTCCAAGATTCTTGCGGCGTCCTTGACGCGTTGCTGCGCGATATTTTCGGCCAAAATTTCATTTTTGTCGCCATCCTCCTGGAACCGTATCTCCGGGTTCTCCTCATCGTCCTTCGTTCCAAACCCGATAGATAATTGTTCAAAATTACGAAATGGCAATGGAAATTCGTGTGGAGTGACGAAAAAACGTAAAATAATGAAAAACAAAAAAGTCTCAACTAAAATTTGGTCTTTGGTGATAAAAACGAGCGACTGGGACGTTGGAAAATACAAAAGCGCGATTTTACTTCCAGGCAAAATAATTCAGCGTTTTTCTTTTTTTATCACGTCGATGATTGAATTTTTAGCCAGTCTTTGGTTATAACTGTTCATTTGACTTTCGATACTGATGCAAACACGAGGTACATGCTATGTGTTTTATATTGACGTGTATATACATGAACATATGCATTAACCGCACCGTCGCGTTAATTGCATGACAATTAGTCAATCTTTTTATATTTATCTGTATATGTGTGTGTGTGTGTGTTTTTTTTATTGTTGCCGTTAGGGTTCAACATTTCGTTTCGTTCGTCAACCCAGTTACACTTTTTTTTATTCAGATTATTATTATTACGTCGTTTTATTTTAATTAAATAATATTTATCGTTATTATCGTCACTATATATATATATGTATATATATATTTTTCCTTGTTTTCATTATTTATTAATAATACGTTAACAATGGTCGCAGCACGTTCACGTGAAATATTTCATTTATAATAATGCATTTAATCGTAAGTTTCGCATTTAAAATTCGCGCACGATTCTTCTTTTTTTATTTATCGTATTGTTTCGCAAATTTTATACTTAAAAATGAATCAGGAGCGGCAGTCCGACGAAACAATTTCAAAATAATGATAAATGGAACGTTTTTAGAAGAACGACTTTAAGAAACCGGCGGGTCCCGCCTGCGATTTTTCAAATGGTTAATTAACGAGTGAAAAATAATTTGAAAAAAAAAAACCATTTCGTCAAAGGGTTTGAAAGTTTTGGAAGGATTTGGGAAATTTTAAGTGAACGCCGTTTTTCGTGTCATTCGACGAGATCCAGGGCGAGCGTGGAAAGTCAAGAGAATACAGTTTTGTTAGTAAAGTTCATTAATATTTTTCGTTATCGATTGCCAATTAAATCGACACTAAATTTCTATAATAATTCGTCAATAATTGCAGTCCATTGGATCATCTCTGCGGTTCACTGATCGATTGTATTGAATTTACCAAAATTACGGTTTTAAGGTAGTAGTTTCGTCCATAGTCACCTTCAAAAGTTGAATTTTCTTTTGATTATTCAAAAATTTGATTTCAACTTGCGAAATAATTTTACAAACTTCCGGATCAAGTTTTTGGAGTAAAGTTTCGGAACTGAATGGAAAATTCTTCATTTTTTTCGACAAACTTTGTCGGTGAGAAAAAACAAACAGAAAATTAAGGCAAAGCTTTGTGGAAACGACGACCTTTTTTGTCTTACTTTCGAAATTTATATCTCGGACTTATTGGCAATAATAATAAAAGAGAAGGAAATTTGTTTTTTTTTTTTCATAACTGACCTCCTGCTGCTGTGCAGTTGTGGCTTGTTTCAACTTGGCTTGTGCGGCTTTGAGTGCACTGTAAAAAAAGGGGAAGGAATGAAATATAAAATGGAAATCTTTTGATCGACGCGGTCAATAAATCGTTGAAACTCACTCTGATAATTCTCGAATTTGTTTTTCTTTTGAATTTTGTTCTTCCTGTGACATTTGGACGAGATGGAGCAGCCTCTCGGTCTCCGCCGCACTGCGTCCCGAGTCTTCTCTCGCTTTTTCCAATTCCTTTTCCGCGGTCTCCAAAGATTTCTGCATTTCGGTGAGTCGCTTGTCCGGCGAACCGCCACTCTGTTCGACGATTTGGTAAAAATTCGTTTGAGCACGGAAACGATTGTAAGGAAAATGTAGACGCGAAAACAAAAAGGACCCACCCTTTGCAACTGTTGTTCGAGCTGATCCATTTTTGCTTTGCGTTTTTTGAGTTCTTGATCGAGAGCCTGAAGTTGTCTCTCTTTTTCTTCGACGGTTTTCAAACGATTTTCCGACATCCTGGCTTTGTCTTCCACGTGTTTCCTCTGTTCCTCGAGCTGTCGTCGCTGGTCGTCGAGTTGTTTTCTTTCCTGACTAGTGTCGGCGCCAGCTTTCGCTCCGCCAGCTTGAAGTTTCTTGTTCGCTTCGTGGAGATCGACCTGGCAATGAAAAACCAGCTCACTCAGTGAATCGTTTCCTTTCACCCTTATTTTCGTGCATCACTCGACTAAAAGAATTGCATTTTTTCAGCCAAAACTTACTCGTTCAAATAATTAATAAATAATTATAAAACTATGGTACAAAAATTCAAATAAATCAAATAAACACCGCACGCTCCTCGTTATCGCTAAATAGGCATACCCACACACAGACACACGCGCGCACGCACATCGAAATAAAAACGATGCTTATTTGAATAATTAAAACTAACAATTTATGTACAAAAATGCGAGAAAATAAAAAAAAACAGCTGATCGTACATAGTTTTGCGAATTTCGACGTCAATTGACAATTTAAAATTAAAGATTTAACAATAATGGAAAACTTTTGATTTTACGATAAAACCTTCGTCTACGTTATCGAATGAAATACCTGAAGAAATCGTGGCAAGCGCTGAAATCAAATTTAGTTAAGAAATCCTCGACATTTCTAGAAAATCGAGAATCGACAAAATTGAGTGAATTTTTGGATTTTTGTTGTTGTTGAAAATATCGATCGATTGCTTCAGGCAAAAACTTATAAGTGCAGTCCATGAATAATTAACATAATTAATAACAATAGTGAATAACATGAATAATAATAATAACAAGAGAAATAATAATAATAAATGGAAAAGGATGTGCGCAGGGATGACGAGGACGTCGTAGCGTTCTCGTAGACGACGATGGTGACGTAGGTGTGGACGTAGGTCGCGTCGCCGAGACTCGAAGCTTTTGTACCTCTCGGTTGGAAAAAAAACGATAGTCGTACGATCGCCGAAGAGAAGGTTCGTGAATGGTGAGCGAAAGAAAAAGTTAACGCAATGAAAAATTGTGCAGGCGTGTGCAAACGTGATGATTAAATATTTTGCGTGATTGTGCACTTTCTACGATCATTGCAGTGACAGACATGAATATTATTATGATTTTGTTTGTCGTTTCGAAGAGCTCTCAAAAGCAGACAATAAGAAGCCAGGCCATTAGAGAAGTAGTGGTAGGTGGTAGTAGTAGTAATATATATTTGGAAGTGTGCACGAGAGCCTCGTGGCTCGAACGTCATAAACGTAAACTCCATATTTTCTTTGTTTTACATTTTTTTGTTTCGTTTTTTTGTTTTCATTTAATCGCCTAACCTGATTTTTCTGAAGTTCCTGGCACAGCATCTCCAGCTGTGCCTGGAATCTTTCGCGTTCGACTGTCGCCTGTTTGATCTCTTCTCTGGCACGTTCAAGATCCTTTCGTAACTTGGCAGCCTCTGCTCCACCATTTGCTCCTTGTTGTTGGTGTTGCTGTTGGGCCTGCTGCGCCTGTTGCTGACTCTGTTGAAGCAACGCCTGCATCTGCTGTATCTGCTGTTGCTGGGCGTGCAATTGTCTCTCCGAGGCTTGAATTCTCTTCTGTAAATCATTGGCGTTTCTCTCGGCTGTGTCAGCTCGTGTCTTCTCCGTTTCGCACAGTTTTCTCCATTGCTCCATTTGCTGTTCGCTTCCCGGGGCTCCTTGACTCGCTTGTTGCAATTGTTTCTGTAACTCTTGTATTCTCTTCTCGGCTTGTTCCGCTCTTTGCCGCTCTTTCGTTTGTTGCTGCGTCAGTGTTTGCACCTGCTGCGTCAGTCTGTGAACCTCTCGCAATTGCGCCTCCATCGCTTCTTTGGCAGCTCTGTCGGGGGTTTGTGCGTGAGCTCTTTGTTGCTGCAACTGCTGCAAACGTTTAACTTCTTCCCTCTGCCTCTCGAGCTCCGCTTCGCTCGTGTTCAATTCTTGCTGGAAATTCATCAGCATGTCTTGCGACTTTTCCAACTGAATAACCAGCTGGTCTCTCTCCACTTGCAATTGTTTAGCTTCCGCCTCGAGCTTCTCTTTGAGTTTCTCTATTTTTTCGGAATGCTTCTCACGGTTTTCTAGTATCGCTGCCATCTTGTCGCGCTCCCGCTGAGCCAGCTGAAGGTCGTGCTGAATTCTCAACATCTCCTCGTTTCCTGCCATTTGTTGCTGTTGCGTTTGCTGTGCGCGACGCAATTCTTGCCTCAAGTTTTCTCTCTCCTCTCGCAACATCGTCATCTCATTCGCCAGTCGCTCAATCTCTTTCTTCGCTATTTCCGATGTTTCCTGAAGCTTTCCTATCGTCAGTTGGGACTTTTCCAACTCTTTGGCCAAACGGCCGGCTTCCAGCTCTACCTGGTCTCGCGCCACTATCGCTTTGTCCAGACTCGCCCGTAATCGCTCGACCTCTATGCTCGCACTCTCCGATCTCGTTTTACCCTCCGTCTGCATCAGTCTCTCCAAACGCACGATTTCAACGCGGAGCTTTTCGTTGTCAGCCTCCAAAACGTCTGCCTTCGATTTCAACTTGTCGTGTCTGTCTCGTATCTTTTCTGCCTCGATCCTCGCTCGTTCGATTTCCGAACGATTCCTCTCCTGATTAGAATTCGCTTTGCCGGCTTCCTCTCGAGCACGCTCCAGCTGCAATTGACTCTCGTGCAATTTCGCCTCCAGTTCGGCGCACATCGATTGACTTCTCTTCAGATCGGCGTCTCGTACATCCAAACGTTCTCTGACCTTGTCCAATTCCTGCTGCAGCCTACTACCCTCGCTCTGCCATTTCTCCTGCTCGTACTGGTATTTACCTCTTACGCCCTCGGCGCGCTCAAGGTCAGCGCGTAATCTCGATGCGTCCTGTTCCGCTTTTCTCGCTCTCTCCAATTCCGCAAGCGCCTTGTCCAATCGATCGCGCAATCTTTCCACATCCAATTTCGCCCGCTCGTGATCTTCCTTCTGGCGCTCTTGATTCTCTTGATACTTTCCAAAACGTGCCGCGTATCGCTCGCACTCCTCTCTCGCGCTTTCCGCCTCCGCCCGCAAACGCTCCGCTTCGCCTTGTGCCTTTCGAACTTCCGCCTGTTGACGGTCGTGCTTCTCGTACATTTTCTCAATCTCCATCTGCATGCGCGTCAATTCCTCTTGCGATTTTTCCGTCGCTCCCTGCGATTTGTTCAGCTGCGAATGCGCTCGCTCCAGCTCGAAACCGAGCCTCTCGTTGTCCGCCACCAATTTTTCACGCTCGTTCTGCAAACGTCTCAACTCTATTTGTGACTTTTCGTATCTCTCGCGAACCATCTCCAAATCTACGCTCAAACGGTCCAAATCCTCTTTCGACTTTTCCTCGTTCTCTTTCGTACGACCCAATTGCAACGCCGCACGATCGTACATCTCCTGAATTCGCGCCAATTCCTCCTGCGCCTTACGCGACTCCTCCCGACTCTTCGTCGACAACATCTGCTGCTTCTCCACCTCCAGCTCCAAACGATCTTTCTCCGCTTCCATCACCTCGATACGGTTTTGCAATCGGTACACCTCGCTCTGTGCCCTGTTGACAATTTATCTCTTTTGTTACTCCATTCTTTTATTTCATTCCTGCCAATTATATGTCTCGTAGACAAACAAAATTGCATCAGAAATATATATTTTTTCCTCCATTCATTCAATATTCAATGTTATAAATAAACTTTTAAACTAAAATATCAAATTTTTATAAATTCAATTGAAACAACAAAAAATTCATCAATTTAAAGTTTGAAAAAATATTTAAATATAATAAAACACAATACATACTATGTATAAATAAAGTGAATATTCAATATTATGAATAAACTTTTGAATTGAAATATTTAATTTTTACAAATTTAATTGAAATTAAAAAAATGTCGTTAATTCAAAGTTTAAAGAAATAAATATATATATATATATAAAAGAACAAATAACATACTATGTATAAATAAAATGAATATTCCTCATTATGAATAAACTTTTAAATTAAAATATGTAATTTTTATAAATGTAAATTAAATAACGAAAATTTCATTGATTCAAAGTTTCAAAAAACGAAATTATTATTTAAAACTAATTGTATCATTAATCTCCAAAATAAATTGAAATTTCATTAAATTTATTGAATTTATTGCATTTTCAAAAATCATTTTTTTCCTACGAGATTGATAGGAAAAACTCAGAGTCTTTTGAAAATGAAATTTTTTAAAACTGAAGACTGTTTCTTCCTCCGATCTGACAAGAACGCCACGGGGGGCAATTTTTTTTTCTTTCATTTGTGTTGCTACTTTCGAAATGATGGAAAGCCTGGAGTTTAAAATCTTTAGGATTAACTGACCTGTCGTATTTGGCCAACATTTTCTCGAACTCTTTGCTGGTATTTTCTCGCTCCTCATGAGCCTTGGACAACGAATACTGGGCTTTTTCCAATTTTTCTTTGAGTATTTCCATCTCAGTGAGCGCGTCGTCGCGTTCCAGCTGAAAAATAAATCGCAATATTCACATTTGGTCTGAAAATTTCTCAAAAACGTATTTTTCAATTTTTATACGAAAAGTCAACATATAAATGTAGTTTCTTTTGTTTCACAGCTCACGGTTAACTTTTGGTGGGAATTGTGCGCTTTTTCCCATCGCTCCTTAACCAAATCAAGCTCCGAGAGAATGTTCTCCTTGTCACGCTGAAGCTTAACGATTTCTTCCTGAAAACTGTCTCGTTCCTTCTGTAGTCTCTGCATTATTATCTGACGAATGAGCGAAAAATCCAGTCAATAGCGAGTTCTCATTGTTTAAGAAATTATTTTCAACGTTATTCGTTTTTTTACCTGTGCTTTTTCGTACTTGTCCTGCAACCTGTCAACTTCTAGCTGAATTGCTTCTCGTTCTTTTTGTATTCTTGTCGATTGACCCAGAGCTTTGTCCAATTGGCTTTGGAGATTCTCAAAGTCGTAATTTTGTTTCTCTTTTTCCATTTGCATCTGTAAAAATTGAGATTTATTGAGAAAAGATTAGCGCAAGGAAACTCGATAAAAATAAATCGCAGCAGTGTATATTTTAAAAACATTCTTTTGCTTTTTAAAATTCTGTCAAAAAAATATATTTTTCGAACCAATTTGATTTTTCAACAAAATCAAAATAAATCGCTGAGGAATTTTTGAAATTCCACAAAAGTGCAAAAAAGCACGAAAGAAAAAATAAAAATTGGGTGATTTTTTTTTCCCCAATATCCCGTGGACTCACGCGTCGAACTTCTGCTTGAGATTTTTCGAGTCTCTCCTGCAACTTGTCCGCCTCGCTTTGTGTCTTGTCGAGAACATTTTGCAGACGATCCTGTTGAAGTTGAGCTTTGCCAAGAGTAGCCTGAGTTCTTTCGAGTTCCTCCTGAGCTTTTTCAAGTTCGCCAACAGCTTTGTCCCTCTCGGAATGTAATCTGGCGACGGAGGACTGAGCACGATCGTATTCGTCCCTGAGGCTCTCCTGTTCGCCCTGAGCATTTTCCAAGCGAGCCTTCAGTCTGTAAACCTCGCCTTGGCTCTTCTCAACCTGCGTCATTGAATACCGAAAATTGATCTGTGGGTAATTATTCGAGAATATTGATACACTTCGTAGCGAAGAGGTGCTCGAAATAAATCGGAATTTCGCGAAAGCAGGGAAACTTTCCTAAATGGCTGAAGAGCAGAGAGTGAGAAAAAATATATTTGTAAAAATGTAATATTCATTACGAAAGGTTGAAAAATTCGTAGAAATTTCGTAATCGATAATTCCCTGAGTTACTACCATTTTTCAAGCCGTCCTTGTTACTACCGTGGGTCTCTATGACCCGACAACTTCGCATGCTCCAAACTGGTATTTATCAACGTTATTTTTACTGAACGACAAAACAACTACTGACTAAGCTTTTGGCAATATGTGGACAAACGATTCGTCTGTCGCTGGATCGAGTTCTCGAAAAATAAATCGTCAATTTGACGAAATTACTGGATGGTAGTAACTTGCAGTAAAAAAAGCAAAATTTCTTTAATTCATTGCGTTTAATTGTTCGAAAGTGTCGAATTTTTTCGTTCTCTCGAATATTCAACGAATTTTTTTCCCCGCATAAGTAAATAATTAAAAATTGAGGGTTCATTGAACTGACCTTGTGCCAGTAACCCCCGGCCTGACTTGTCTCGACCTTCGAAGATAATTTAAACACGTGTAAGATTTTATCGTCCCGCCCAATCGGGCGTTTTTCATCGCAGCAGGCGATATTTATTTTGAGTTTTCACCAAATAATTGACAATGTTAAAAAATCTATTGAAATTTATTCATCCAGACAATTTTTTTTCCTTCTTCGTCAGTCTTTCTTTTTTAATCGATTGAAATTTTCTTTAATAATCTATCTCAGCACTTTGTTTTTACGCAGATCGTGTACAAGGTGTGTGTATGTACAAGTTTGTGTACGCGGTGAAGATCGAACCTGCAACAGATCTCTGTCAGATTGTCCATCTTTTTTCTCGCGTTTCCTGCTGGTTCTCCAATGACAGCTGTCCATTTTTTTTCGCTTCTATTTTTCACTTTGCATCAGACATTGTTGTTCTTTTCTACTCACAGCCTAACTATTCAACTTCATGTTGTGTAAAATTATCAACATTTCTAAGCTTCGACTAGTTGCTCGGGGGAAAAAAACAAATTTGCATCGAAGATTATTTCAGGAGCTAAAATTAAATCGAGAGAATTTTCGTTACGAAAGAATTAACCCTGGAACGGTAACCTTTTTTTTTTTTACCTATTCCGGCAACCTGGGGTTATAAATGACCCCAATTTTGAAAAATTCATATCTCCGGTAAAATTCAACGAAAAGCGTTTAACTTGGGCTCATTCTTTTCGTTTTTTTTTAAATTAAAAATTAGTCAAAAGTTCGGTAGAACGATGAAAAATGCGATTGTCTTTTTCCCCTGGAGAATATTTCTGCTGTTGATTTTTGTGACTAAACGCGAGTTGGGAGTTGGAGAACAAGGCGAGGAACAGGAACGAGGGGCTTTGGGAATTTTTGGAAGAGAAAATGGCGATTTTTATGAATATATAAAATAATGACCTTTTCTTGCAGAGCAGCTGCTTCGGCTCTGGCTCTTTCGTTGTCGGCCTGAGTTACCCTCAGCTCGGCCTGAGCGCGCCTGAGCTCCTGAGCAGCTTTTTCAGCTCGCTCCTGAATCCTGTCGAGCTCCTGCGACGAGTTGAGGGTACTTCGGCCGAAGGTTGTTTGCGACTTTTCGAGATCGTGTCTAAGCCTCTCGTTCTCCAATTCCAAACGACTCAATCTTTGCTTAGCAGCCTCCCAGTCCGAACCACTTCGTCCCACTTCTGAGGCTGCCTTGTCCAGTTCAGCTTTGCTCTTGCCAAGCTCCGATTGTGACGTTTCTAATTTTGCTTCCAAACGATCTTTTTCTGCTTGTGCTCTTTCCAATCGTGCCCCCAATTTTTCCACCTGCGTGCGAGTCATCCAAAATTATAAGAGATTAGCAAATTCGTTTGTCAAATCTTCCTAAATTAGTCAATTTTATTTTATTCCATTTTTTCAGTAATTGAGGATTTCATTCCATTAACCCTTAACAGTCACAAGATCGCGGCGTAATGGTCATTGGGGCTGTTATAAACCCCACTCACTTTGGAAAGCGATAAATAGTTGAAAAATCGTAAGAAAAAATAAAATAAAAATACCACAATGTATTTTCAACCCTTAAGTAACGACCATGATGCTTGCTTCCTATTCATTCAATTTTGAATATTAAAAAAATGTCGAAAAAAAAAAATCTGCAAAAATGACTTTTTTTTACAAAAAATGATGCAGAAATTATAATTTTCAATTAAAAAAAAAAAACAATCGTCTCATAAGTCTGAAATAGCATGCTTTCAGATGGGACTGATTAAATTAGCGACCGTTCGCTAATTTTCAGAATTTAATTTCGTACAAATATAAATAATTGTAATTCAACGTTATTTTTTGCATGTGTCGCGATCTGGTGCAGGATTTTCTAGTTTTCCACGAGTCACGATATCGTGCACGAGTAATATTCGTTATTTTCGAGGTTAATTCCTCGCTCGATAAGTGTGAAAAGTTTCTGTACCTCAGACTCCAGTGCGTGGATCTTCATTTTGTACTCGGCAAGTTCTCGCTCGTGGAGTTCGCGTTCTTCCTGCTTGTCCTGCTCAGCACGATCTCTTTGCTCCCGTAACTGCGCCATTTGTTTTTCCTTATCGCCAATGGCTTCCTCGAGGGTGCTCAAGGCTCCCTCGCTACTGCAGTGATGAGCCTGCATAGCGGTCAGACGTGCGCGTGCCATGTCAACCTGATTGTCCTTTTCTTTCAGTAGATCCTCCAGATTTTCGATCTGCCCCAGTTACAATTTTCAACATTTATTTTTCCAACAATTCACTATTTTTTCCTCGCGAATCACAAAGTTTACATGCCAATAAGAATTTTTTAAAAATCATAATTTTCGGGTGGAAATAATAAAAAAATTGTGCACACTTACTTTTCATGAGCCAAGTACCAAAAAAAAAACCTCCAAGCACGAAATCATAAACGATCAAAATAAATTCTCGTTGCAGAGAATCGCTCAGAGTTTTGGAAAAATCCATCAAACTCTGTGACAAAATGATAAAACATAAATAAGTGCAAAATAAAGAAACAAATACTCTAAGGAAATAACTAGGGAGACAGGAAATGTGGAGTATGGTCGAGGCGTTGGATAAAAATGTAAGCACGAGTTTTTATTTGTGCTGACTCAACTACATCGTAATTTTACATCAAATTTACAAAAATCAATGTGGTCATGATTTTTCGTCGTCGGGTGCGATTAACACATAATAAATAATAAATAAAGGGAGTAGCTACGAATATGGAAAAATGTTGAGGATGGTCGCGCAGTGTTGGGAGAAAAATGGACGCCAATTTTTATTTGTGTCGTTTCAACTACATGGCAATTTTACAATAAATTTACGAAAATAAAATTTTTGGCTATTTCAATTGCTCGGATTAAAAATAAAATCATAAAACTATTGAAACAGTTTTGGGCACATTCACACGGTCGTACAAAATCTTTGCAAAAGATTTTTCCTCATTAGGTCTTGAGGTAATAAAATAAATAAATAAAAACTAAACGAGCGTAAATTTGTGCAGTTTTCGTAATTTTTATGAATTTTCACTGGTTTTTACAAATCTTACAAAAAATTGACGAAAATAATGTACCAACCTTTCGTTGTAGAACGTTGATCTTTCTGTCCTTTATGTCCATGTGGTCCTTGATTTCTGTGAGCTCGGTATTCATACGGTTACGTTCCTGCTGGGCCTGCAACACTGCCTGAGTCTTCTTCTCGATGAGCCTGTTCTTCTCCTCGAGCCTCTGTCGCATTTCTTCGACCTGCAACATTCTCATAAATGGAAATTCTATTCTCTTGCTCCCTGATCGTCACGTTTTTTTTTCTTGGCGATACGTCTTGAAAAAAAATTCTCAATGTTTTAAAAATTCAATGCAATTTCATGAAATTTCATTTCAGGATCGTTACTTTTCTTCCGAATCCATGAATCTTCGAACTAATGCAAAAATGAAAATTTTCCGGTTGAAATCTAATCGTCTCTCTATTTTTTCGTGTTGAGAAAATTATTGAAACGATTGTGTAAAATTGTTCAGAGTTTTTCGAGTTTCTGAGAAAATGGCTGGCTCCAAATTTAGTCACCGGAAATTTCGTCTTTGGATAAAAATTGGTGTAACTTTTTTTCACCGTCGCAGGAAGTTTGTAAAAACAAAGAACCGAGTATTTGTCAATTGAGTTCCGGCGAAAAATGGAGAAAAATAATTTTGATATGATCGAGAAGGACGTACGTCAACTTGCAACATGTTGTAATGTTCCTCTTTGGCGCATAACGATTCCTTGAGTACGGCGATGTGTCTCTGATAATCCTGATGTTGTTCCTCGAGGGTTTTCATTTTAGCAGACATTCCAAGTAACTCCTGGTCCCGTCGTTGTACCTCAGTTCGGAGTTCGTCCAGCTGCGAAAAGATTGGTCGTCCACGAAGACGAAGGATCAGTGTCTTCGTTCGGGTCGCGGGGGTCACAGCCAGCAAAACGCCTCTCGTCGTTCTCGCCGTGACGAATTATTTTTTCTTTTTTTTTACCGGATTATCGTGGAAACCGATCGACTTTTCAGATCGTTTCTCATCCGAGGGGCTTGGGAACGACGCAGGAGAAGCAGCCAAAGTGTTAAATTAGACACTGCCGCTTCTCCCCTTAATCCCACCGCTCGTCCGAGTGTGGAGATTCCACATTTTCCTTCCTCCTTTGTTTTAATCCTTTCTTTTCAAACAACTACTTATTCAAAACTTTTATTAACTCCTTTCTGTTTTTTTTTCTTTTTTTTCTAGCAATACTCTCACGCATACACACAAAATACCGCATATTTACGTAATACAGTAAAATCACATACCGATACTGCTACGCATGCTTTCTTATTTCGAGATCTCTACCACACTCGAACCCTCAAAAGCATTAAAATTTTTGAGCGCCCGACAAATTCACGAAGCCACAAATAATCGATTTTGTCTCGTCGCAGTCGATAAAAAAGTGTTGGTCAGTCTTTGAACCGGTGATTATTGAGTTGTTGATAAAAAATCGAGTGAATAATTATTTTTGAATATTCATTTGTGCGCTGCAGATTTTTTGACATTTTGTTTGCTGATGAAAACGTATTTGGAGAACCTCGAGGTGAGAAAGTGATTTTGTAAAATTTAATCATCTCTTTTGAAAAGATTTTGAATGAGGACTCGAGTGAGATCGGTCTCTCGAAAATGTTGATCGATCGATACTTTCCGATGAATTAGCCACTGTTTTTATTTTTAATATCTACGATGATCGATTCTCTAATGATTAAGTCAAAATTACGTGTACTTAGGATGATTTTTCGAAAGAGTTGGATGTCGAATTCGAACGATGAATTTTAACGATTTTACGTAATAATGATCAAGGGAGGAAGAAAAATGTTTGAGATCGTCATACTCGGACAGAGCTCGCGACATGCAAATGGCAGACCATCGAAACGAACAATGTCAAATATCACAGTAAACGTGACGATAATAGTGAGAAAAAAAAAGAAAAAAAAAAAAAGATTTATTTCATTGAATTGACTAAAGTTTTCAGTTCGTTATTTTTTGGCTATGCTTTTTAGGCAATTATTTATGTGTATGAATATACAAATATTTATACACATACTTAATTAAAAATTTGCCTCTTTGTATGTCATCGTCGTTTTTTAAATTCATTTACCATTGAGCTCCCTGAGAGTACGTTTGTTTTTTTTTTTTTTTTTTTTTNTTGTTAAAAATAATAACATCAACATATAGAATCTACTTCGTTTCTCTCGTCTACTTGGGTGTAGCGGCGCGTGAGTTTTTCGTCACGTGACATATCGATGAGAATTTTGGAATGTTGATTTATTTTATTGAATTTTTATCAGCGATTCGAAGGAAGCCTTGAAATCCTTGATCCAGCATTTTGCAACCTATTCCCAGCCGATATTACCGTAACGAAAAGAAAAAGCAGATACGTGTATCACTATAGATCACTCTAGCTAACGGCTAAACGATTTGTATTTGGCATCGATACTGACAACAGCAAATAAAATAACGATCCAACCCTCGAGACTGTATTACGTCGAAATTATAATTAATTTTTCTTGTTGCTGAATATTCAGGTGAAAACAATTTGAAAAAAAAAATAATAATTCCCAGTTGCAGCATTTTGGAAATAAATTTTCCGAGTCTCGAATTTTCATTGTTGTTGTTGTTTTTTTTTTTATTTAATTTGTTATTTGTCAATTTAAATGCCAATGACGCAAGTTTCAAGATCAACGAGATCATCCAAGATGAAACGAGGTGTTTTGACGAGAGGTGCGTATGGATGGACGGATATTGTTATGTTTCTGAATGATCTACACGAGAGTCGAACGATGAATTTATCGAATTTGATTCTCATGATTTTTAAAGCTCCGATGAATAATAATAATAATAATCAGAATATCTATACGTTCATTCAAATCACTAGAACGATTGATGAGTCGCGATGACAGTAGCATTGTTATTGGCAAAACAAACCAGGCCTCTGAATGATTGTTATTGCTGATGGATTAACGTAAATATTAGTGAGATAATTATATCTATTTATATATCTGTATATATCAGACATACACCGTTATTTTAGTACGAAATTGTCCAATTGCCAAGAAAGGAGAAAAAACAAAAAATCACATTCATTTTAACGTTTTTTTTTACTGCGAATACGAATTTTTTGCAATTTTTTTATCAGACAAATCTTTCGGACGAGATTTCCAAATAAATGAATTCGTTATAGAAATATTTTAATCGTACGAAAATAATTCGTGAATGACGTGTAAATATATGAACTTTAAACATGTATATAAATTGCTGTTTCTACATCGTACACGTAGATTGCTTAGTTACCAATTTTCCAATTCAGCCTCGATGTGAATCATGGAACGAGGTAATTAATAAATTGGAAACGAGGAGATCGCGTTAATGGAATGATTCGGAAATCGAGGATATTCCAAACGATCGATTTTCTACGTGCACGAATTTATTTATTTCCTTACGATGGGTTCGAGAGGATGGGTGAGAAAAAAATTATAATTATGAGGAATATTGATTGAGAAATTTGCAATAAATTTTCCACATTAAATCGTAGTTATTGATCGTTCAAGATCGTCCATTACGAACTGCTTCTTTTTTCTTCGATATAAAAATGACGTTCAATGAGAAAAAGTGGTATAAAATAATTGCCAGATGCATATGCGATGATTTGTAACACGAGCGATGCTTTTTCACATGTCAAAAGACAACTACGAGATTGTAACATCAAACTTTATTTTTTATCGTAACATATGCAAATTTTTTTGTTTTTTTTTTTTGCATACAAACCGGGACGAAATGGGACTTTGGGGTAAAACGAGACACCAAAAAATTGCAATCTTGACACTCAAAACGAGAGACCATTGCAAAATGAACAAAAAAAAAAACCATAAATCTTTTCGTCTCTTTGAAAAATTTGTCGATAAAATTTCGACATTTCGAATGCATCGTCGTTAAGTTATAAAAAAATTATCTTGCGGCTACGGTCCATACCTGATGTAATCGGAATCGAAAAAATTGAATAGTTTTGAAGTTTTCTTTTGGAATTATAAAATTTTTCGTTTTTTTGAGGCGTCACTGTTTTTAACCCTCTTTCTCATTCTGCCCCGGCCTTCTTCTTGTAAATATTCAATAGTTTGATACTTGAATGATTATATTGAATATTATGCATTATTATATTAGTATTTGTATAATAATTACGATAACCCAGATACTACGGAAGAAGAGGGAAGGCCTTGGTTTATAGCAAACGCAGAAGTGATCATAAACGAAGGAGTATGGAGAGAGATGGTGTGGAGAGTTGGATGGTGCTTCTCGGTTCGACGGGTGTTTTCATATCCTTACCTCCTCAGAAAGCTAAAATATTCGGGCATCATATTTAATATGCTCTGCGTCAACAATCAGTCACCGGTAAATCCCTTCAATGATAATTTTTTCAATTTTTTTTCGCACTCGAATATCAATAATTTTCAATTTCACCGAATTTTCAACATTTTTTTATTCGGCTGAGAATTCAATTGACTTTTGAAGGAATTTTCGATCGGAGACTGTTGCTTATTTCCTTTTATAACTTATCTAACTTATAGCAAAAAAAAAGTACTATCTCGTAAAAATTGTGTTCGTAGATTTTGCTTCGCTTTTTTTTTTTAATTTTGCAACTGCCAGCAAATTGGGCGGAAAGAGAGTCGTGGCTGCTTTTTTGGCCCAAGCACTCCCTTTGGATTTTCGTGGACAAATAAAAAACTCATCGACAACGAAAATTTTGGAATATTTTGACGTTCGATTCAGAGTTTATTTTATTTTTGCGCTTTTATCGCACTCGCTCAAATAAAAACGACTCACGCTTTCTTTCCCCCGCTCGTGTGTCCACGATCGAATGACGAATTCCGTTTTTTTTCGTTTTCATTTTGTTATTCGTCATTTTATCGCTTCGTTTAACGTTTAATCGTATCGTTATATAGTTGGTGTGAAAAGAGATTCAGAGAAATAGAGAAAGTTGTAGCAAGAGAGTGTTTCATATCGGCGACAAGTTGCAATAAAGCAAAAACCAAATTTCAAAAACGACAAATAAAGGAAAAATATAAATTTTAGGCGTAAAGAAAAATTTGGTTCGAGTGAAATGTGAAAAGCCATTGTGGGTTCGATAGCAAATTGAAGGAAGGTGAACACGTGCACCATGCACTCAGCATACAGATTTAGGGAACATGCAAAAAATCAACCAATTTTTTTAAATACCAAAAATATTCGATAAATCGTTACTTTTTTAAACTGGAATAACAAAAAGCTCACAGTGTTATTCAAGCACAAATTCATGCAGTAATAAACAGGGGATTGAATAAAAGAGTTTCGAGAGTCCGGGTGAGCGATGAATTTTTTCAAAATTTTCTGAAATAACCAAAAAAAAAATGCGATTTTGAAAATTGCCATTTTTCAAAATTTAACACGCGATCGTTTTCTGATTTCATCGACCAGAACTATCGACTCATGGGATGTCAAGCCGCAGAAAAAACGAAAATGGGTTAAAATTTTATTCATGGATTAGATCAATTTTTAAAACTGAATCCCTCATTCTTTTTCCTCCTGTCGTTTATTTTGAGCATAGTGCAGCAGGATTCGAAAAAAAAATTGATAAACAATCCGAAATTAAATTGAACCCATTTTGCATGCGGAGAACGAGAGAGAAAGAGAGAGAGAGAGAGAGAGAGAGAGGGAGAAAGAGAGAGACAAAAAAAATGAGGAAATCATCAAAATAATTATGAAAGCTCCGAACGATAGGGAGACGTGAAAAAAAGGGGTTCCGTCCAATGAAAATGAAGGACTAAGTAAAGGGGTTGTCGAGATTTTGGTTCTCGTACTAAAGAGAGAAATATGTGAATGTGTGTTCATGTTGTAATGTAATGAGATCGAACGTTGATCATAAACGAAAAAGAAAAAGTAGTTGTCAACGAGAGCTGCAAGGAACGATGCGATAGAAAAAGGTGGTACAGAAAAATGCGAGGTGAGATTTTGGCGTGGGTCGTTCATGATATTCGTTTTTTTTGTTTGCTTAGTTTCGCAATAACGTCAATAATCTAATGAAAATGTCATGATAACATCGCGATAGTCCCGGATGCCGATGAATGAAAAATGCCACAGTGATGTAAAGGAGTCGATGAATGAAAAAAACTGAAAACGATAGAAAAAAAAATGAAAGATAAATCGAGCCAATTAGAGGCATGACGTAGGATGAGGCATGACATTATTATCGCTAGATTAAAACTTATATGATCGAATGTGGATGATCCTTAATGAATTTCGATGACGATGAATCGGATTGTTGGGAATTCGATTGATCGATAAAGCACGATCAATCAAAAGTATTTTTTGGATCATGAATGACATAATTTTCAATTTCCGTCAATTTTTTGTTAATTTTTTTAATATTCAAGAATTTATTCGCTCAACAAATTGCACACAAATTTTGTCATTATAATTATTTCTTGTCTCATCCTAACTAAACAAAATAAAATTAAAAACGTTTTTGCCTCGCTTTTGTCAAAGATTTTCGTGTGGTACATAACACGTCGAGTCGCATTTACATCACTGGACTGTCCTCGCTTCGTTTCGTATTTCTTTAATAATAATTTCCGTTTTTCTGTAATTCGTTTGATAAGCAAGCCATTAACGATGGCAAACATTTAGATCCTCGAGTTTCACGAGAACTCTTCGAGTCTTGAAATTTCTCAAGGATCGCGAGCTCATTTTTTTGTTAATCGATAGTAAGTACCTCGTAATTTTTTTTTCCTCATTGGTTAACATTAATAGCGTTTTTTTTTCCATCAAGCTTGTGGCAATCGTTTTCCCACGAGTATATCGTACACTTAAATCGCACTTGAGCTAGGAAAATATAGAAATATACTAAAACATACACACACATAAATATATAATAATATTTATATATGCATATGCTTATGATATATTATTATAGCTGAAACGTCGAATAATTTCATCTGTTCGCAGAGCTTGAGGTGGTCGAAGAAAAAAAAGCGCGAGTTTCCGCCTCAAACGAGTGGCCTCTGGTAATTAAATGGTATTATTGACTGGCATCGCGTCATTCGCCATCGCGAATTATTATTCACTATAATTTTATAATAATACGATAGATTTTGGGAAAATCGTTGCGAAATGTTACAGAGGAAAAAAATGAGCCACGACAGAAAAGAAAAAAATAGTTTATCAATAAAAACGACCTGTTTGTCAACTTAAACTTTTTGGAATTGACCAGGATACGTCAGGTACAGGTTGTGCTTCATTTTTCAGAGGACTGTCGATATTTAATGAATAAATTTGAATTTCTACAGTTTGTCGAGTCAAATATAATCGTTGGTTTTATCGTTTCCAAAGTATAGTGAGTCATTTTTTCCACAATGCTACATTTTACCCCGTGCTTTTCCCATAAGTATTATTTTTTATAATTCCACTTTTGTTTTGTTATCATTTTTCTTCTGTACAATCAACATTCTTAAACATTTCAAGGGGTCAACAGTTTCTAAGGCCTACGTTTTTTAAGGTACGTACAATTATCATCGGCTAAACATTATTTCTGTATATATATTTATATAATAAACACACATACATATGCATACCTGCAGAGTAATATATATATGTATGTATTTCCATTTATATAAATACATGAGAAAATGTTACCGAAAGACTTTCGTTTTTTTTCTTCTTCTTATTTATATTTTATCTTTCGCTCATTCGCTTATAAAAACGAGTAAATAAATAACGTAAAATTTGCATTGAACACGATCGCTTTCGATACACACGCACGGTTTAATAAGACCAATCGTCATAGTAATGTGGCAGTACGTGTATATACGATTAAAATGCGATTTAAAATCAGACTCTGGTGGACGATTGGATCGGTGCGCCTTAACGACAATATATACGATCAATATATCGAATAAATCCTATTTACGAAGCATTCATTTTGGAGTATTAATTTATTAATTAAGAGAATCGTAAAAAGAGGGGAAAAGAAGACCGAGTCGAATGAAATTATTGTATACACGCAAGGAATAGCTTTTCATATGTATATATATAAGTATTGTTTTTTTTATAAGTGCTGGGCAAGGGGAACGGTCAGGTTATTTGCAACAATGAGAACATCCAAGTCGAAAAATATACTCCCTAGGTATGTGTGTTTGTATAGATATATATATATAGGGAAAGGTAACGATCAAGGGTTGTTGAAAAGAAGAAAAAATAGATTACTGTGTCGCCCAAAAAGGGGCTTCGTAAAATGTGCTTTTATAATTTACATCCCCAAAGAAATATACTATTACCGGGATGGTTGGGAAGAATACATTGCCTACGTGGATTCCACACGGAGGTCCTTCCGGGAAGAAAAGGATCGATAAGGGATTTTATTCGTTTTTTTTAGTTGGTATTTTTTTTTTCTTTGAATTTCTAATTATTAATGATAATCCGTTGGTATATTTCATAGTACCACGAAAGTTAAAAGATTGCGCGCGTTTCAGGAAGACTGGTGCTCAGCCGTCGCTATGACCTTTTCGTTTAAATTATCACGAGTAGTTAACATTGAGGATTTCTTTTTGTTTTCTCTCGTTTCGTTAAAATTACTTTGTTCGCTCTCGCGAGGGATCTATACAGGCTTTTTTGGGCGCTCTGCTCTAAGGTTTTTAACGAGAGATTACAGATCGGGGAACGGCTCGATTGACAGTAACAATACCTTCTTTTTTTGGGGCTTTTCCCCTTGATTTTCCGTCCATTCTTGACAACTAACGTAACTAATAAATATCGAGTTTTAATATCTAGGGTTAACAATCACGTGCGTTTCGGGGAGAAAAACATCGTCGCGGATCCGGCGAGGAGAAATTAATCATGATTGAGCGATATTCCCTCCATTCGTTTTTTCTTTTTTTTTTGTTCCTTCGTATCATCTTTGCCCGTTTTGGCTTGTTCATTCCGTTTTTCTTTCTATCTTCCGCTTTCTCATTTCTCACTGGATAAAAAGGAGTTTCTCTCGTTAACGTACGCAATCGTCATCGCTTCGTTTGCTGTTGGGCATTATTCGAAAAAAAACGTCCTTTGCAAATCACGTTTTTGTTTCTTGGTCGCAGAAATGTGTTTGTTGGGTGATTTTGCGATTTGCACTGAAACGTGATTCCCCCCCAGTCCCTAGTCCCAGGCTCTCAGTCAACAATGAAAATCTCTCTCGTGTCGATCCTCAATAATATTTCTGAAGGATATGCCTGGCAATGTGGTTTAGTTTCAAATTGTCTGAGTTTTCATTGATCGATTTGTATATTTGTTTGGTTCGTTGGTGAACCTTCGATTTCTAGTCGTATCAATAGTGTTAGTTTGTTTGGTTTGTATTTTTCAGTCTCTCGTAAATCCTGGGGATCTTAGATGACGTCGTTCTTTTCGATGCGGACGTTGTTGATGAAGAAACTTACTTGACGTTTGAAGTTGAGATCGTGTTTGTTGAATGCATGAGCATGGAGGGCGAGAGCACCAGCGGCAGCAGGTTCGATTTGTTTAAGATGCTGTTGCATCGCTTGTTGATGCTGCTGTTGTTGTTGTTGTTGTTGCTGCTGTTGTAGTTGCTGTTGTTGTTGGTGGTGTTGGAGCTGCTGCTGATATTGATGCTGGTGATGATGATGGTGATGATGGTGATGCTGTTGATGGTGTTGGGAGTGGGTTGGTTGTTGGTGCTGATCGGTGTAAGGATTAACAACACCGGTTGTGAGGCCAGATGATATGCCAGACAGGCAAGAGGCTCCGCTCGGCTGGATTGCGGTAACACCTGTCGAAGCAACGCCAAGCAACGGATTCGTTAGTTTCACCATTTGACCATAAGGCACGAGAGCCGTAGTAGTAGTAGTAGAAGTAGCGGTAGAACAAGTGGTAGGAGTAGTAGGAGTATACGCAGTTGGTCCTCGAGTGAGAACTGAAGATTGTAGGCTGCCGATTGACGATAACGTGACAGACGGTCTTGTAGGTTGCATCGCGTAATTGCTTTCGATACCTGTTGCTGTTGCTGCTGCTGCTGTTGCTGTTCCTGGCGTTGTGGCGAGTCCCATCCCGCCATGCAAGCCGAAATGCTGCTGTTGCTGTTGTTGTTGTTGTTGTTGATGACTGGCAAAGGTCATTGTGCCGCTTGGTACCGCAGTTGCCTTTAGGAGCTGCTCGCGCAAACGACCACCGCATTCTCTGATGCGTTGTAGCTCAGCCTCGAGCAAACCAACCTCCTTCTCTAGGGTTTGTATCCTCGCATCTTTCGTCTCGAGTATCGCCGTTAGTGTCGTACTCCCGGGCACGCCACCAGGTACGGCAACGCTACCACCGAGATGTGTAGCCGTGTTGCACGTCGATGATCCTAGCCCCGATGAGCCGAGCAAAGCACCGCATGATCCGCTCAAACCCATCATCAGACCGCTCGAAATTCCACCACCACCAGCTACTGGGGCACCCGATGATGCTGTCGAGGCGTATGCTAGCTCCAGCTGCGTCTGCAGGCTCTTCAAGGTCTCGTTCGTTGCTTTGAGCTCCTTATAAACAAGCAATACCAGACGTTACTCGCGCTCCTTCCCCCCTGCCCTTCCATATGCAACATCTTTTTTTGTGTCTTTCGCAAATAGATATATATACATATTCCTTCTTTTCTCTCAAATCATATTTATATATATCTATTTTCGCATGTTGTAGCTGTTGTGGTGTTGATCTGGAACTTGGTCTTTGACCTTTTGGGCTCTTGGACGTTTTTTTGTGTCGTTTTGATATCGGTCGGTTTTTTTTTTGAGTTTCTTTGAAGAGATCGAGTCGTCGAAAATAGATTCACGAGTTCTGCGGTCGATTACACACTTTGCACGATCTTTTCTCTCGATTGGAAGAAAATTTTGGTTCAAACGAAACAGTGCCTAACGGACGTTTGAAAAATTCGTTGAAAATTGTATTGAAGTAGAAAAATGTTGATCTGTGAAGAGGAAAATGAATTTGAATTCATGACTCTCGTATACGAAACATCGATCGTGGACGACTCGATCTCGAGGAAGCACAAAAATTGCCGGTGGTCTTGGTGGTTGGTGGTGTACGAGGCAGCGTCCCGGTTGACGAAAGAAAAGCGACGTTTAGCCGAGCTTCCAGCACCTTTCTCGAAAGTCATATCATCCGAAATGATATAAATATTGAACTTGTTTGAAAAAGGATTTAGAGATTGTCTCATTTATGATTCTTCATACGTGGCTAAATGCGAGAGAGTTGATAAACGCAATCGTATCCATCGTATTGCGATTGTTGGAACGAGTGCGTTAGTTATCAGTTTGAAATAAATGTACTAATCCGCCAGGTGGCGCAGTTCTCTCCAACTACGTAAGCCATCCGTGAGATGTTGCTCGTAGCAAACTCGCTTCGGTTCGATTCTTCGATTCGAATTTTTGTGAGGAGCAAGCCTGTCAAATCTTAATTCAACTTCGATTTCGCTTTGCAATGTTTTATTACTACGAATGGCAACAACAGCACGACAGGCAGCAGCAACAGCAGCAGCCGTCTTTGATTTTTCGTTCATTTAGGTTCTTTCGCTCAACGCGTTTTCCATCATTCGTATGTTGCTTCGAACATTCATTACGTATTTATTATTATTCCCATGTATTCATATATATTTCTGGCTTTATTTAATGAGGATTTGATTCGATATACTAATGGAGAATATATTTGTTATTCCTCTTGTGGTGTTTTTTCGACGCCGGGCGTCGCCGCAGTTCTTTCGCCGACCGCGACGTCACAGCCGACAAATATTGTCCATCTTCGCAGTCGCCTGGCTTCTCTGCTTTTTTCTTTTCACACAGTCGTTACTTTTCAGTTGACGAATTCTTTTATTTTTCTCTTTTTCTCACTTTCTTTCTCTCTCTCCCTCTCACTTTCGTTCCCGCTTTTTTGACACACAGTTAAACTTTTGTCACTCGAAAAAAAAACGCGGCTTACGAGCATCTGTTACACGCTCTTTTATTCCTTTTTACCTTTTCACGCGGCATGAATATTTTTATATGCATTTTAGCCGATGCGATGCTCAATGGACAAAATCTCACCACACTCGCACTTGGGGCTTCTCGTTCATTTACCGAAACTACGAATACGGAGATGTCCCGCGTCTCTATATATCAAAAATTTAACATGTCACGAAAATTCATGGGTTATTCAGATTTAATCATTTTTTTTCGTTCATCGTTGTCGAGCAAATGAACGAGGTGCAAATCGCAAGTGCGCATTTGCAAACGTGAATAAGAGTCTTGTGAATATGTCCCAAATAAGTGACAAACTGACGATTCCACATTGTCGTGGAATCATCGTCGTGCACTTAGTTGTAAAACTCACTACGATCGTGTGTTTCAATATTTATAAAAATATAATTAATGTTTATTTTAGTATAAATCGAGTGCGGTATTATAATAAAAATGGCTCTGCCACGATATATTTATATATATGGATGAATGTGTTCATATATATAGATATATAAATATATAGATTGGAGCCTGTTTGTTAACAAAACGTAGATGGAAACTCATTGTGTGTGTATTGAATAATATAATAAGTAGTACAGTAGAGAAAAGAAGAAAGGAATGGTAAGAGATTGGTTTCGAAGGGAGTGAAACTGAAGGGATTTAATGCAGGAAAGAGGCAGAATTTCTTAGCACGAGATTGCTAGTGTCCATTGTTCCGAATTATATTGCAATGATCATGTTTCTTTTTTTTATTCAAATCAATATTTGACATTTTGTTCCGAAATTTGTTTTGGGACATGAAAGTATTAATTTATCATTGAAGCAAATATCGAATTTGTCGATAACTTGTGCTAACAAATGTTCATGCTCACTTGACGAATTTTGCCTCGACTTGAAGGGCTTCATATCGAATTTAAAGAAAAAAGGGCTAGGGTCACGTTGATTGAAAATTCCCAGTACATTTAACGTGTGGAGATAAGGTTTGAGCGAGTGTAATGAGCGAGATTTGTAAAAAAGGTGACGATAAACATTCAGTGAATATAAAATGTATCAGCGAAAGAAAAAGTGGTGCAAATAGGAGGCTCTCAACATTCCGGTATCCTTCTGACCCCATTGATGGACGAATATTGTTGAAACAGTAACCAGGCGTTTTGATCCGACGACAAATATGTGATGGCGGCGAATATCCAAACGGCTAAATGTCCGGAGGACAAAATATTCTGGGAATCTTGTAGACTGTCGAAAACAAGATTCCTAGGTCAATCTTTGTGTCACTCGATCTGCCATAATTCCGCCCCATAGATCACCATACAACACCATACATCCTCGAATCGCTCTACACATCATAGCCTCACACCATAAGTCATGATATTACACCATACACCATGATTCGACACCAAACACGACCGTATCACATCGCACACCATACACCATCATATCACACCATACATCGTCGGATCACACCATAAAATCCAAATGCACGGAAATAGACAGCCGATATTTTGCCACATGAATATTCTATCGTCGCATATTTCGTCCTTGGATCAAAACACGGTGTACCCTTGATACATATAACATAACATATACGTACAAATAGAAGTCACATGTAAATATGAGTAAATTCTCTGCAAAGATTTCTGAAAACTCAAAAAAATGATCGGGAACGAGCAAATACTTTTTTTTTAATATTCATTTGTTTCTATTACATATCGAATGCCTCAAATTAGTGCAACTTTTGAATGGATAATCATTTGAAAATTGTCTCGGGACTCTGAGGAATAATTTCACGCGTGCTTGTTAATTGTTGAACAAAATTGATGAAATTAATTGATTCTGTTAATGTAATTGCCTCGAATCTGTGTCGCAGGAAATGCACGATATCTCGAAACTTGAAAAAATATTGAATATTAGAAAATATAATATTTGATGAAGTTGGCGGCGAGAAAACTTCCCCGAGGCCTATCACAAAATTAATTGAAGTCCCTTACTCCCGATCTCGTGTGTCTGTGTTAGCGATTTGGAAAGGAGATAAAAAAAACGAGAAAAAAATAGTTAGTTGGCTGGGAAATGTTGGGGAAGGCTCGAAGGGGAAGGGACGATTGATCATAATGTATGAGGTGAGTTTCCGAAATAGTTTGGTAGATTCCATCAGTTAGGTCGAGTGGTGGTGTTGATGGTGATGATCGTGTTTGATGGGATGTTGATTTGAGTGTACCTGATTAGTCCTCCGACGTGGTAGTGGCCGAGGGCGTGGTTCGACGGCCGAAAATTTTTTGAGTTTGTCCTAGAGGCGAGACGATTTTTTTTTTTCATGTTGTTGTTGTAGTTGTTGTAGATGACGATGATCAATGGAGATGATGACATGTTGTAATCGATAAACGATTTTATTTTTCAATCATATCTCTCATTTTTTCAATAATAATCAATTACGATATTTATATTAAAAGAATAAAGATTAGAGATGGAAAGAAAGTTTTTTGTTTTTCAAGTGACACAGGCATTGGCACCTTCACATAGGGTTTTCGGGTGAAAAAATGGGTGAATATATAATTGTTTTTTTTTTTTGCTAAATTCTTTGTACCACCTATACATCTAAAGCGGCTCATTCCACGCATTCGATCAGCATCTCGGGATTCACGTCAACTATTTTTTCAACTTTTTATTCATTTAATAATTATTTATATTCGTCAAGTATTTTCTTGGCGTTTAATTCATTGGAATATCTTGTCATTGACCCAACGAGAGAGGTTACGAGAAAGGGGAGAGTGGAGACAGAGTCGATCGTACGGCGAGAGTCCTCGGGAACAAAAATCAGAAAGCAATAAACGTTCGAGCTTGAATATCGTGTGATTGGAACTATATTTTGACTCGTTGCTTGCTCGAGCACAGATTTTTCAGGTCGCAAGAGCACGAACCCAATAAAATACTTTTTTTTTATATTTCAAAATTATCGAATAATTAAAATGACAAATTTAAAAAAAAATCAAATTTATTTAAAAAATTTGGGTCTGCTGCAACGAAAGTGTACGAAAATAATCGAGAGAAAAAAAATCGAATCAATCCGAACGAACGACAAGTTCAGGCTCAAACTAGAACAACCGGTGAATGAAATTGAGAGGAACGAAAATGTGCCGGAAGAAAAACGATTGGGGTATGGCGGGGTAGATTGGGAAAATATTTTCAACGATTTCCCCTCCGATCTCTCTCGTTCGAATAGAGGAAAATAATAATAATATTCGGCTGGGAAATTCACGTGGAAGCTATAAGTGCATACATATGCATATATATATTTATATTTAAATAAATACATACATATATATACATAGACAAGCTATAAGCACGAGGCAGACGCACACAATCCTGGCTTGCACGATTCAAATAAACAAACATAAATATATAAATATATAACTCCGTATATACGTATATATGATAGTCAAGTGTGCAGCACGACTATAATGTGCCGAGAAGAACGTGCTTGTCGATTAAAATGAAAAAAAAATGAAAAAAAAAAAAAAACGACAAATAAAATGAAAATCCACTCGATCTCGAACACAGTAGCAAAGTAATAGTCAAAGTAGTGGGTGGTTCTGTCATTCAAAAGCAACGCAAAGACACGATGTAGATTCTAGTTTCGCTATATATATATATATATGTATATTGTAACAGGCAAATAGACGAGACGAGACAGTATAGTATATTCTATATATCGAAGAGCTATTCAAGCTATTCAGACATTGTTGTATTGTTTGTTTATTGTTTTTTTTTTATCGTGGCATCGAAGCTGCCAAGTTGCTCCAGCGATATTAAAAAATAAATTTATATAAAAAGATTGACGAAAAAATTATGACGTTTCATACGATTTGGTTCGTTTGGTAAATAATAATTGAGTTTTAATGATACTGTTGGAGCAACGGTGCCAGCTTCTGTATAATTTACTTTTTGTACGTCGTTGATAAGTAAATATGTAAATTAATAAATAAACTAATGAATAAATATAATATTCGTGTTTTTCTTTTGTTATTTTATGTAATGAAATACTAGTGAGGGTTAAAACGTCCCGACACTTTTTATATTCTTCCGATATATGTGAACGAGATGTATTTTTGTTCGTTCGGTAGAGAGAGCTTGAGTAATGAGTGCTCGCGCTGTTTTGTAACAGGGACATGAGCTCAAGCTCGACAAATTGTTCGCCCGTAGCAATACAGCTCACCCTAAAGCGTGAACGTACACAGCCTACGTGCAATCACGGTAGAGTGTCTAGAGCGCGAGATTCATTTGATCGTATGTACACAAGGTGCCCTGAGAATCGTTCTCGAGATTTGACCAGTAGATTTTTTAGAGCAAAGTCCTTTGCGACTTTTTTTTTACCGACGAGTCATTCGTTTCTGGTCAGCCCATTCGACGTGCTGATGAGAAAAAGAGGCGTGGCCTGCGTTGAGCGATAACGTGGCTATCCACGCTCCTTCTACAGCGTGCCAAGAATTTCGAAACCACTAATTAACCCTAGAACGGTAACCTGGGGTGAAAAACAACAGAAAAACGTTTTTTTATCGTTTTACCACATTTTTGACTGATTTTTTTACTTGAAGAAAAATTGCCTCAGGCCCACGTGATTCCGCATTAAAAAACGAAAAGAATGAGCCCAATTGGAACTCTTTTCGTTCAATTTTACCGGAGGTATGAATTTTTTTAAATCGGGGTCATTAACGACCCGAGGCTAGCGGAATAGGTAAAAAAAAATTAGGTCAACGTTCTGGGGTTAATAAATATCTCATTAACGGTGCAACGTAAAAAAAAAAATAACTCTAGACTTTTCTCTTTGGAATTCAAGCGACTGTCCACTCTCAATTCTTCGAGTACGAATCTCGAGACACCCGGCATATATATCGAGATTTATGAACGTACTTTTATATACTTGTGTAGAATCGCGAGCTTCGGGCACGAACCATCCCTATGCATATACATTTATACGTCACGTGCGTAAGTGTGAAACAGTTTTAATTTCCGGCTCGGTGAACCTCGGAGAATAATCGCGACATGAAAACGTCGTGACAATCTTTCTCCTCGAGCTTTTTTTCCAAGTATCCGAGTGCGTTGCACGTTTCTTTCAACATTTCAACAAATACGTGACTTGACTCTGGCTATAAATAAATATTTTTCTTTAATTCAGCTCATCGTTTCATCAATGCTAAGCTCTGACAATGTCATGCATTAATTGCTCCCACGACCGATCGGTTATTGTGACGATAAACATTAGAAAAAAAAAAAAAATTAAAAAATTCGATTAAATTACTAAATAAATGAAAAAATTGACTTTTGAGACGCGACTTGATTTCCATTCACCAAGAGGGACAAACATTTTCAAATACACTTAAATTCCTCTTTTTAATTAAAACTCCGTTCCATCAGTTCTGTTTGTATTGCCTGCAATTCTTTTGCTCTTGACACACTTAGAAAATATAGTCCGAAAATGTAAAAGGACAAAACAACATATAGCACACGTTAAAATTATTTGTGTTAGCAATTTGGAGGGTTTTTGCACGTAAGCTCGAAGACTAGGAAGCAAGCAAACTAAAATCCATAAACTCAAGAAAAAGCACAAAGTTTATCGAGTTAATGTTCCGAAAAATGGAAAAATTATCAGTTATTTTGAAAAATACTAATTCTTCCACTTTCTCAAAATGCTTTTCTTTTTTTTTCATCTCATCACACATTTAACGATCATTGCTGCAACGAGGGGTAGAAAAATTTCAATAGGGGGTGTGAAACACTGCGATTAATTACGTCCCCGTTCGTATTAATTACGTACATATATATTTTCATGTTTCGATCAGAAATACATATGTACATAATACTTACGTGGGCAACACACACATTGGAGGGTCTAACAAAATGATTACTGCAAATCTATGGACTACGAGAGTGCAGGCGTGTCGCGAATACGTTTTTACAACACGAACGTCATTCATACGAAAAAGGGTCGTAAAGGCTGTACATAATGGTTCAGTGAAGTTTGTGAGTGAATTTCTGTTTCTTTTTTCTTCGTTTGAGCATCATTCGTGAAAAGTTATGCGAGTCTGTATGGACGAGAATTGTAATCTTCGAGATTAAGGGCGCAGGATCGATTTTCTTTCATTTTCTATCGCCTTCGACCATTTTAAGGGGTAAAACCATTGCAACATTTTCAGAAGGAATATTGATACGAAAATCGACAACTTTGTGGTGCTGAGATAGTTGCTTAATGATAAAAAAAATAAAAAGAGCAGAATTTTCTTCGCGATTCCAACGAATCTGGAATCTTCACGCACGTTTTTCTTCCAAAAAAATATTTCGAAAATTTCATTCCCTCGAAATTTTAGGTTTGCCCCTCAATGAACTTTGGCATCGATCAAATGAATAAAAAAAAAACGTTTCCTGCTGTAAAATTGATTTCCAGAAGATCCCAAAAATGTGCATTGACACTCGCACAACCGAATCTTCGATATGATGCGTATATGAAAAAGTACAAAGTGTTCAATTGTTCGGAATGTGCAGGAAGAATTTTCGAACGTGTAACGATCGTGTATCCCGAGATAAAATAATGTTTGTTGAATTTCGTCGGATATTCATTGACGACGTTGAATTTGAGTGTTTCATGGGGAACGCTCTTACGGTGCTGATTTCTGTAACTTTTCGATCAACCTTTAAATATCGTGTACGAATATTTATGATTTTTACGATGAACGAAATAAAAAGTGCGAGTGACAGTGATTTTGATATTTTTGTTTGTTATAGTGATAAATGGTAAGCCAAATTAGCGGACAAATTACTAACGACAGCAAGCAGCAGCTACGTATGAGAAAAACAGTTAAGAAAGATTTGTATATTTCTTAATACGCGGGCGCGGGTAGAATAGCAGCAGGTAAATAGTAGTTATAGTATTTGTAATTGTACTATCGTATTTATATCTTTTTTGCGTTTCATAAACACATATGTATTAATGTGTATATTATTGTGGACACACACATATATACATATATGTATATAAATGTATAGATTAATGTTTAATCGCGCGCATATCACGTAATCGATAACCACACGGGTAGAGAATTCTTAAGGACCTGCTTCTGCGCCATCGATTGCATCTGCTGGAACATGATCCTCTCCTCCTCTTTCCCTGCAACAGTTACAAAGCGACCAAAAGCTCGCGCGATTCCAAATTTCTTTTTTTTTTTTTCGTTACTCAATTTTTGTCGACGACAATAATTAATCGTAACGTGTCATTAAAAACTAAAACGAAAAAAAAAATCGCGAACTTTTTTTTTCGTTCGACGAAATTTTGACTTTTCATTTTTTTTCGTCGACAAGTTTGAATGGGCTTTTTTGATGACATCCTTTTGGCAATATTCAAGACGATTGTTCGCAAGAGGGAGATTTTTTATTTGCACGAATCTGCCACCCGCCCCCTTCATTACGGAAGTCTCGACGAATTCTCGACGCTCCTAGATTTTTTTCTTCTTTTTACTCTTTTTTTATAAACAAAAAGCTACACGAAATCCCTGCAAGTGACACGAGTTGCTTTCATGCTTCATCGGCTCGATCGCCCCAACGATGGGGCATTATTGCTCAAAGTATAACTTCAATTTTGTTAATATCTTTTCCTAGAATATTCCAACCGAAAAGGAATACAAGGAAGAAAATTGTGAGTTGTTGCTTACCCATGCCTTTGTTCTGGAGCATTTCCAGGAGCTTTTTGATGCTCTCGTCACGGGCTTGCAACGTTTGCTTCTGAGTCTCTATTCTAAGCTCCAGCTCCTGTGAAACAGAAACAAAAAAGCCAAGTTAAAAAATGTTGATTTTATTTCAATCGACGTTTCGTTGACACACTGGGTCGTATAGACCCGGACTAGTTTTCCGGTCCTACTCATTGTAACGTTTCCAAAAATTTTCCCATAGAAACTGGTAACCAGCGAGGAAAATACACTCCGGGTCAATTTGACCCAGTGTGTCAGTGCAGCGCCAAAATTAACGTTCGCCCACAAAGGCTCAACGTCGACAATAATAATAATAATAAAACCATCAATCAAAAAAATTACCGAATACGAGACTTATTTTAAGTGGCGAAATTGTGTAGACTTCCCGAACGGAAGAAGGTCGTCAAAGCCTCGAGTCTGATCACGAACTACGTCACTGCAGCTTACGTGTATTACTATAATGAATTTATGACGCCCCTTTGACAAGATAAACGCAATTAGGCTCTGTGAAAGCTGAAAGGGGACACTTCTCTCTCGTCCTTTTTTTTTGTTATCCTTCTCCTTTTCCCTCTTTCTCCGTGACGTTTGCTGCATCAGCACCAAGTTCAACATTATTCCGCCAAATAGAATGATTAGTGTTTTACATCGCAGCTTCTGCAGTTTTCAAACGCCATGAAATTTCTCTAAAACTTGTGTAAACTTTTCACTTCAACAGAGCGTGCAATTAAGGGGATTAGTCTGGGAGTAATTAATTATCACCGTCGGGTGATTGCAGCTTTTGAAATTTCATTTGAGTTTCTCTGAATAAAAAACTACATTTTCGACGTAGCTCAAAATTTAAATTTGTCCAAACGAAATCATCCAATTTCCGCGAGAAAAATCGAATTAAATATCTCGTTTTATTTCGCAGGCACTGCGTCATGTTTTAAAAAAATAATCGAAAATACCAGATCCACGGAATTTAAATAATGAGACGATTGAAAAAAAAAAAAAACAGCAATTTCAAGTCGCGACATTTTTTTTACTGCAATCGGCGTTGATCCACCGTTCATACCAGCGGAAGTAATCGAAGAGTCTGAAGGTATTTGCGGATATGAGAATACACTCGGATAATGAGAAATGCCGGTCGAACGTTTGGTAGACAGTGGCTGAGCGCATATAATCTGGCGTTTGGCCAAAGGCGACCAGTTGCTTCGCGTACGTCACGCTCGTTGACCCATCTCTCTCTCTCTCTCTCTCTCTCTCTTCTCTCACGAGTCAGCAATTGCGACAATATCTCATCGCGATGAACCGACATTTTACAACCACAGGCGATCAGTCTGATATTGTTCTTTTAAGGTACTAAGCCAATGATAATAAAAAAAGAAGATTTTCCACGATTGGACTGCTATTTTCAAAAAAAAAGTCTGTAAATTGAAAATTGCAAATTACTTTTTCAAGATGCCAAAGATGGCATTGGATGCAAAAACATGAAGGTTAGTTCTCTCGAGAGAATTATGTTAATTGTATGGAAATTAATGTGCAGAATTCGAAGGGGACATTTTTCCTTTGAGGCTTTCTCTGGTTAAAGAAAATTCCTCATTTTCCTCCTTTCTCTCCTCTTTTTCGGAATAATATAAATAAAGAAGTAACTCGTGCCAGCTAGGGAGAAGAAAATTGGCTGAAGCAAAGTGGTCGGGTCGTCGTTAAGTCCGATGAACCGACAGACAGAGTTTTCAGCTCTTTCTCTCTTTCTCTCGTTCTCTATCTCTATAGCGCTCTCGTTCTATCCCTCTCGATGGTACTATAAGTAAGCGGAGGTGAAACTTCCGGGGTAGGCCAGAGAGTGAAAGAGACAGAGAGAGAAAGGGGAAGAGAGCAAACATTACACATTTTCTGTTGCCAAGAATCTGCCCTCCGTCCTCTTGTCTCCCCCGAGAACTAATATCCACATATTGGAGTCTGTCGTGAAGAATTGGACATGCGACGAGAGTCCTAAAGTTCGTCCACCTCTTAGGAAAACTTTCGAATCACGTCGTGTCGTCGAAAAAATAATATCGCTAAAAAATTCTGAACAAAACCGCTCTGTCGAGAATACCACCTTAAAGGGTGCGGTTGGAATAGTTTGAGAACGAGAGAAATGGCATGGAATCGTATATATGAGCAGTTCGAGGCTGGTATGAAAATGGCAGAGGCAAAGTGCAGAACGATCTCTCCGAGGATATGCAAGAGCGTTTATGTCTGACCTAAAATGCTTTTATCACTGCTAACTCCTGGAACGGAACGACCTGCGCACTCTGTTCCTCTTCCCATCACTTTCACTCCTCTCTCTCTCTCTCTCTCTCTCTCTCGCCCTCTGTTCCCTTTTCGTCATCACTCTTTACTGGTATTATTCAGTATAATAATCGTTCCTCGGTGGTCGCTTTCTATTCGCTCTTTCATTTTATGCACCCCGGCCGTACCAATTTCCCTGTACGCGTCACATTATTTTTCCAACGTCATATTTTTTCTGCTTCCTCCGTTTCTACGCTGCAGCCTCATTATTCAGCATTCCTCCTGAATATATATATATATATGCGTATACACGATTATTATAATTCTAACAATCCCGAATAAACTCTTTTTTCAAATCCTCGAAAATCTTGTTTTTCTCCAGCATTTTAAGCGATTCCGCTCCCAATGGCAGAAATCTGCCGTCAAGTTCTATTTGCGGAGAAAAATTATAATTAAAATGGTGCAGACAGATTTTTGGCAAACTCGAGCTAATGTTACGATTTTATAAGATTTTTTTTCTTCTCCTTGTGGCCAACACTTTTGCGTTCAATTACGGAAAAAGATGCTCATGCACGATGCTCAAATCTTCCTCTATGAGGAACTGTATTCTTTTATTTTGACTTCTCATGAAAACTGGGAAAAAAAAATTCTCCGCAAAAAATATTAGAAATGGTGGAAAAATGTGCGAGCCAACGCGCTGACTACAGTTCACGATTCAGCATAAAAAATCATCGCCTCGTAAGTTTTTTATTCGACGAAATGGATAAAACGTGAAATGAAAGAATTGTGCATGATTTTTTAAATTCATTTTACCTTGATCGTATCTCGAAGTATTGCGATTTCACGTGTAAGATGTTCGTTCTCGTTGTACAATACTTCCATTTGCTGTTGTATCTCGACGCTCGGGCCTCGCATTCGCAATCTTAGTTCCTCTTCGAGTTGTCGTACCATCATGCTTTGTTTCTGGAAGCAGTAAGAAATGGCGATACGCCTTAGAAAGACTTTTCTCGATACAGATCGATATAAAGGCGCGCATTGTTGAATAAATAATTCCTTAACGAACTAGGCCAAATTTGTATGATAAAGAAACTAGGGCAAAATATGACAAGCCTGCGGAGAGAAACAGAAGGAATATTCGGACAAAATGAAGATCCAAAGAAACTTCCTACCACATTAAAAATTCCCTTTAAACTGTAGTTACCGCACAGAGGCCGGTTCTGAGAAAAACGTCATCACGTAGTTCGAAACTTTGTGAATGCGTTTGCAAAAAATGGAAGAAATTTTGTGTTTCATTGTTGAACAACGAGTTACGAAAGTTGCTCTCCAGCAAATATGAAATATCTCGAACATTAACCCTAGAACGGTAAACCGTATTTTTTTTGTATCCACTTCGTTAACCGGGGGACACAAATGACCCCAGTTTTGAAAAATTTATATCTCCGGTGGAATTTAACAAAAAAGGTTCAAGTCGGGCTCATCCTTTTCGTTTTTTAATGCAGGATTACGTGAGCCTGGAGCGATTTTACTTGAAATGAAAAAAATTGGTGAAAATGCAGTAAAATGATAAAAATCGGGAGAACGAAGGGAGAAAAAGGGCGCGCGGGATTTAAAGTCGCCTGGGGTCGTTTTACACGACAAATGACCGTTCTAGAGTTAATTGGAAACATCGAATTAACGTTGATTACAGAATGAATAAATATAAATCCTCATAATTTTGATTTTGATGCAACAATTGACAACGCATGGAGAGAGATTCATCAAAATCCATCGGAGGTAGTTCGTGTCTGTGTTTTGATAAAGAGACACGCGATCGTTGTGTTGCGGCAATTAGCAGAGGTCGTGAAACACGATTGCATTAATCTAAATGTTATTCCATCCAATGGGAATGTAACAAGGCTAAAGGCTGTTACCGCAATTGACAACAGGGTTGAATATTTCGGCGAAATCTGTGAAGCATGAATAGCAGGGGGGTGAAAGGCGCGACAGGTCTTCCCGAGGCTGACCCCATTACCAGAAACGGTCTCGTGTGACGAGGGATGAAGAGAGAGAGAGAGAAATAGATGGAGCGAGGGAGAGAGGCGAGAGGAAAGGGGTTGAGGGTGACGTCACACGTGGAGTAGAGTGGGGTGTGGTTCAACACATGTACGCACGAGTCTACCATGCAATGTCGTAATTATTCGTCGTAGTAGTAATGAAAGCAGCGATCCGACATGCGCTGCTGGCCGGACGAGCAGCCCCACTATGGGCAGCCCCTCGTCAGTTTTTAACACGAAACCCTACTTCCGTGTAGGAAATATTGGCATAACCCTGGTCAAAGGATAATGGGGCTCTTGAGACAAACACCCAAAAAATCCACGTGACATGCGAAAGTAAACAAACACTTTTTTCCATGCCTCGGATTCGTACGTCAGAACGAGAGCTGTCTGGAAACGTCACACGGATTTTCTCGTCCCTATTTTTCTCCTTTTTTCAACCGAGTGCCTCTGCGTCGTCGGCCACGCAATTTGTGGCACTCGCTGAGTCAACATCGACGTGAAATATGAGAATAAACGAACCCTCGACCAGCTCTCATTTAATACGAATTTAAGGGTAGGAAAAAGCATGTGACCGAGTTTTTTTTTTTTAAACCCAATTCTGCCGTTCATTCGACATGGACTTTGTACGTTATCGCAGAGATTATCGATTCCGAGAGCGAGGAATTCATTTGAAAAGGGAATAAAAGGTTCGTAAACGTCGTGAAGGATTTTTGAGATTCCGTTTCGATTGGCACTTTACAAATCGAGCGATTATCGACTTTTTTTTAGGCCGAAAAACCCGATATTCGCGTGACGAAATTTTGACTGACATTCTCGACGTACAAAAATACACAAATCGATGTTTTGCCTCAAGAAACTCAACACGCATGAAAATTTGGAAGGAGATTCTCAAATCGAGAATTTCGTTACCCTGTTGCTCGGATATGTCACGAGTTTGTCAACAATAAACAATCGACGATCCCGACCCATATTTATAACGCCGGGGGGACGAATTATCGTTTGTGGATTTATTGTCGCTGGAAGCTTGTCCAGCAGGAAGAGGCGGCAAGACAGAAGATGTAGGGTTTAAAGTTTAAGCGAAGCCTTCCTTAAGACGAGATCCCATTAACGAAGCTTGGTCTTTGCTGCCTTCTTGTTGCTGTTTTGTGCCATCAAAGGGGAAAAATATATCCACACACATATCCCAGAACGCGTTAACACATTGGTCTCAAATTCGAGCTTTTAACACGAGCTCGAGACGAAAATTCCATTGACAAAAAAATCTGCACTTGATCCTCGAACCACAAGTTCGTTAAAAGTTTCATTACTAATCGATAGAGCATTCGAGTGCTCGAGAGTCGAAACAGGTGTGATATTTTCCTATAGACGAGGAAAAAAAACGAAGACGTTGGAGAAGTGAGAATGAGAAACAACGAAATCTCGAGGAATTCTCGTACATCCTTGGACAATCGACGACTATATTTCATCACGAAATACCAGGACGTGCTGAGCTTTTTTGATACGAGAAACTGTACAACTATAGCTTGGACGAGCAAGTGGTACAAACGTGACTGCAAAGCATCGTCAGCGTGCGGTGACTCTTTCTCAATGAATGAAAGGTCTACAACGAATCAAGTGAATTATACATATGTGTCTGAGTGCTACGTAACAGGCCAATAAATATATAAATACATTGAATATTTCATTTATGTACGACGAATATATTTATTCTGCATACAATATCAATCAAAAGTTTGGCAACAGTCTAGACTTTTCTTACAATTTTTATTCTTTGCTCTGAAATTTATTTTGCCACTAAATCGTGCAGCAATTTAGCCCAAAATTCTGCCACTTCTAACTCGTGCATCCATTTTTTCTGGGACCAATAATCGTGTAAGCTCGTCGTTCTTTAAAACGATGACAAGCCCCGAAGACAAGTTGATAGAATGAATCTATTTTCATATTTATAAGATGTAAAGTTAGGAATATGGAAAGAAATGAATAAGTTCTTGGGAAGCAAGTAAATGAATGAAAAATGAAGGAGAGCATTGGATATTTTTGCTGGAATATGTGCATAACGGTCTAGGCTGTACTTGGGCCATGTTGCAACGGGGTCGACGTACCCACGCGCACGGTAGATCGATTCTCCGAGCGAGCTACGAGCTCGACGTGTTTCTATGTATGTACGTGTGTGGATAGTGTGAGGCTTTTCTAGGCTTACGCGAGAGGTTCGTCATCGTGGTCGTCGACGACGAGAATGACGAGAAAGGCGGTAGAAGAGGATGAAAAGGGGTTGGCGGAGAGTTTTACTTTTTTCAACAGTGAGAACGTTGGGATAGGAAAACGTCAAAGTCGCGGAGAGGAGCGCACCGAGCAGTGGACTCGCCGACGAAGAAACAGCGGGGAAGGCCGAGTCTCTTTGCGAGAGGTTTGCCACACGTGTGTTCGCCACCTTTCACGTTCGTCATTCTCGAGTTTAGCTTCGGGGGTAGTCGAGTACTACTTGATACGAGAAAAAGAAAAGAAAAAATGGAGGAAAAAAAAACAAAAATATTTAAAATAAAAAATAAATTCGTGGATGCAGGTCACGGAATAAATTACTCGGATATTTATGTCGGAAATTAAAAATACTCTCGAGTTAAGTATCGTGCTAAAATAAAGCCTCTTCGCCCTTAAGAATTTCGCGATATTTCATTAAACTTTGCCAACTTGTTAATTCATTGTTTGCACGATTTTTTTCCCTCGTTCCTTTTCTCTACCAGCTTCATGGAATATATCACGAGTACGCAGGGACGTCCAAACCAAAGAGAACAAAATTATTTACCCGACAACTGATTTCCCAAATTTTAACGATCTAATTGGTAACAAATTTCCTTGCTTTTCGGATCGTACGTCACTGATGTATTCTCCAGATTCCAAGGCCTCATAATTATTATCCTTCTATCACGACAATACAGCGAGTAAAAAAAAAAAAACAATCGACGAAAACGCTGTTTCCGTCGCGCGCTCGGAAAGCTTTGACCTTTGGTGTCAGTTCATTAATTATTTTAAGCCGCTGGTTCTGCGGGTTCGTCATTTATTTCTGTATCGAGTCACGTCGCTGAAATAGCTGGACTGACCTTTTCGAATTGAAGCACGAACGATGGATCAATCGATTACTTCCACGAGGGATTGTATTTTTTATTCCGAATGCCCTCAATCATCATCGGTCGAAGAATTAATTGATTTTTATAAGTCGACGTGGTAGAAAGATCGATCAGTAAAATATTTTCATTCAAACATTTTTTATAAATGAATTTTTTAAATAAAACTACATTTTCTGGAAATGTTTATATTTTTAAAGGAATAAATAAAACCGTTGGAGTTCGTCTACTTTTCTTCTCTCTAACAATTTTCCTGCCGGACGTTCTGAAAACTAAGGGAGAAGTCAATACCAGAAGAGACGATGTTAAAGTTACTGCGCGGTTAACGATGTGTGTGCGTGTGCACGTTTGTGTGTGAGGAACAAGCTCGTAAGTCACGCGAGAACTAACAGCAATCTCCGAGTCCCAAGCTCACGCTCCTCAGCCCCCTATGGGGAGTCCCACGTCAAATGTTCGAGGACTATTCAGCGAAAATCTTCAACATTTTCAAATTAATTGGATACTTCAACAAACCATAGAAATCGTCGTCATTAATTTCGATATTTCATCATTTTTACGAAATATTGAAATTCCTCTCCAGTTTTTTTTTCATCTATTTGATTTTTTCGATAATTATCGACCCTCCAATTGTCCATTGGACTTGTGAGGATTTATAGTCGTGACTACAATTACGATCAACGCAATTGTGTCGCTGCAATTAAACGAAATATTTGTCAATTTGAAAAAAAAGTCTCTTCATCGATTTCCTAGTGGCTCATGCAACGTCAGCTCCTCTGTGCACAAATGTACAAGTTCCTTGTAGCGAATGGAACGTTTAAATTTGTACAAGGCAGGGCGTTCCTTCCGGTTTGCCTTCGGTGTGTTTCGAGCGTTCAATCGCGATGATTCTTGAGAGAAAAATCCGAGAGCTTAATTACACGTGCCAGGCTACGAGATAACGATTAGAAAGACCCGAATGAAACGTCAGAAGCACAAAGAGAACGTATATTTTTACTGGCGAATAGAAAAAGGCACAATTTTCTTTTTGCGCGCGCGATAAGAAAAAGTTATTTCACAGAAAATTGAAAATCCCGAAAAAGCGAGCGAAAATGGGATTGGAGTGGAATACGAGTTGCGAAAAAACGCAGAAAGAACTGCAGCGAGAAAGTGTGTACTTGGTAAAAAGCCAGGAAGAAAGAATACAAAGAATAAGGAGGAAAAAAATGAACGAAACGAAGTCTCCTGGCGTTCACTACGTTCGGGGAAAAGATTTCGTTCGTGACTCGAGTGGCCCCGGAGAAAAAATGAAATAAAATGTGAAAAAATAAATAAACAAAAAAGGAAAAACGTTCCTTCAGTCTGACTTTGAAGAATTGCAGGGACAATCGCTTTTCTCGAGCAATCAATAACTAATCAACATTTCATTTAGCAATATCTCCACAAGTCACGTTAGAAACTTAACCCTAGAATGGGAGAGTAATTTTTTTTTACCTATTCCGGGTATTTCGATTATTCCGGTAACCTGGCCACCATTTTGAAAAAATCTGGAGAAAAATGCTTCGCTCAGATCTTGATGGATGCTTGACTAAAAGGAAAAAGAAAAATGGGGGTAAATTTTACGACGAAGATTCGAGTTTTATGCACGATTGCTGAACATTTTCGAAATTACTTCTCAGAGCCCCTCGTCGTGTCTCGAAGTGTCCTATTTGTTCTTCGTCATCCGATTCGGTTTGTCAAAATCCTTTGATTCTATGAATATTGCTCTAACCTTTTATCCTACTGGACCAGCAGCCCTACGATCTCGTTTCTTCCCTGTTCCCTATCCTTTTTGTCCTGCCCTCGAGACTCTGATGTGTCCGGAGGTCGTGTCATCGATCGAAGGGCATACCCGCATAACCAAGGAGTGCCTCCGATATTCTCCATCAATGAAAATAGAAGCGTGTTATTTATAGGAAACGATTGAGCCATGAACTTGAATGTCACATATCAGCCTCCCATTACGTCCGAATACCATACACTCGTTTTTCCTTCTTCGTTTAACAATTTTCGACGAAAAAAAAAACGTACAGAGTGTCCAGCTGCTCATTCTTTCGGTCCTGAGGCTTTTGCGTTAAAAAATCATTTTCTCAACGAATATCAACATTTTTTTAGCAAATATGCCAAAATATTTCAAGTCTCTGAAATATTTCAAGTAGAAAATAAAAGTTGGAATCTTCCAATGAAATCGTAAAAGTTTCAAAATTCGAGAATATTTTACGCAGTTCCACGAGAATCGACGAGAGATTTCAAGTTTTATGGAACATGCGGTGTTCCGCAAAGATTACCATAAGCTTATCGTTCCGAGAGTCGCGAAGCTCGCGATCGCGAAAACCTATTTCCTGCAGTGCAGAAATTTAAGTAGTAAAAAGAAAGACGAGATAGCGAGAAATTTCAATCGTTTTTGTATCATTTTTCTCGCTCCACACGCGGGGAAGTCCCTCTGGCAAAAAGAAGGGGTGAAAAATGATTAGATCGCAGAGTTTGTACACGTATATAATTTGTTTGATTTATACACGATTTTATCGACTTATTTATGGGCAATATTACGGCTCGAATAGAAAGTCTCAAAGCGAGATAATGACATGGGGGAGGACGTATAATGGATGCTTTCTTCGTCGTGTAAAACGCCGGACGATGTGTGTTGCTCGATCTTTACTGCGCTGTGACGCATCACACGATATTTCCTCATTAAATTGTTCGAGCTGGTCTATCGTCGTTCACACATGTATGAGTAAATGTTCGCAGTGTATCTCGACAAAGTGTTGCCACGACCACGCTCCATCATTTTATTCTGAATAGAGTCAAGATTAATGTACTTGAAGGCTATTTACAGTCTTGACTTTGAACTTGTCACTCCCATAGAATCTTACGAGATCCAATTGGCAGCATTTTATAGAGTATTCAAGTTTTTTTGTTTTCTCATAGACGAAGCTATGTGATGGTGAAATTTTTTCATAAATAGCGTATCGTAATGGGGAGATCGGTAGTGAATTTAGGAAATCTCGGGTTAACGTTTAAAATTTTATGATTTTTCAAATTTGACGAAAATCTGAATTTTTCAAAAAATCGTCCACCCGCTCCAATTTCTGCAAATTTTGAAAAGTATCGTGTATAAGTTTGTACTTGCTCTTTGCTCTCTCGAAAAGTTATAGGAATTATTTAATTTAAATCGAAATCCAAAAAACGCTGCAAAATGAGCTCCAATTTCTGTAGATTTTGTAAAGTATCGTGTATAAGTTTGTACTTGCTCTTTGCTCTCTCGAAAAGTTATCGAAATTATTTAATTTAAATCGAAATCCAAAAAACGCTGCAATATGAAATTTATCAAATTGCTTCCTCAAGATTCTCAAGATACACGATGCTCAAAGCTTCTTCTGTGAGAAAGCCAAAATAAAAGATATTGTTCCTGATAGAGGAAGATTTGAGCATCCTGTTTTTCTTCCCTAAGCCACATATTGGCGAATCGTTGGTGAAATTTGATTGAAATAATTGAGACTCATTGAAGAAGTAAGGAAGCAGAATCAATGGATGATAAATTTGGTAGTAATACACGAGGCACGGAGGTGTACCAAAGAGGATGTTGGAGTTTCGTTTCAATATCACGAAACGGTTGGGGGCTGGGATGTCTGCTCGGTGGCTCATTCAACCGGCTGGTTTCTTGGTAGATTGCCAGAATGACTAAAACTTTTGGATGCATTGTCGTCGACGACCGAGACAGAAAAAGAAAAAGAAGTAGAAAGAGAGGAAGGGAGTTCGGTTGAACAAACTCGAAGGTGGAAGGGTTAAAATTGATCCCGCACGTTGGCCAAAGAGTGAAGAAAGAGACTCGAGAAAAGACAATAAACGAACGCAAGATTTCCTGCTGAATTTAAAAACATTTCGTAAAGCACTGGAGCTTCTTTTTGTCCCACTTTCCGTCTCCTTAATGACTTGTGGTTAACGATCATGCATGCACAATTAATCTCGGTGCGAATGTCATTAAGCTCGTTTAAAATCGATTTGTTGTGTGCTGTAGACAATTACTCATGCTGTATACATCGTGCTTTCCTCCTTGAATTTGTGCATACATCGATCGGCCTAAATATAACAATACCACGTGGGGTGTTTATAGGGTCATTCACGATGAAAAGGGAGACACCCTCGATGTAAATCGTATCTTCCCAGACGAGAATAAAATCGATAACGACACAGTCTTTTTCATCATCGTCAAAATAAATGAGTAACACGTTTATAGAAAATTTTCCTCTGACCAGCAAAATAAAACTTTTCACGTCCCTTCCAAAAATCTAACAAAACAGATTCTCAAACATTTTTCTTTACGAATTTGTTTAACGTTAAAATTGTTTATCTCTATAGTTACGAGCAAAGTCTCTGACACACTTAGTCGCGCTATCTCACGAAACGACAACGAGGAAGATAAACCTCAAAAAAAGGGGTGCATAGTAAAAGATTTGTAATGTTTGGTGAACCGAAGAATATCGACGATTTCCAACAAAATCCAATTATCTTAGATCCTCAAAGAAACATATCACGGTTTTCCATAGTTTCCGAAGATAACGCGCGCGTGCTTTATTGCACAGAGTACAAAAGCTCAAAGGAACGAGATATTTTGATGAGCGTTTGCTTAAAATTGGAAATATGGTTGCTGGATCGATTCTTCGATGGAAAACGAATGAAAATTTCTTCCGGATAATTCGATGGCTATTTCCGTGAGGAAGGAATATTTCGGTGATCTAATTCGTTGAAAAAGTAGGTTACGACCAATTTAGAGATAATCATCAGCAAGCCTGCTTCTTCGATGACAACATCGCTTGATCAATAGACTCGTTTGTCCAAATGGTATCGACAGGTGTTTTTAAATTCGAAATAAAGGAGGCTTAATAATTTGATTGTCAATTCATCAAGCTCTTGGCACGACGAAGCTTGACACTTTTTCTTGTATTCTTTCGACGGTTCTCATTTATCGAGACGCACACGAGCAGTTACACGTCGAAGGGATGAAAATAAAAATTGTTCGGCCGTGAAAAGAAACAAAAAAAAAGTTACACACTTGACCGAACGTGATTTGGGGAAGAGCAAGTTGGCAGAATTGGTTCATCCTGTGACGTGAAACGTGCAGGATCTTTGCTAATTATAACGAAAAGATAATTGCTTGGTGAAAATGGCTCGTGGCTGGTTTCTCGTAGTCGCAAATCGGACAGATGAATTTTTTTATCTCTCATGTGTTCCAGAAGCCCGGAACTCGAGAGTATGGCGAAAGAGACAGAGATAGAGAGTCAGGGGTGTACAGCTTTTTCTACGACCTAGTTTGTCGTCGTCCCTTACACCAGCTTGACGTTCTCTGTGTCTGTTATTTCTCTCTCGCTTTCTCATTCCGTACGTCAGGCAACATGCGCGGTCGATGCGAGCAGATTCCCCTCCTCCTCCACCTCCTCCTCCTCTTGGCCTCTTCATCTCTCCTCCATCTCTCTCTTTCTCAAACCACCAGCATCGTTTCTCCACTAAGCAAAATGGTACATTACTAGAGCACACATTTTCTCTCCTCCGAAAAGCCAATGTGCAACTGGAAAGATACGACGAGAGACGTAGGAATATATAGTTAAGTATAAATCTGCGGGGCATCGAGCCAAGCAACGATCGCGCCCTGTCTTTTCGAATACACACGAAAATATACAAGTACGTCGTCTTTTCCTATATTTTTGCTTTCGTTGCTTACTATACTTTTTGTTTCTCGAGCATTAAACGCCAGAGCAATGACTCATCATCGAGCCGAGAGAATCCCAGCCAACGTTCGGTCAAAACGTTAACCACATGCCAGAGAATTCTGTATCGACTCATTGTACGCTGGGTCATGAGTGCGTGCACACGACACACAGTCCCCTCGCCCTCTTTTCTCATTCACTCCTTCTCTCTCCCTCTCTCGCTTGCTCTCTCTCTCTCTCTTGCTCTGGGTTCATTAAAACACCATCAATTATTCGTGCCTTCAATTTCAGAAGCGTTGATCCTCCATTATGCAAAACGACCAAGACTTTAAACGACTCTTAAGAAATTATCAGAGAATGCGAGTATTGTCAGACACTGTCGAAAAACCATGACTCTGAAGTTTGCAACGTTGAGATTCGACGAAAGAGACTTGTTTTATTAATTATTTATTGAATTTTGAAAAACATGACAATTTTTCGTGTCGATTGAGTTTTTGGGTCGCAAGAGAAGATCGTTTTATTGTCCGGACCAAATATTAAATGATAATAATGAGCTATGCTGTAGAAAAAACAATTTCGTTGCATTCAAAACGATTCAAACTTCAACATCATCGAAAAACCTTGAGCTAGTCCATGGGGGAAAAGAAATTCTATGGGATCTGGAACACTGAGATTCAATGAGCTTGAGCGTGGAAAAGAAAAAAAATTGCTTAATAAAAGTGAAACTTGGGATATTGGCTAAAAGTATAAAAGGTTAGAAAACATGAAGTACCAACCTGATTCTCGGAATTGAGCATTTTGAGCTGCTCGTTGATGAGGCTATACTTGGTGCTTTCCTCTTTCCTCAAAGCTCGTTCTTTCTTCAATTCAGGACTCCAAAATGTCTTGATACTGTGCATCGAGCTGCCGAGTTTTTGATTGGTCAGTTCGAGCTCTTTTTTCAAGTTGCCAAGTTCCCGTTGAAGATCGTTGTTTTGATGTTGCAGTTCGCCGATATAAATGCCACCGTCTCTGATCATATGAGGATTAGGACTTTGTCTGGCTGATCTGGAGCCATAGAGATCATCGTCGAGATAAAGACCTCCGCGATCACGACTCCGTTCACGGGGTTCACGGATCGGAACGAATTCTCGATCATGATCAAGAATGCCAGCGGAAGCTCGATCGAGGCTGGTGTAACGAGCTGACATTCCTGCCGAGCTCGACATCGCGGGTCTCGATGCACTACGCGATCTGTGATGACCTCCACCTCCCCCGGTCGACATACTACGGCCACGTTCCTCCAACATAACCGGACTACCGAGATCTTCGTCTCGGGAATAAAACGGACTGTTCAATTGGTGATGATGATAACTTCCGTAGCCAAGGTGCTCGGGTGAGTTGTTGCCACTTCTGGTGCCTCTTTTTCGTCCGCCGAGTGGACTTCCGCGTCCACTTGCATAACTGCGAGATGGACTACGATCAACGGTTGGTAGTTCACCGACGCGTCTACCACTTCGTGGTGAACGTGTCCCACCACCTGGACCAACGACACCACTTCCCGAGGAATATGGATCCCTCGACATCTCACCACCACCCCGGCTACTGTAACCTCTGTCCCCGTACAGATCCGTGCTTGAGCCTTTTTATTACCTCCTCGCAAAATAAATATCTCCTTCTTCTCCGCGCGCGCCCTGCCTCTTTCTTCTGTGATGCTTCTCGAGTCCCTGCCTCTCGTCGCTTTCGATCCTCCTCTTATTCTCCGGCAGGCTTATCACTCTTTCGATCTTTCCTCCTTACTCGTTAAACCCCCATTCGCTAGTTCCTTCTTCCTCGCTCAACAATAACCTCTCCGAATCTCGCACATCCGCACTACCGCACATCTAAACTACATGGAAAATATAACCCACATCCACTCGTCGTTTTACAGCTCGTATCTTTCTTTTTCTACGTCTGGCCTCGATCCCTTCTTCTCTCTTCCGCCAACTTTACACACGACGCTCCGGTCCAAATATTTTTCTCAACACCTTGCCATCGTCCCGACAAAAGCTTTTCGTTCCTCTCTCTCTCTCTCTCTCTCTCTTTCTCTCTCTCTCTCGTTTTTCCCCCGGACTAGAGTTGACACGAACCCTCGTTTCTTTTTCCTTTTTATCGCGATCCGCAACTGACGTTAAAACTCGGCGGACCGGAGAACGAGGAGGTAGACAACGCTGGGACAAGCATCACCAGCGTGATACTCGTGTCAGCTTGACTCATTAGAGAAAGCCAGGCAGCCAGACACTCGAGATTTACGAGTGGAAGCTTTTGGTATTAACCCGAGGCGCCGCGCATCTCATTCTTTCTGCGAAACTCTTGCTCTATGAAGCTCATTGGCACGACGAGGTTTTAAAACACTAACCAACAAAAAATTTCAAGATTTAACAAAAAGCTTCGTTTCTAAACTTTTTCTCTCGTTGCGTCGTTGGATTTCTTTTTGCTTGACCTTTCCGCACAGTTTTCTTCTTTATTCCTTTGGTCTGTCACGAATCGATCGGCACGTGACGTCTTTTCTTCGATATAATCCAAGCGATGAGAGATATCAGTTCACTTGGTATTCACGGTTAACCTTCGACATCGCTCGACTCGTCGCTCATCGATTAGCCTGCTTGTCATTCTTCGTGAACTCTGTATCGCAAACCCACGGAGTTTTATTCTTGTCTCTTCTCCCCGGGGCATTGACTCCGATCGATAATGCACCGTTTTTTTTTCGTCACAATATTCTCCTTAGCTCGGAGGCGCTTTGATTTTCCCGGTGGCCAGTCGTCCCTTTATTCCGAAAGGCCAGAGCACTGTTTCAATTCCCTACTTGCTTTAATTTCATGTTCATTGCTTTTCGCCACTTATTCTTCTCACTTCGTCGCTTTCGATTGATATCGACTGTTTGAGTCACTAGAGGCGCCAACTCGAAGCAACGGGAAGTGGTTTAACGGTGCTTGAGTAGGCGAGGCCTTTCGATCCATGCGACATGTCTCTCGTTGCTGCTTCTGTAATATCTTTCGCGCGGGGTCTCAGCTCGCGTTTCTCGAAGGAGCAGAAAATGAGAAACACTCGTGGACCACTCGCTCGATCGATTGAACGCGGAAGGTGTGACGAATGGTTCAATAGAATCTTTTTCCTCGATCGATCATCGAGTTTCGTTGGCGAGGATTCTCAGGCACTTTGATGCGTGCACGATTTCATGAAATTCGTTATTTTCAATATATCAGACAGACGGAGGCATCCTGGGCATTAAAACGGTGATGAATGAATCGATTAATTCGGGAAGGTTGATAAGAGTGGTCAGGGAGGGAGCGAGACGCTTTGAAACGAGGAGACTTGAGTGTGTCAGCGTCGTCGATGCTCCGTCCTCGTCCAGGACGATCGATCTTTGACCTTCTTTCGGTGGAAAAACCATGAGAGCTTCCGCGCGCGTTAGTAAAACTCTACGCGATCCTAAAGGCGTGTGTTTCTTTTTTCTTCTCTTTTTTTTCCTCTCCGCCGTGTTTGTCGTTATAGACGAAAGGCAGACGCACAAAAAGCAACAAACTTATACGCGAACAGTGCGAAATATCCTGGGGGATTTAAGCTGCGAGCTCCGCCCCACTTTCATTCACTTCCGCGTTAAACTCGGAATAACCCCTTAAATGCAAGCCCCTCGAATCTAAATTTATATATATATATGTATATATGTGTGTGTGTGTAGTGTATATCGATGAGGCCCCTTCCCCGCGAACGCGTTTCACCACGCGTATATACGTTGCCGGCTACAACGACTACGAGGGACGTTATCGTCCCAACTTTCCGATCGATCTCATCCTCTCCTCCTCCTTCACCCCTGGCGGTATTTTCCGTAACCGCGTTTGCTCCAAACCACGCGCGCGCCCGATTCTCCGTCCCTTCAACGCGATTCACCTCCTCCCTTTCTCTCTCTCACGCTCTCTCTCTCTCTCTCTCTCTCTCTCTTCCTTCTTTTTATCCCGTCCTCTCGTGTTTCTCGATGTTAGTATCAACGCACCCGTGACAATCGAGCACGGTTTTTTATATGTTCACTAAACAATTGGCAGTTTTGAGTGATTAAACTGGTTCGAGAGGTCGAGGTATTTGGGCGAGGGCCATGAATGCCCGCGGGCGGCCAGCGAATCCAACAAACGTGAATATTCGCGGGTTGGAAGAAGGGTCGATCGACGCCGCGACGGATCCGCGAGCACTGAATATACTCCCGGTACCCACCACCACTTCTCCGCACTTTCGTCTCTCTCTCCGTGTCTCTTTTTCTTTCTATCTTTATCCCTTTCTCTCTCCCTCCCTCGTTCTCCCCGCTCGCGAGACTCTTCGCCCCACCTCGTTGCTTCCTCCCTTTTGCGCTTCGACACCCCTCGCCTGTTCGCCATCCATCGCAGCAGCAGCAGCAGCAGCGTGTTGGACGTACAGGCAATACGGAAACCACCAGCGCAAACTCACAAGCAGCATGAACGCGAATGTCTCAGCCATTGGCGATCTAAACTTGCTCCAAGTGACAACCGTTGACATAGCTCCCTCGCATTCTCTTCCTGATGAACGTTCTCGTTACTATACGATCGTATCACTCATGGATGGCCAACGAATGTACGAGCCAGAGCCACGTTGATCAAAAACTCTTGCCCACGCGCACTACACTTTTTCCCCTTCTCTCCTTCTTTTTCCTCCCTTCGCTCCTTTCGTTCTCCCCTTAAGCCCCTAGCCTCATTTCCAATGGCTTTTCCTACTCGTGTACAGTGTGTGTGTGTGTGTGTGTGTGTGTGACACGCACACGCCTGGCGCAAATATGTACAGGAAATTTTATCCCAGTGTGCCTACGAGTAAAAATCTCTTTCCATCTTTTTCTCACTCGCTTCTTCAATCGGCGGGCTCGTTGTTTCTCTCCCGAAACGTCAATTGCTTCCCAAGACACGTTTCTCAACACACCGACGACGACGGATCTCCTCCACTACGAACTTTAATCCACCAGCCACCATTAGCGATCTTTCTCCTCTTTTCTGCCTCCCACGCCTCCCGCTCATACTGGAAAACCTACCAACTTGTCGCACAGCCCAACCACTGTCTCCGCGAAGCACTTTTTTTACTACAAGCTCCGAGACAAGCTCTACGGTGACAACGTCCCTTTTGCCCACTTTCCATTCTCGCTCTCACGTCTGATCAAAATCCCTAAACTTCCCATAATCCTCGAGCCTTATTTTTTAACCCCATACACTTTTTTTCGATGACCCGATTAAATGCCGATGAAAAATATTGATGCTGTGAAAATTCTATAAATTTTGGAGTTTTACCGTTAAGGCGATCCCTTGCGAGATAAAATACACTTTTTGCTATACAGCGACGAAATCCTCGATACTGTTATGTACCGAAGACTATCGTTATGTGACGCGAGCTCTCGACGACGGAAAAATCACGTAAAATTGGTAAAAAGGTTTAAATTTTCATTTTGTATTCACGATCCACGTGGCCTCGAGTTTCCTTTCTTTTCAATCTTCGGCATTGAGGCTACGCTACCTTTATAAATTCTAAGCCATTCTGTGATCTTATTTTTTTTGCTCGAACTCGAGGAAACAATTTCCAACATTTTTGGAGCGTAATAATTCAAGCAATAAGTGAATCCAATTCTGTCGCTTTTCGAACTTGTAACTTCTGTGATCATCCGTGTGTTCTTGAGTCACTGAACAAACAGACTTTGCTCTGCTCGAATTCCTTCATCTTCACCAGAATTTGGACGTTTCGAATGATGAAAAAAAATGGTGAAATTGGAAAATGAATTTTTATTGTTTCTCGAGAAATGCCGAAATCTCAAGAAACAATAAAGAATTTTGTATTGTTTTGAATTTTCGAAAATTCGTCTTACCGCTCTGATTTCTGCAAATTTCCCAAGACATCGTGTACAAATCTGTACTTCCTCGTCACACCGTAGTTTTTCTCGATTTAATTGATTTTCCTGAGTCGATCAGTTCATAAGTGTTTGCTTTTTTAATGAATTTACTGAAAACTTGGATGTGAGCTATAGATTGACTCGCACAGTTAGTTGCCTCATTGGTCGAGTATACGTTCCTGCGCATTACTGGCAATATTCTAACACGCGATATTCTATACCTATAGAAACTGGTACTACGTTAAGTTTAACGGAGTACGTTGACTAGTACTACTTGGGGTTTGTAGAGGGGAGGAAAGAACCCCTACTTTGTGTATGTGCGTCTCGCTTTCTCTCTCTCTGTCTCGCTCTGTGTCTGACTGTGATGTCTTTGCAGGAGTTTAATTCCGGAAATTCCCGTACGACGTCGAGAGGAAAATACTTTGAAGAGACGTTGCTGCTCGTGTATGCACTTAGTCGTGTCTCTTTTTCGAGCAATGGTTTATTTTCATATGGAAATGGGACTCGCGAGGTTGGATGGAATGGTAACATGGTGGCGGAGAGCTAGGAGGCGGTTCGTGCCTCGGAACCTGTTATTTTTCGACTCGAGACTGTACGAAAGGGAAGCAACAACCAGCGTACGGATAAAATATTCATGACTGTAGATTCGATGGATTACGAGGAATGGGATAATGGTGAATCGATTATCGATTGGCCTGGAGATGACGAAGGCTGGAAACAAGGTTTTTTTCGTTCGGTATTGTGAAGAATGAAGAAAAGAGAGTGATACACGCGATGCGAGGAAATTAGGGCAATGGGAAAATCTCGTGGACGATAAAAAGCTTAAGAAATGTTTGCGCAGCTTTGAATTCTCGAAAATCGATAGGACCGAATTGTAGCAGCTTTTTTTTTTGCTTTTTCCTTTCCCCCTCATCGTCCCTTTTCACAGGCTCGAGGTCACGTGGAATAAACCATGTAGCTTCGTAGTGAATGGGCGACTCGAGCTCCCTCTGTCTCGCACTTCCGATGGTTCACAAGCTCTAAACATTTTTTTCTCTTTTTTATTTATTTCTGGACCCTTTCCTCTCGCGCGCTTCTTTCCTATTTTTCCATTCTTGCTATATCGCCAATCCCACCCCTTTATTCCCTCTGTTGCAAACAACACGAACCGCCACTCGTACGCCCACGCCCGGAGCCGCGCCGACTCGCAGCAACCCTCTTGCTTATTCGCTATACGTACGTTCGCAATCAATGAACGCAGGGAATAAGATCCGTTGCAATGCTGCACTCTCTCTCATGCAAGACCTTCTCAAAGCCTCAATTTTTTTCACATTTTTCTGGAGATTTTTCGAAAATTACCAATTTTTTCTTTTTCCAATCATTTTATTTCTCATTTCGATGTTTTCCCAGGGACGGTGATAAATTTCCAGAATATACATTTCTCCCCGTCCAACTGTGGGTCATTGAAGAAAAAAAAATATTTCCTTCTTCCGATGGAATAATTCGCGGTGTTTTTTTCTCCAATTCTCTACATTTATTTCACAACTTCTAAAACGCTTTTTCTTTAGAAATTATACACTAAATATTAAAATCCATTTTTTCCCTTCATTTCGAACTAGATCATCTGTTGGTGAACTAGAGAACGCAGAAACCCGGACCGTTCGGTGGTTGTGCAGGAACTCCTCTTCGGTTCATTCGACAGCTGTGCTCTTCGAGACGTTTCGCTACATAGTCCAAATTATCGATACCAAAAGACCAAAGACGCTCTGCAGCTGCACTTGCACGTGGCCAAATTCTCGAGTGCACGTTCGTTCTAATCCCAGAAACACAATTATTTTTTAATCTCTTAAAAACTTCACTCACTGGTTGAAATTTTCCAGAACTAACCACGAAACTCAACGATTCAAGATTTCCAAAAAAAAAACAAAAACTTTCACGTGTAACTTTTTGAAACCAGAATCATAATCACATTTTAATTTCTTGAAATTGTCTCCAACGTTTTAACTCTCTGGTTGGAATTTTTGAGAAGCAACCCCGGAAATCAAAGATTCAAAATTCACTGAGATAAAATTTTCGCGTATAATTTTTCATGACGAGAAACATAATTATTTTTTAATTCCTTAAAAATGTCCTCAACGTTTTCACTCTCTGGTTTAAATTTTCCAGAACTGACCCCGAAATAGGAAGATTTGAAATTTTCACTAAGATAAAACTTTCACGTGTAACTTTTTGTCTTTGGACGCAACAGTAATGGTTGATTTTCGTTTTTCACATTGATGAATATCTCGAGAAGCATGGAAAATGGAGAAAAAAAACAACATGCGTCATTAGAATATTTAATCAATAAAAAATATTGAATAAAAAGCATAACTGTGACGATTACGTTTTTTGGTTATTAATTGAATTTTCGTTCGAGTGAAATATGGAAAAATTGAATATTTGGAAACTTTACCTGTCAACGAACTCGCCCCACATGCATGCTTCGCCTCCGAGTACTCGAGACAACTCTCCGGATGTGGCATTAAAGTCGGTAGGGTCGCAGAGATAATATTTCATCCAATCGCCCCCGCCCGCAATGGCATCGAGATACCAGCAAGCGGAAAGTAATGTCGAATAATTAAGAGAAACAAGTTGTTGCATTAAATCTTTCCAGGCTCCGACCCAGACCTGAACAACAACGTCGTTTTTTTGTAGTTTAGGATTATTCTGAAAGACTTCTTGCCAGACGATCGACGTGACGTTGAAGTCTTTTGGTGCGAGTAACAATTTCTCGAAGTAATGACGTTCCAGTTTTTTGAAATCGTTTCCGTACGAACTTTTGTTCATGAACTCAATAATCTCAGGATTGCTGGCCCAACAATCGAAACTAATTTCATCTCCACCAAAGTGGAAGAACCGATCCGGAAATAGGTTAAACAATTCGGACAGCAGAGTCTCCAACATGGGCCAGGCTGCTGAAGCATCCAGTGGATTTATCGGTCCAAGTTTACCGTTTGGTTTCCCATTTTCTATCAATCGTTCAATTCGTTATTAAGGACGTTGTATGGCGACCGTGAAATCTGAATTTTTGTTTTCAGTTTTTCTTACATTCAAAATCGTTTGCGAGCCTAAGTTCATTAAAAAGAATTGTTACTAATTGACTAAAGAACAACGTACTCTAAATCCAAGATTCTCCGAGGTAATCTGTATTTTTTGTATAATAAACAAAATTTCGAAAAAATTTAGAGACCGATTTTTTTGAAAAACTGAATAAAGCTTCTTCGATATTACATAAAAGTGTATGCAAAGTTTTAAGAGGCTTCACCATTTAGAAATCGAAATATTCAATGTTGAAAATTGGAACTTTTAACACACGCTCTTACGAGAAATTACTGAAAATTGTAATTTTCATAAATAAATATCTCGACTTCTACATGGTGAAACCTCTTAAAATTGCGCGAGCTATTGGATATATCATTACTCTCTTTGTGTGGTGCAAATTTAAAGGAATTCTATCGATAGAAAATTTTGACAAAATAATCAATGAGTCAATGACTGATAAAAAAATTTCACGTTTACGATTTCCATCGTTGAATGCAAACAAGACATTGAAAAATGATCGCCTGTTTTTTGTTTTTCTTTTTTTTTTGTCATGAAAATATAAATTTGAAAAATCTCACCATAACATTTGGTCAGTATTTCCGGATAGGCATTGCCCCAGGATTTCGAATGGGCTGGAGTATCGAATTCTGGCACGACTCTGATACCCCGAAGTCTCGCATATTCGATAATCTTTTGAACGTCCGATTGAGTGTAAACCATTGTCGGATGGTAAGCACCTTTTTCCGAAAGTTTTGGAAAACTTGTGCTCACGTAGGGAAAAGAATTGTCATCGACAATGTGCCAATGAAAAACGTTTAGTTTGTTGTAGGACATGGCGTCGAGAGTGACAAGTATGTCAGACACTGGCAAGTAATGCCTCGAGGTGTCCAGCAAGAGTCCTCGATGAGGAAATCTTGGCCAATCCAGAATGAAGTGACACTTGATCGTTAACTTTGCAATAAAAAAAAAATTGTGAGCTCGCGGCTTTTCATTGGATCGAATAACTTCGATGTAGAATCGTTTAACGCGTCGTCTTTAATTAGCAATAAATAATAACTAATTACTCATTAAAAATCAATAATTACAAAAATTTATCAATTTATTTCGAGACTTTTGCTTTGGTTTGTTTTTTATACGTACATGCCCATCAGACGAGGTGGCAAGAAGTTGGGAAAAGGTTTCGAGACCCCTTAATATTCCCCATACCTCAGTGGCAGATAAAACTGCCAATCCATTTTCATTGATAAGCAATTCGTCTAAAAAAAAACAAGCTCTTTAACCCCATGAAATGTTTGCTCCAATTTTTATTTATTTTTTTATCAAAATTTTTATTTTTGCCCATTTCCCTAATGAATGAATGAAAACTTACATGTTTCGTTCATTCGAAATTGAGGATACCGATCACAAGGCTGCATCAGATTGATATACAGTGTGGATAGTTCACCTCGCAACAGAGGACTCTGCTGAAGGTAAGTTTCGGGCACCGGGGAAGCTGCTTTTAAGGCGATGCGTGCGTCTCTCATCATAATCGATTTGTATCGATCTATAGCGTCGTCAATTATGTCACACGGTTCTCCGATCACCTAATCTCAAATAATCAACAAAGGAAACAATCGTGGCGCATTACGTAATCTTGTGTGATCAATCAAGGGCTTATGTGTATCGCGAGAGGCGAAAAATTTCAATTTCTCAAATATTTTTATAAATTGGTGATTTGGCAAAAAGTGGCTATTCGGAAAAAATTGAATAAATTCCCAGGTGACGATAAAATAATTGATTCAATTGTATTGGAAATTATTGCGATTTAAAAAAATATATAAAAAATTTCAAAAGCAGTTTTCTGAGTCTGAATAATGGTAATTCGGTTAAAAAAGTTTGAAATTTTTTGTAGCCTCGATGTAGTTGAAATGTAATTGGAAAATATTCCGATTTTTCTTGAAGTGAAAAACTTACGTCGAATTGAAAGGAGGAAGGTCGAACAATGAAGAAATCGGGCTGGTCGGTTTTCGAGGCAACACGAGGAAACACTTCGCCGTTCGTCGCATCAACCCAGGGCCCAAAATCATCGTGGGCAAAAGTGCAGGAACTTAAAAATCCCAGAAAAAGTAGTACGAACAATATTCTTTGCATTTTTGTTTCTCCTCGAGCTGCGACGTTAACATTAATAATTATTGTTCCACTTCGACTGCACTACGTGGACACTTGGGACCTTAAGATTTTCAAAACTTCAGTATCGAGATCGTCAATGCTCGATTAGTTGATTCCTCCGAGGAGATTAACTTTGTTGACATTTATTCAAACAACGAAAACCATCGGATTCGATGCACGAACTTTCGAGTCTCGAAACATTCTGCTCGCTAATAAATATCCTCGGACGTCGAATCGTGGATATTCCCCTCCACTTTTGTAATCAAAGATAAACACAATAATCTTTATCCCCGCTCTGCTGCCTCAGCAGTTAAGCAGTTATATGAACTGTGAACCTTATACAGACGGAGATAACGGCTTTGTAGTGTTTATGACACACACAGGAGTGACTGAAGTAGACAAACGATTCTCAACATTTTTTTCTCGCAATAAAAAGGTTCAGACTTTGCGATTGTCCTTCGAGTTCTGTTGGAGAACGTGGGGTGTATGGTTGAGTAAAGAAACTTGTGAATTGGCTATAATATGGTAATTAATCGGACATTTCTATTTGGGGTCAATTAGACCCGAGGGGAAGTGGTTCGTTGATGCTAAAAGATTGAATGGTAATCTTTAGGCTACGAGAACACTGAGAACGATCGCTCGTCGATATCGATTTGAAATTATTTGCTCAGTGCCTGGGAGAATTATCTCGAGAAAAACGATTTTGATAAGAGTGATGAGCCTGTGAAGTGGCTCGGCTTGACTTGGCTAATTTGAAGCATTAATTAATACTTCAAAAGGAAATAATGTTATTGAATGATATTTTGATACATTTTTCAAAGTCTCGGAATTTAATCCTCATGTCGATAAATTTTCGTATTTGAGGACGTTGCATGCAAAATTTTCTATCGATGGAATTGCTTTGAATTTCCACCACACAAAGAGAATAGTGATATCTAATAGCTCCCGCAATTGTAAGTGCTTTCACCATGTAGGAGTCGAGATATTTATTTATGAAAATCACAATTTTCAGTAGTTTCTCGTAAGGGCGTGTGTTAAAAGTTCCAATTTTCAACATTAAATATTTTGACTTCTAAGTGGTGAAGCCTCTCAAAACTTTGGCCACACTTTTATGTAACATCCGAAAAGCTTTATTTAGTTTTTCAACAAAATCGGTCTTTAAGTATTTTCAAAATTTTGTTTGTTATATAACAAATACAGATTACTAATAGCTCGCGCATCTTTAAGAGGTTCCACCATGTAGAAGTCGAGATGTTTATTTATAAAAATCACAATTTTCAGTACTTTCTCATAAGAGCGTGTGTTAAAAGTTCCAATTTTCAACATTAAATATTTCGATTTCTAAATAGTGAAGCCTGTTAAAACTTTGTTTATTCAATTTATTTAATTTTTCAAAAAAATCGGTCGTCAAATTTTTTCGAAATTTTGTTTATTATACAAAAAATACAGATCACCTCGGCCAATCTTGGATTTAGAGTAGATTGTTCTTTAGTCCATTTGTAACAATTCTTTTTAATGAATTTAGGCTCGCAAACCATTTTGTATGTAAGAAAAATTGAAAACAAAAATTTAGATGTGAACGTCGCCATACAACGTCCTCAATGGCACGAAGAATGTATAAAGTTTGAAAAGTGACTCGCAATCTGACTGGCATTGCAAATAATGATGAGAAAATAATGAAACATTGACGCATCGATTTCCATCGGTATCCCTTCGCAACCTCCAGCTAACAAGAAACAACGAGGATACGAAAATCGTTTCTCATCGCGAGCTCGCGACGAGCCATTCAGTAACAAATTCCAAATTCTTCCAAATTCCCTTCCAGGCTAAATATTGTTAAAAATAAATTATTTACTTTCGTCTACGTTAACAATGACAAATACGACATCGTTTATGGAAGCGTTGAGCAAGATTTACAGCAAGAAATCCAAGTGTTGAGATCGATTTTTCACAAGAGGGAAATTCCTCAATCACAATGAGGTCAGTTCCAGCGTCTCGATTATTTCTCGCATCCTTTTTCCATCCTGCCACAAAGTTAATTGATAAATGTGTTTATTTTATTTTTGTTCACCCCGCGTAGTTGTTGCTCAACGGGCCGCAGTGAAAACGGTTTTAATAATTCATCACAAAGCTGTCGTTGCCAAGACCAATCAAAAAGCAGTTGCGAACCGCCCCAACTTTGCTGCAGGCCATTTTATCCCATGAAAGCTGGACCGCGACCCATAAAAACTGTCGTACGTCGAAATTCCTCGCAGAATTTTTTTTTCCTTTCCCCATATTTTGCACAAATGAATTTACATGTCGAAATAAATTCCATCAAATTTTAATAACGGTGAAAAAATGATTTTTCATCAAATTGAATAGATTCAACAAAAATTTTTTAAAATCGAAATCAAATGTTCATTCAGGTTTATCTTCGTCCGAATGGATCTCATCCACCCTGCTGCCCAATGCCATGTCCCCCAAAAGCGATAGTCACAACATTTCCTGCAAGATCTGAAGAAACTCAACCTCCAGCCCCAAAAAAATGTTTGGTCTGCACAGTCAAGCGAATTCCAGTCTTGCCACCCCCACCCCCAACACCACCGGTCAATTCACCGTGTCGCCCACACATCGGTTAGTTTACAGATTTTCCCGAAACCGTCAATTTCTTGGTTTATCATTTTATTTTGCCTTGAAAAAAAAAAAACACGAAAAAGAAAATGATTTTAAAAATCGTGAAAATTACGAGAATTCGGCATTTTGAATTTTTTTATTATTAATAATCACGAGAAAATGTAATTTTCTGTTACAGTTCCATGCTCGACGACCTGAGCCTCGGAAGAGTGAAAATAATTGGAGAAATTCTGTCGAGCTACATGCCCCGTCCTGGTCGTTGTCAGCACGAACGAAAAGAGCACCGCTTTTTTTATTATCAAGTATTTTCTCTTTATTTATTATAATTTTTTTTCCCCAATCAAGACATGTGAACAAGGCATCGCGGTGCCGTGACAACTGGACGGGGTTCGATTGCCGCACAAGAATCTCCAGCGATCTGTTGAATGCCATCCACTTTGTTAACAAAAAACATTATTCTCAATAAAAAGTAACAATGTCAGCATAAAATTACGATCGTTATTGATTTTTTTATTTTCAAACCGAATTTGAGCGAAACATTTTTTTCGCAAGTCGTGCGAAAGTATTCGTGGAATGGTTGTTTATAATTGTCGCGAAAATCGAGACACCGCGTTGCCATGACAGCGCGAACGAAGCCTCGCAGTGTCATGGATTCATTTATTTCGATCGAACATTTACTTTTATTTTTTGCACTCCTGTCATACAAAATCCGTGACAACCTCTGAATCTCGATAACCAAATGATCGTTTAGACTCCACAGCCACTAATTGCAAGCACATAATTAAAATCGTGAGGACAAAAAATGTTGAAAAGGTAAATCGCGTTTTATTATTCGTGAAGGAAACACGAGGAAGGTTATGCATGGAAATTTCTTTGGCTCTAGTGTGACGAGGGTTGTTTCAAAAGCGAGTAATCTCGGCCAACGCAATGTCTATCGCGAGACCCCAAAAACGAGATTCAACGCTAACGATCGATCGGCTTCATCGCCGCGTCTCAAAAGCTTTCCCGCTGAAAAGATAAGAAGAATCGATCCTTCGCCGATCCAAACGTCCTCGGAAAATGTCAACACGTCCCGTCAAATCGTTAACTCCGGCCAGGGAGATGCAGCTCAGGATTTTCAAAATGCACAATTGTCACGAGGTCCAGTAAAATTCTATTAAATCGATTAATTCCTCATTTTAGAGGATTTTCAGTTCCAAATCGCAAATGATAAGAAAATTCTGCAATTTTGGTATATTTTTAGGCTGTGGCTACTCGTCCGGATATTTCTTACACTAAAAGCATATCCGGACGAATAAGCAACCCTTGCTCGTCCGGATAAAGCGGATATCATTGGATAAAGCGTGTCCGGACGAATATTATTCATCCGACTATCCGGACGACTAGCCACTGCGATATTTTTTTATTCAAAGTATTCAGAAGGTTGTGTACAAATTTCACGAAAATTTCGTGGATAAAAATTATTTTTTAACCGACTCAAGAATCTCGCAAAAAAATCATCAATATTTCGTTCAAATTGCAAAAAAAAAAAATCTGTTGTACGAAGAGAGCAAAACGAATTTTTTAAAATTTCAGCAATTCCAAATCAGAGCATATCGAGCTCGAGCGAGCCCCGAGTCTTTCAAAGCTCTTACCCCATGGAAAATCATGCGAATCAATCGCAACCTACGATCCCGTCAAACAGAGCGATGGAGAGTTCTCTCCTTGAGCGACCGCCTCATCGACCTTATGTGCCTTACGGTCATCATCCCCCAAATGCCCTAAACTATCCAAATGCAAATGGGACTCAGGGGATGGCGAATCAGAGTGAAAATTCATCAGGCCATTTGCAGCCTCCGTTGCAGCCTCAATATTATTATCAACAGAATGGAGTTCCAAGCCAAATGTCTCAGCAGTTTGATAACCGAATAAAAATGAACAACGAGCAAATGAGCCAATCGTTGCCACAGATACCGAATCCGAATGTATCGACAAACGGGCCCGTTGGCCAGCAACAAATGTATCAACAACGAGACCAAATTCACAATCAGATTGTTCAGCAGCCGCCGAACAACGTGAGAATGGAAAATTCTTTGAAAAGTCAACCGAAGAAAAAGCCATTGAGATTTACTCCGAGGATGATAAAGGATCAGGAACTACTGGTTGCGACGATGAGGCAACAGGGTATCAAGGACGACATAATGAGACGTCAATTCGAGGCTTTGCTGACGGAGCAGAGAAAGCAATTGTTATACCTCGAAGCACTGGAGAATCCGGAGATTCTTGACGAACGAAAGTCACTGGAAGGACGTAAAGTACAACGAAGAATATCGAGGATAGAAGAGGATGGCAAACCGGAGTGGATGTTGCACATCACACCTCCGAGGATTCCTTACGCAGTGTGGGAAAAAATGCAGGCTGAGCGTCAGGCCGATTTGCGAGTACCAATCCCGATGGAACCGAAGCCCGTCGACAATTGGCCTGGAAATCAGATGCACTGTCAATCGAACGTAAGGCAAAACTTCTATTCATTTTCCGTGTGTACAGACTGACAAATATAAACCCTTAATGGTCACATGGGGTTAATTTTACCCCAGCAGTTTTCAATCGATGGCACGTAATAGAAATTTTGAGAAAATGGGACTTATGACACCCTCTATCGGTGGTTTGAACCTTCTAGTCGAGAGCCTCGTCGTTATTATTTGAAAAGGCCCGTTAGATCAGTTTTGAAAGCTGTAGGAAGCGGGCGGTGTAAAACCTGGGGTATACTTTTTGGAACGGTTGCTAATTTAACCAGTCCTACCTGACAGCATGCTATTTCAGACTTATGAACCGATTTTTTTTTTCAACTGAAAATTCCAATTCCTGCATCATTTTTTATTTAAAAAAAAGTCATTTTTGCAGAATTTTTATTTCTACATTTTTTTAATAATGATAATTGCACGAATTAAATACAATCATCATGGTCGTTACTCAAGGCTTGAAAATACATTGTAGTATTTTTCTTTTATTTTTTTTTACGATTTTTCAACTATTTATCGCCTTCGAAAGTGAGTGGAGTTGATAACACCCCCAATGACCATTACGCCACAATCTGGAGGGTGTGACTATTAAGAGTTAATGAGAGCGAACTTTCTCTATGCAGGGGAATTGTCAGCACGCCGCACAACAATCTCATCAAAATTCCGTCCACATGTCTGCTCCGAATATTTCCCAACAACAACCGCAATATTCCTACGTCCCGAACAACAATAACAACGTTGTGTTGGCCCATTCTGAACAAACGCCTCACAGTTATCCGGTTTATCATCAGCAGCAAGGAAACCCATGCATGAGCGAGCAACGAGTCCAATCGGAAGCTCCTGCAAGCAGCCAAAAGGATGATCGTAAAAATGTGAAAAACATCGCACCTTCGAGTTTGCTGCAACTTCGAATTTACAAAGAGGTCATTAGAAGGCAGAAACAAAATAATGGTTTACAAGACGCAGAGACGATCAAAGAAGCGATGGAGGCGTTGAAGAATCCTGCTAATCGTAAAGGTCTCGAATACTTGGAGAATTTGAATAAGAAACGTGAGAAGCCTGTGACATTGAACGGAGTGCAGGAGCCTGAAGAGATGGGAACGACGAATCAATACGAAACACACGTCTGTCAGCAGCCATCGATGAAAACTCCATCAGCGAATGGACTGGCCAACGCAAGAAATCCGAATAATCCACCGCCCCGTGAAATTTTGCGACAGAAAAAAATGGATCAAGGATTCGTGCCGGAGTATCCAGTCCAAAGAACGAGATTCAATTATCGTGAATATTGCAGCCCAGCTGAGAGAGAAAATGGAACAATTGCGACGACCAATAATAATTCTAACGTTTATGGAACCCATGGAAATCCTCAGGGGATATCGAACACCCAGCCTGGCAATGTCAACGACCAAAAATCTTTGAGCAATCTCACTGGCCACAATCAATTCGTCAATCCACAGAATCATCAGCCACAATTTTACCCTCAAAATCTTCATGACAATCATGGAAAACATTGCAACCATTTTCACCCTGGAAATTACCATGATCGTGTGCCACCAAAACCAGCATATTTCACCAACGAAATGGCCCATCAACAATTTTATGATCCACGAAAACACAGTGATCTTTGTGAACCCATCATCATAGGTGGCGTCAAATATCTCGCTAGGAAACCAATGTACACGCAAAATGGTCCTCCACAGTATCATTTAACGAATCATGCCAGAAGCTTCAACCCAACAATTCCTTGCCAATAAATCGACAGTGGATTTTAAAAGAGAAAAATAATTATATACAACACGATATTTAATTGTTTTTTGTCCTTTATTTTTATATGTTTTTTTGAACCATATTGTTTGTACAGAAATATAGAAAATATTTTACATCCAATCCTTATTTCCCTGGACAAGTTTTTTTTCACTTTACACCTTAAAGAGTTTCGGTACAAATATCTAAATATCAAGAAATTGATAAAATTTTGTGTTAACGTTCTTCAACGTCGAGTGGGAAAAAGCAAATTTTTCATCTGCCTAGTTATCGAAAACTAGTGCATATATTCGCGAAATTTTAAAAAATTCTAATGATTTTGTAAATTTTTATGTTTTCAACATGATTTTCATTTTGAAATAATGAAAAACGTCGACCCGTGAATAAATTTACAAAATTGATAAATTCCCGAAAGTCCGAAACGAACGATGCTCATTTTTCCAGAATTGTGTCCCCACGATCTTGGGAGGCCATGAATATTTCGTAACATACTCTTCAACGTTTCGGTCCACGTGTGATTAAATTTTTGGTACCATCGATAAATTTATCGAGTATTTTTGAGGCTTGGGAAATAATAATTCTCACAACGATGGTTCGTTGTAAGCAGCAAGCGCAACGTAATTACATGGACGAAATGCGGGAGTTGATATGCGAAATAAATAGACTGTAAGTAAAAAATTGTTAGGTTATTTAAAAAAATGGAAATTTATTTGAAAAAATTAATAAAAATGCAAAAATTGAAAGTTTGTTCCACACTCGATGGTTTCCGGATGTCGTATTGCCAATCTTTCGCAAAATTTGTAGTTTGCATCGTCGAATCGTCGTGCAAACAGCAACGTTTGCGAAACTCGGAGTGAAACTAAACGTGGCATGTTTCCGGAGGCTTTGAGAGCCTCGTTTATCGAAAAATATCGAAACTAACGATACGAGTAAAAATTCGTAACAATTTAAAAAAATTTCTCATTAATTGTTCCGAATTAATTTATTCAATTGCTAAATTATTTGTTTTTTTTTTTTTATCGAAGTAAAAGAAATGAATTTTTTTGGAATCAGTAAACCAGAGCCCGAAGTCTGTAACGTGAGATGTCCACCTTTCGGTTGTCCACGGGGTCCATGCCCGGGGATTTGTTCTTACGAAGGGGTCGTCGATCCTTGCTGCATATCACAAATGCCATGTTGCCCTCCGCCTCCGCATCCTCCGCGATGTTGCGCTCCACCGTGCCTTCCATGTGGCAAAACAAATTTCCAATCGACCAAATATTTGGCTCACACGGCACCGAGAACTTGCACCGCAAATCCGGAGTGTCCTCCTCGACAAGCTTGTCCCAATTCACGCTCCATTCATCCCAGTCTATGTGTCAAAAGGCCTTGCTAAAAGGACCATTGCAACATTTCTCGAAATAATGTCAAACGATCGAATCGAAAAACGTTGAATTGACGTTTCGAAATATTTTCTAATCGGAAAGTTAAAACGGCACGACTTTTTCATAAAACAATAAAAAATGATTGCGTCGATTATTGACTGGCAATAAACAATAAATTGTGGGAAGAAAAATTCAATGAAAATTCAATTTATATTCCATTTCCGGTTGCATAACATTATTTGGAAACTCCATGATTTTTATACGAACTGTGCTAGTTCCGATGCAATTATGAATTAGTGAATTCGATAATCGAGCTATCCATGGGAAAAAAAAACACTCAGCTAAGCATGTCACATGGAATTTTATCTATGCATAAGTGAAATAAAAACAGTGAGAGATGGAAAATGGTGACAAAGATGAAAAACTACTTAGGAGACCACGGAAAATGCATAATTTTATGCATTTTTGTACGGGCACTTCGAAATTTGATTGTAAAAATCAAAATGAACCCGATCAAGAAAATAAAAATGAGTACAAACGTTCGCAACGTCCACCAGAGGTTATTTTTAATTCTGAATTATTTACCACAATTATAACGACTAATTAATAAATAAAAATATTAAATCTCTATTTGTAAATGTATGAAAATCGTTTCACTTGAAAAATTCATTGTAAAAATCAAAATGATTTCGATCAAGATAATCAAAATGAGTACAGACGTCCGCAACGTCCACGCCAGAGGTTATTTTGAATTCTAAATTATTCATCACAAATATAACGAGTAACTAATAAATAAAAGTAATAAATATCAATTCGTGAATGTATGAAAATCGTTTCGAATTAAAAAACCAAAGTGAAAAAATTGTTGGATAAAACGAGATTAAATAAAAAGTTAATAATAAAAAAATTCAACCATAAGTGACGATTGGAAACTTTGCAGATCGTATCACTACCACCTTCCGAATACATGAAGCAGTTATCAATGACAACAGAGGAGAGAATAGAATTATTAACGAAAGACATTCACTCGACGTACCCTCGAGGAACTTTTGACAAACGTAAACACCATCAGGATTTCGAAGTAGTGCCAGAAATAATTATATTCCAACGCTACACTTCAGCAAATGTTTACAACGTTTCATTAACTATTCGTAACATTGGCAAGGTTTGAATATTTCATTCACAATTACTTTTGGAGCAATAAAATTATATTTTTTAAACTTTTGCTCATTCTTTCCCAGGCCTTACGTTTTTTTTTCTTCATTGCAAGTAATTAATTTCCCGAATTTTCCAGACTATGCATTATTTGAAATTGGCGTCAGAAGTTGATCCAAGCTTTAGCATCGATTACAAAGGAATCACTGCATCGTTAAATAATCGGATCGCACCGGGAATGTTCATCACGTACAATGTTCATTTTACTCCCGAAGAGAATAGTGATTACGAGTACACCATTAAATTCAATACGGATCGTGAGACTCTCACGATACCTATAATAGCGATTGGTCCACGAGCCATACTCGATTTTCCGGATTTCGTATTGGTGCCAGAAACTGCTGTTAAAATATGCTCCAGTAAATCTCTTCTTGTTCGTAATCTTGGCGACAGTGCTGCGATTTTTAATATCGTGACATCGAGGTATAAAAATTCTTTTATTTATTTATAACGAGAATTTTTTTTATTCCTAATTAATCCACTTTTTGGCTCCTGTATTGACACACTGGGTCAATTTGACCCGGAGCTGAATTGATGCACCTGTAACGAGTTTTTGAGACTGTGCCCAAAATTTCCTCATTCGAGACCATCAATATTGTTGCCTAAATGAATATCCGGGTCGGAATGACCCAGTGTGTCAACGAGAGGTAATTTTAAAAAACGCTCTCGACAATTGGATTGATTTGGAAAACTGCATTTCGCAGTCCGTATTTTTCGATCGAACCATCCAAGGGCGTTATAGAAGAAGAAGAAACTGTCCAGTTCGTAGTGAATTTTTTATCCAACACAGCGGGATTTTTCGAAGACAATATTTTCCTTAAATACGAATCCGGTGAATGATTATCAACAAAGAATCTAGCTTCAAAGTCAAGCGATTTATTTTGATTGAGAAATTGATTTAATTTGCTCAGGTGAAGTTGTTCGTATGAGCGTACGATGTTCTGCGGTCGTGTGCAATGTCAGACTCGAACGGGGGAGTGTCAAAGTGCAGGATAAAATTTACATGGGATTATCGACATCAAAGAGTCTGAAAATATTGAATAGAAGCGATTACATCGTCAAGTATCGATGGATGAGATTTAAGGACGACGAGACTGACAGAGCTCAGAAAAAAAAGTACTCCGATGAATTTTCACAAAATGCAACTACAAATTGCATTCCAAATGAATTTTTATTCATGGAAAGTCACATCGACTCGAATATTTCGATCGATAACATCGAAACTTTGAGTCTCGTTTATTATTTTTATTTCTTTGCAGATACAAGAGGATTTTCGAATCGATAAACAATCTTGAAATGAAACGATGCATGGATCTCGTTCATTACAATATCTGCACACCTCAAGCTCATGAAGTTATATGCCAAAGAATATATGCCGACGAGATAACGTCCCTCGTTCGCGAAAATTTTTTATTCAATAATCATCATTTCTCGATCATTCCAATGGTAATTTTGATCGATCTCAATTCTCAATGAGTTTATCAAAGAGAAGTAAAAAATTGTATCATTTTTACAGGAGGGTGAAATCTGGCCTCAAAGTTCGGTGGATGTCATGGTGATTTTCGAACCCAACGAAATTGGGGAGATTTCGACGTTGGCTTATCTCGAAGTGAATGGACGAGAAGAGAGATTATCTCTGAGGTACTTTATTATTATTCTAGACAGAATGTCATTAAGGACGTTGTACGCAAAATTCTCTTTCGATAGAATTCCTTTTAATTTGCACCACACAAAGAGAATAATTAATGATATTGAAGTTTGCATCGTTGCAATGCAACGAAAAATATATTTTTTATTCATTATTTTGATAATTAATCGACTCGTTCGAATTTTTCTAGTAAATTTACTTTTCGAATGGCGAAAAAGACTTTCTCGTTATTGTCGACAAACACTGTATGAAAATTTGGTGCGATGCTAGAAAAAATAATGAGTTATCGTTGCATTTCATCGATGCAAACTTCAACATCATAATAATTATGTCTAAAAGCTCGTGCAACATCAAGAGGTTTCACCATGAAGGAGTCGAGATCTTTATTTATAAAAATCACAATTTTCAGTAGTTCCAATTTTTAACAATAAATAATGCGATTTCTAAATGGTGGAGCCCCTTCAAATTTTGCATACACTTTCATGAAACATCGAAGAAGCTTTATTTAATTTTTCAAATAAATCGGTCGCAAATTTTTTCGAAATTTTGTTTATTATTCAAAAAGTACAGATTACCTCGGACAATCTTGGATTGAGAGTATATCGTTCTTTAGTAAATTTGTAACAATCGCCATACAACGTCCTTAAGGGCTTACATCCACCCAGAAAGCTCTAAACAATCGATATTCCAAAAATATATTCATTGACTAATTTATTTTCCACAAATCATGTTTTTCTTCGTTTTCAAGTGAAAAAAATTACCAACAAAAATTCGCTTTTATTGATAAAATAAACATTTTCCGCAACAACCGTTTTGCCAACACAAAGTTCGTATAATAACCATGAAATATTTTAATCCATAATTAAATTATGCCTAATTCAAATTTCACCAGCTTGAGTGGATTTTCGATCGGCCCTCTTTTGAAGCTCAACGTAGCAACTATCGAAGTGGGAAACATATTTTTGTGTTCGATTCACCACTACGAAGTAAGACCCTAAAAATTTTATTTTCACTCAATCTCCGATATTAACGTCGTTTTTTCAACATTTTTGAAAATCTGTAGGTGATTTGTGTGAATAAGGGACTCGTACCTGGAACGTTGGTTCACCGATCAACGCGTTCCGATTTCGGTGGTACGATCGAGGTTACCCCGAAGCATTTAAAACTGCAACCAGGACAACTGAATTCCGTCAATGTTACATTTTCGTCAAATAGAAATGGCGATTTTGTCGAACGCGTAGAATTCGTCGTCAAGGAAAGCCTTGAACTAGTCACCATGTACATTAAGTAAAGATTTTTTTTTACATCCTTTAAGATCAACCCTAGAACGGTAACCTTTTTCTTTTTTTTTTACGTATTCCGCTAACCTGGAGTCAGAAATGACCCGAATGTTGAAAAATTCATATCTCCGGTAAAATTTAACGAAAAGGATTCAACTTGGGCGCATTTTTTTCGTTTTTCAATGCAGAATCAAGTGAGCCTAGAGAAATTTTGCTTGAACTAAAAAAAACAGTCGAAAATTCGGTAAAACGATAAAAAACGAGAGAACGAAAAGAGAAAGGGGGATTCCAAGTCGCCTGGGGTCGTTTTTCTCCCCAGGTTACCGTTCTAGGGTTAACTCTTTGTCTTAATTAACTTTTTGTCAAATTAACATTTTTAGAGGTCGAGTAATCTGCCCGAGTTTATATTTCGACAAAACCGAAGTGGATTTCGGTACGACGCCTCTAGGCAAGTATTTGCCCATTACAGAATCATTAAAACCATCAAATTCACTGACAGCCCTGAATACGGAATAAAAATCGATATTTTGTAAAATAAAAATATTTAAAAAAAAAAAAACCTTGAGCTGAACTATTTTTGGACGACGACCAAATTTTTCCATTTTCATTCCTACATTTTGCCAGCATTTTCTGAACAGACGAAATATTTTGTTGACTTAACAAATAAATTTGTTGAATTTCCTCCCAAAACGAAGGAATTTGGGTTTTTCATCTAAAGTTTCATCCTTGACCGAGTATCCGAACGATGGAGTGTGTTTTTTTTTTAAGGTTTTACGTCAAGACGAGAAGCAACTATACGCAATGATTCACTAGTGCCAGTGAAGTTTGGAATAACTGTACCCGACGATGGAAACGAGGCTGTCATAACACATCAAGATTTTGTTGAATCACCAACAAAGCCCTCGTTTCCTTTATCGCCCAGAGAATTTGTCGTGAGGCCATGCGAAGGTATCGTTCAAGCTCAATCGTCACTCACGATTCAGGTGATTCCACAAAGTCACTTAATTTTTCCATGAAATTAGTCAAACGAAAAAAAAAAGTGCAGGCAGATTTTCTTGAACGTACGAAAAGTCCATGAATAAAAATACATTTTCCTGCCGATGCGACGATCAAGAGAAATATTTTATAGATTGACTTAACGCCCAATGTGGCACGAGTCGAAAAAATGTCACTGCGAGTCGACATGTGGGACACGGATTCGGTGCCAGTATCTCTGCCACTTTCCTATCGGAGTATCGTAGCATCGATGATAGTTAAACCATCGGAGATCGCAATACGTTTTTGTTTCATGAATATTCCATACACGCGAAATCTTACAATCGAAAACGTCTCCGAAGTCGAAGGATATTTTTATCTCGTACCACAAACGGTAAAAAACATTTAACTTCGATAATTATGAAGTTTGAGAGTTTTCCCAAAAAACGATACAAAATTTTGTTTTCTTTGGAACAATATTGCTGTTATTGCAACGAGTGATATTTCATGGGGGGAGGCTATAATATTTCCCATAAATTCCCATAAGTTATGGTGTTTTCACGTTTTCAAAAATACTCGAGAAAATCTCGTATATTTCGACACATACTTCGATGTATTTATTATTTAATCAAGAACGATTTAATGACTTTCAATAATTGTCTCACCAGATATCGGATTCAACGACAATGATGTATTCAATGTCCATGAATCAGGGATATTTAGCGCCTGGACAATCGAAAAATATTTCACTCTCAATCATAACAAAAGTCATGGGGAAACAAAAATGTGTTTTAAGGTACGCAGAGCATTTGCACATTTCGATATTTCTCAAACGTTTCCCTGAATCTTGACACTTTATTCTTTTCAATGGCATTTTATTTTTTGAGTAATATTTTTGTACGATAAAATTTTATAAAATTTTCTATCGGAAGAAAATTTGCATTGCTCGATCAATTTTTTCTGGCTAGAAAAAATGTTGGAGTCGTGAACGAGCTCGTTGTAGGGTTGCCATTAAAAAAAAATTGAAAGGTTCGTCGAATGGACGATTTGAAAAGTGTTTGAGTTATTTTTGCAGTATGTTGACTTTTGGAGAGAAAGGGCCAACTTCCTGTTGCTCAATATCCTGCACTGGTCAAGGTCCAGTGGTTACGGTCCAACCTGCAGCTCTGGATTTTGGCGACGTCGATCTGTTGCAAGAAAAGACAATGATGCTGAACCTTACGAACGATTCTCCTGTGCCAACGCAATTCGAAGCTTCGCTGGTGCAAAAAAAAATCGATAATTTATTCTGCATATTTTAACATTTGAAAAAAAAGGATAAATCTAATTATAATTTCGATTGATTGAGCTAACGATGTCCTAAAAACTATAAAGAGTAGCAAGAATTCCTCATGGAGATTTTCACCAACTTGCGGTGACCTCGATCCTGGTCAATCGATCGATCTTCGAGTAACGATTTTTCTTCGTGATATTGGAAAACACAGTGACAAAATTGTCATCACGATACCAAATAGTCGGACAATTATCGTCACTCTGAACGCGTATGGTGCCGGATCATGCATCGAGTACAATCCTCAAATTTTTCCAACCTTCCAAATGGGTTCTGTTTTCGGGTATTATCAACAAAATAAAAATGATTTCTCAATTGTGTTTTTTTTTTCTTTTTTCATAACAAACTCTAAGGAACACGATGTTCGTCATAATTATATTAATTATTGGACGTTTCTTGTTTTTAGTCGTCGAGACACGAGCATCCCGATCGAACTCACTAATCAGGGATCTCGAATGCTCAAACTCATTTTTTACAACACTCCGGAAATAAAAATGCAAGGAGGACAACTGCAAGCTCCGATATGGTGAGCTGCCAATTGCACTGTGCGGCCCAACTTCTTCAAATTCATTCGAATTCAAATTTTATTGTTAATTTCAATTGACGTTGTAATTTCTTAGAACATTTTCCAAATATTCGAATCGTCAACGAATTAAATCAAAGACGCTAATCTTTTTTTTCCACAGTGACAAATTTTCCATCGAGCCATTCGTATTCGAAATTTCTGCCCGAAGCACTAAAACAGTGTTTTGCAAACACGTTCCATCAGATACGTGAGTAGACAAAAACGAACGAGACATTATTAACTCGAAGTGCTGAGATTTCATTGAAAATGAATAAAAATAAAAAAATAAAAAACAGTGAAACGAAAATACGAATTTGATAATTGATTTTCTCGATGAAAAAAGATCGGGTCCCGTTTCGGAGGAATGGTGGCTCCACTGTTACGTCGATGGGCAAGGGAAACGTGAAATAATCGGTAACGGAACGTTTGAAGCAACGATCGTCAAGCCCTTGATTTCCTTCAGCAGAGAGGAGCTTTTGTTCCGTCTCGATATGATAAGGAATCAAAGCAAGTCTCTGAGCATCGAGGAATTTTCGGCAGTAAATAGATCAGGACTGGATCTGAACGCCCACATAAGTATCGATCCTCCGTTCGGTATCCTCAACGAAAAAGAGGAGCAGCTACAAAATCTAAAAATCATACTGCCCAAACACGCGGAAAGTCGAATGCGATTATTTTTTTCTCCGCAGCAAGAGCACAGAGAGAAACGTTATTCAGTTAATTTTTTAGATTTTTTGAAACTCGATTACGAGGAAGATCCAAAAAGCGTAAGTGACTGAAAACACACATTTCACGATTGTCTCAAATTATGTTGAAGTTTGCATCGTTGGAATGCAACGAAATTACGTTTTTTCTTTACCAGAGCTCATAATTATTATTTAATATTTGGTTCGGACGATAAAGCGATTTTCTCTTGCGACCGAAAAACTCAATCGATACAAAAAATTGCCATGATTTTAAAAATTCAATAAATTGTGAACAGAACAACTATATTTCGTTGAATCTCAACGTTGCAAACTTCAAAGTCATTTGTCTCGATCAATATTTGCGTCCAGCGTCATTTGATCATTGCAATTGCAATCGAGCAGGACAGAATAAAGTGCCTCGGAAGTGTCAACTTCCCAAACATCGCACATTTGCCAAAAGAGATTCGATTCAACTGTCCACTGGCCTGCAGCGTAGTGGAAAATGTGACATTGAAAAACAATGGACCATTCGATGTCTCGTACAAATTTGTATGGATGGAAGAGAGTATATCGATAAACATCGAAGACTGGAGTGAAAATTCGACGAACGAGGAAGCTTCGATGGAATCAATAACGAGAGACGAGCCCGAGGAATTTTTAGCCCAAACGAAAAATCTACTTCTGAGTATTGTCACTGCCGGTTCGTTCCCTGAGGAAACCGAGACCTCGGTGCTTAAAAGTCTGAGCCCTAATCCTCCGGTGATCGATTCGATAAATCGAATCTGTTCGATCGTCCCTTGCGAGGGTGTCGTTCCGGCGCACTCCTCGGCTCGCGTTTCCTTCGGTTTTCACTCGAACGAGACTCTCGAGTTACGAGCAATCGCAGTCTGCGATATAGCTGGAGGGCCTAAGGAAACCATACGAATTTCGGGCTCGGCTGATAAAGTGAAATTTCAATTGGACAAAGATCGAATCGACTTTGGGGAACAGGTAAGGCGCGAATAGTTTGAAAAAACATTCCAATTGACGATGTTGAAGTTCGCATCATTGAAAAGCAACGAAAACTGATTGTTTTTTAAAGCAGAGGCCAACAATTTTCTACAGTTTTTTTCAAAAATATTCGGACAAACTTCTTGGCTATTCGAAAACCGAATCGACTTAAAAAATTTGGAAAAAGTGCATCATCATCAAAATAATGAATGAAAAATAAATTTTTCGTTTTTTTCCCACGATGCAAACGTCGGTATCGTTCAAATCGAGTTGACGAATGCAAATACTTAAATGACAGGATGCGAAGAAGCGAAAACTACTAAAATTTCAATCACTTTTTTCAGATCATTCGCGAAAGTATGCGAGAAACATTGAAATTGCAAAATCTAAGTAAAATAGATATTTCTTACGAGATCAAACTAACGAAGAAACAAAACGACTTTCTCGAAATCCGACCCACGTCGAGGATCATTGGAGCTGGATCGACAATCGACATGGAAATTGTTTCGCGTCCCCTCGTTCCGGGAGTTTTCTCCGAAGCAGTTTCCCTCTGCGTCGAATATGAGAATCCTGTTTCCATTATCGTTGAAGGAAGAGCTGTGATTTCTCAAGTTTACGTCTCGTTGCCGAGGAAAAATATTTTCAACGATCATCCTGTGGAATTTGGCTACGAGGCTGTCCAATCGTTGGTCCATTCCTTCGAACGTACTTACGTAAATATTCGCCCAAGCTCAGTCTTCAACCCTTAATAGTTACACCTCCAGATTGTGGCGTAATAATCATTGGGGCTGTTATCAACTCCACGCACTTTCGAAGGCGATAAATAGTTGAAAAATCGTAAAAAAAAAATAAAAGAAAAATACTACAATGTATTTTCAACCCTTGAGTAACAACCATGATGATTATATTTCATTCGTGCAATTTTTAATATGAAAAAAATGACGAAAAAAAAAATTCTGCAAAAAATAACTTTTTTTTACAAAAAACGATGCAAAAAATTGTAATTGTCGATTTAAAAAAAAAAATCGTTTCATAAGTCTGAAATAGCATGCTTTCAGGTGGAACTGATTAAATTAGCGAACGTTCCAAAAATTAAACCCCAGGTTTTACACCGTCCGCTTCCTACAGCTTCCAAAACTGAACTAACGAGCCCTTTCAAATAATAACGACGAGGCTCCCTACTAGAAGGTTCAAACTAGCGATAGGCGGTGTCATAAGTCCCATTTTCTCAAAATTTCAATTGCGTATCGTCGATCGAAAGCGGCTGGGGTCAAATTAGCCCCGTGTGACCATTAAGCGTTGAATAAGTAAAATCGTGGCAGTAACGCATTTTCCATGTATTTGCGATAAAAGGTGAACGAGGATGGATGGGAAATAGTTATGAACGACAACACATTGCCGAGTAAAATGGACATTGAGATGGCGATAGAAAGATTGATAGCAGCGACGTTTTTGCAAAAAGCAAATTTCTATGCCGAGCCTGGGCACGTGAGAGGAAGAGACGATTGGGCGATTCCGTATCTTTTCGCGCCGGAATACGTTCTGGGTAAATAGTCAGAGCAACTACAAAATTATTCGTTTTTCCACAAATAAAAACGAATTTTTTGTCTTTGATTATTTCTACCAAAACCCTCGTAATTTCTCACCCAGATCTCGGCTACGTGGTCGTTGGCCAAACGTCAAATGCTTTGACGCGTCTTTACAACTATGGCTCGAGGAACGCGCGAATCCGTTTGAAAAAATCGGATAAATCCGATGCTTTGAGTAAACAAGGAATCGACATTCGTTTCAGAGACCAAAATGTTTTGACGCCCGGGGAATTTATAGATCTTCAGGTTTCAATGAACCCTGTCAAGTTGAAGCCTCTGGAAAAATCATCGTCGATAAAGCAAACGTTTTATCTCGAGGTAACGAGCCAATAATTTAGTTAAAATTTTTTTTTTTATTAATTCATTTTTCATTAATTCTATTGTAGGTCCATTTTTGGAGAATCAGTTACATGCCCCCCATGATTCCCCTGTTTTTCTAGTCTTGCCCCTTTTTGCGGAAAAAAAAAAGTTTAAAATAATGAAATAAAATTAATAATTATAATTCAGTAAAAATACAGCGGCACTTATTGGCCAAGTTTTTGACAGTTGCCATTGGCCACTGATTATTATAAAAAATAGGTAATTAATGGATTCACGATACCAATTACGATAACGGCAACGGCGACCGTTCCCCTGCTTGCTCTAAATCCCCAGGCTGTAAATTTCAAAGATGTTTTAATTGGAGAATGCACGTTGATGTATTTGCAAATTAAAAATGAGTGAGTACGAAAAAACAAAGCGACGAGTATCTCGAAAATAGGATAAAGGCGTTAAGTGCGACGTTATATTTCCAGAGGTCTGATAGATTGTGCGTGGGAAGCGAAACTACCCCCAGCTCGACGCAATCAATCAGGAGGACCATTTCACTTGCACGATAATTCCGATGTTTTCGCGCCCGGACAATCCGGCAGCGTGAAGATTTATTTTCAACCCCGAAAATCCGTAATTTCTATTCAAATTTTTCATATCATTGATTTTCATTACACTGCAAATAAAATTTTGTAGAAAAAAATCGATATTTTGTTGGATACGTTCGACCGAACTTTTTTTTTAATAATCCCAAAAATCTTGTCATTACGGCGAGAAATATTCTGGAAAGTCTCTCCGGGAAGCATATTTTTGTCGCTCTAATCGTAAATTTTGCTGGCAGTTCCGTTAGAAACCAAATTTACTGCAAAAAAAACGAAAATTTTGAGATTTCCCAACAAAACTTCATTTACAGTGTAATGAACAAATTTATTTATTATTGTCAATTCCAATGCTTCGAGCTTTTTAGGGCGCTGTGGAAAGTCAAGTGACGATAAAAATTCACACTATTCTCGAACCGATAATCGTTCTACTCAAAGGGCGTGGGATCGAACACAAAATCAAAATTTCGCAACCCTCCGTTCAATTCGGTTCTGTGTTGCCGCACTCGAGGCCAGAGGGACGAATTTTTACTGTTGAAAACACGGGACAAAAAGCAGTCGAATTGTATTGGCAACATTTGGACAAGTAATTTCATTTTCGAAGCCCATTCGTTTGTGGGAAAACGATTTGTTTTCTTTTTTTTTTGGGGCAAAAAAAGCGATATTTCGTGTTTATAATTTTTTAAAAAATTTGACAATTTATTTGCATTTCGTGCTAATCGATCGATTGTTCATTGGCATTGGATTTTATTCAATTCATTTGAATGTTGATTTTTTTTTCTCCAAAGGCTGGTGTCTCAAGAAGATCGATTAATTCGAGTGCTGACGCATTACTATCAGGTCCAAGAAATTTTGTTACCGCATCAAAGTCCACCCGCCGCTCTGCCCCAGCAATTATTCGATTTTTACAACGCCCTGGTCGATAAAATGAAAATGGCTTTGACGACACATCGTCACAGCCCGNCATCGATCGATTGTTCATTGGCATTGGATTTTATTCAATTCATTTGAATGTTGATTTTTTTTTCTCCAAAGGTTGGTGTCTCAAGAAGATCGATTAATTCGAGTGCTGACGCATTACTATCAGGTCCAAGAAATTTTGTTACCGCATCAAAGTCCACCCGCCGCTCTGCCCCAGCAATTATTCGATTTTTACAACGCCCTGGTCGATAAAATGAAAATGGCTTTGACGACACATCGTCACAGCCCGGAACAAATAAACGACATCGAAGAAATGATGGATCGGGAGGATTATTCAGGAGACGATAAAAAAATAATTGCAGTGGAAGGCTCGTCGATTTCTCGATTGTCGAAGAGTTCGAAATCTCGAAAATCTACGAAAAAATTAGCACAAGCTCGACCCTACACTGTTGCATCGTCCGAGCAGAATTTATCGACCGTAGTGTCCAGTGAATTCGAAATTTTTCGAGCTCGTAATTCACAGGACGATCCTGATGAAATCGAAAGTCTTCTTCACAGTGAGAAATCCGATTCATTGATTTACACGATTGCTATTTAAGAGACAACTCTCGCATCAGTAACGTTTAAAAATTGACTCCCCATTCACTGTTTCCTTCTTCGTTCCCAAGCTTTCATCGATGATCTACAAAAACAACAAGATTTTCGTGAAAATATGAAAGATCCTGTAAAAGAGGTTTTCGATGCACTCGACAGAGCAAAAACGCAGCCCGAAAAAGTGCAACTTTCGTCGTTGCCAAAGAGAACCAAGATTTGCATCATATCGCATGGTCCAACATTTACCGGTTCGTTATCGCATCAAATTTTTAAAGATACTTAGTACAATTCTGTATTTTCTCTGTACTTTCGAAAAAACGTTCGAAACGAAAGTTCAAGTACGAAAAACGCTGCAAATTGCTTCCTCAAGATGCTCAAGATGCACGATGCTCATCCATGAGGGAACCAAAAAATGAAAAATGCAGTTCCTCATAGAGAAAGATTTGAGGATCGCGCATCTTGAGAATTTTTTTCCATTCTTCGGAGAATTTTTTTGAATGTATCAATTCTCCACCAAATGTTTATCAAATAAATTGTTTTTCTTTTTTGCTTAGATTACCAACAAGTCGCGTGTAAAATATCTCGCGTCCTTGAAATCCCTTTACTAAATTTAAATACCGCAATGACAGAAATGATTGCTCTCGGAAATACAATTTTGTCAGCTAAATTACGAGAAATAATTGACTCAAAGTATCGACACTTATTGTCGACGTATAAAAAATCTGAGGATCAAAAAGACATTTCGTCGATCGAAGATTTGAATGCTCTCGATTCTCTGACTCGTTACGAATACAAAATCGAGGCGATTGAAAAGAGCCACGAGAACAAAGGCGAAACTGTGAGTGCACGAGGAACACCACGAGGGGGTAAAGTTAGTACGAGGGAGAGTGAGAAAAGTTCTCGAACTAACCGTTCGAAAATTCAGGAAACATTTCTAGCCATCGATTTGCAAATGCTCGTGGAACTTCTGGGGCAAAGGTACGAAAACGTTTTTTCGTGCTTTACTGTTTTCCATTTACAGCGTTATGTCACCATTTTTTTTCTCCATCAAAAACATCGACTTTTTTGCAATCGTTCGATAATTTTGTCAAAACCGATTGAGACGAAAGAAAAAAAAGAAAAAAACAAATAAATTTTTCAAATCCAAATTATGAAAAATGAAAAAGAAAACCAAAATTCCGAAAAGATTACCGCGAACTCTGTTGGTTCCCTGAAAACGAAATTTTGTTGGAAAAGGACCAAACGTTTTTTTGAATAATCCCAAAAATTGTGTCATTGCAGCAAGAAATATTTTAGAATGTCTCTTCGGAAGGAAATTTCGCTGACGTTCCCTTCGATACCGAATACACTGCCAAAATAACGAAAAATGTGAAAAATTATTTAAAAAAATATTTGGTTAATCGAAATATTTTTTTCTTCAGTCCATTTTTTTTTTTTCAGTCCAACCAGCGATGATCCCTTAAATAGTTACAATTATTAGTGTTCGTTGGTAAAAACTGAATGAATCACACAACTGACAAAATAAATGTTACAGATTATCAATGGAAGATTTCGAACAAGGGTTCGTCGTCCAAAGCCTGAAAAATCGTTTCATATCCAATGAAATAGAATCGCTGATGGCTTTGTTACAATTTATCGGGGACGTTGAAAACCCGATTTTCGTAACGTTTAATAAGACTTTCGACTCTTATGACTCGGAGAATTCTGTAGCACCGAACGATCGAGCAGAATCGATGGACGAAAGTTGGAAAAGATTACTCGACATCGACGAAATGTCAGTGTCCGAATTCGAAAATTTATCAGATTCGGAAAAACAGTTGTATCATGAAAAGATCGTTCGTGTAAGAAGCAAAAATGCACTGGACGTACGAGCACAATTTCTGGAACGCTTGTCAGAAATGAGAAAGGACAAAAAAGTGAGTCAAACAAATTTCTTTCAACATTTTTCAAAAATTTGTTTCAACAATGTTTTCAAATCCAAAGTTAAAACGACGTGAATCGAAGTCTCATAAGGGATTGAGAAATTCGACAAAGAGCAAAACTGGAATAATCTCGAAAGCAGAACAGTCGAATGAACGATCGATGACTCCAGAATTATCTAAAAATAAAAGCGAGAAGAACGAACTTTTGAAATGTAAGTGGAAAAAAATTCAAATATCTCAAAAAAACTTGTGTGATGAATTTTTTTTCTGTGTCAATTACAGCAAGAACCAGAGATCTTCAGAATGTCATCGAGGAGATCGAAGCTTATTCCGGGAGCCTACAGTTAATTTTGTCAGTTCTACAAAATTGGGATCCGAATAAAAAAATGGCGGTAATTAAAAAACCCAAATGCACTCCCTTGGCGACGTGAAGATTAATCGCTTTTCACTAATCCTGTGATTCGATCATTTAATTCAGGAAACTCGATCATCCAAGTCACCAAAAAACACCAAAGTCAAAGAAACTGGGAGAGAAAAACTTGTGAGTTAAAACGAAATATTAGATTTTTCGCCACATTAACCCTTAATGGTCACATGGAGTTAATTTTACCCCAGCCGCTTTCGACCGACGATACGTAATTGAAATTTTGAGAAAATGAGACTAATGACACCCTCTATTGGTAGTTTGGACCTTCTAGTAGGGAGCCTCGGCATTTTTATTTGAAAAAGCCCGTTAGTTCAGTTTTGAAAGCGATAGGAAGCGGACGTTGTAAAACCTGGGGTATACTTTTTGGAACGGTCGCTAATTTTACCAGTTCCACCTGAGAGCATGCTATTTCAGGTTTATGAAACGATTTTTTTTTCAATTGAAAATTACTATTTCTGCATAATTTTTTGTAAAAAAAAAAAGTCATTTTTGCACGATTTTTTGTTTTCGACATTATTTTTATACTAAAATTTTCACGAATTAAATACAATCGCCACGGTTGTTACTCAAGGGTTGAAAATACATTGTAGTATTTTTATTTTATTCATTTTACGATTTTCCAACTATTTATCGCCTTCGAAAGTGAGTGGGGTTGATAGCAGCCCCATAATGACTATTACGTCACGATCTGGAGGTGTGACTATTAAGGGTCAATTACCGAGACAATTTTCAACCAACTTTTCTATTTTTGGCTAAAGATTGGTGAGTCCCAAAAATTTTGGACGTGGCATGTTAAAAGCGATAATCCCCAGATTACCGAAACGATCATCACCGAAATAGCAAAAATGAAGGAATCATTGAAAGACAAAAGTTAGTGAAAAATAAAACTAATTCTCGCTGTGCCCTAAATTTTTGCAAAATGTCGATCGATTCTTCACAAAAATCAACGATTTTTTTCCAGCTCTAAAGTCCCTGGTTGAAAATGAGCATGATCTTGGATCTCAAATGTATTCAGTAGCATTGCCAAAGAGTCCTCCACCTCGAAGGATCGAAGGAACGCTGCAACAGAGCCAAATATTCGATTTATTTGCCCTGAAATCGCAGGCGCTTGATTCTTTGCATGAATCTTTAGAAACCGATCACACGAACTGGCCAAATGTTTCAGAAGAATTTCTCGAGCCAAGGATCGTTTTACAGCCGCACGAAAGCCGAAAATTCAAAATTTATTTCAGTCCAAAAAGTACTCATTACATCGAAGAGGAATACCAATTAGGAATCCTGAACTCCGATAATCGTCTCTTCAGAATAAAAGCCACAGGATCAGGTGAAATTCCTCAGGTCGACATGACACCGTCTCGAATTTTCAAAAAGGTACTTTTTTGGATGCACGAATTCCAAAAATACGTAATAAAAAATAATTTTTATCAATAAATTTCAAGGTGAGACGACTGAAGAAGAATGAACTCGCAGATCCAGCATTTTTCGAAGACACTCAGATGTTCGATTTTGGATGTTTAATTTTGACAGGCAAGGATGACAAGTACGTAAAAAAAAACAAAATATTCACAACAATCTTGACCCGGAATTTCATAATTTTCTCGAACGTCAATTGAAAAAAAAACGACATTCTCACATTAATTTGGTTTTCATGAATAAGAGTCCATCATAAAAAAACATTATTGAAAATGTGGAACGATTCGAAAGTAAATGTGGAACTGGAAGCCACGCTCATGGTCGACGATTCAAAAATATTTGCCATCAAGCCCAAGCAATTGTTCATCAAGGTAGAGAAAAAAAAATCAAAGAAATTGTGACGATTTTTCGAATTTAAAAAAAAAATTCATTTTTGTAGCCAGACGAGTTTGGAACGATAGAGGTGACAGCAGGGGTCACGAAACTTGGAACGAACGAGGATCGTTTGTATCTACTGGTGAAGAACAATCCTCGCGTGGGAATCATAAAAGTAATTATTTAAAAATTGCAAAATTCCAAAAAAACTTCAACATTTCGATAATTTTTCGTACATTCGGTAGTTACGAAGTAATGGAACAAAATTGGACGTGCAAGTGGAAGGAAAAAATGTCACATTCGGTCGTGCTTTGATGTACAGAGCAACCAGTCAAATCGTCAAAATTCACAATAATTCAACGATACCGATATATTGGAAAATTGAACCACTCGTTCCGATCGATGATCGAATTAAATATGTGCCATCAAAGGGCTGGACGGAAGCTCGTTCGGAGACGGACGTTATTTTTACTTTTCTAGCGAACCAGGTGAATGCACAAAAATCGTCAAACCTTGGTGGTTGATGGATCCGACAATCACTATAAAGTGTCGATGAAACAAAAGTTGGCAAAGTTGCTGGGCTCCAACGAAAAATACATTTTTTATTAATTTTTTCTTAAATTTCAAAAATCATGACAATTTTCGTATCGATTTTGTATTTGGATCGTTAAAAAAAACGTTTTACCAACAATGCAAACTTCAACATCGTCTACTTTCTCGAATCATTATTGTCAAGATTGTGCATTGGGAAAATATTCAAAATCCGAAAAGTTTATTGATTAATTAAAAATTTTCGTAATTTCATCGTCAGATTGGGGTGATGGAAAAAATAACATTGAACTTTGGTGTATTCATGAACGAAACGGACGAGTCGAAGGACCATTTGTTCACAGAAACGTTAACAGTGATTGGTGAAACTTACGACGTCGCTGTTGACGTTAATTTTGCAAATCCGATTAACATGGGAACTGTGAGAGTTGATACGACAAAGAATCAATCGTTCGAGCTCAAGAATCGAGGAGAACACGACGTCAAATTCGTGTAAGTCAATGAATCATTAAAATCCTATTAATAAGCGAGAAAAATAAAAGTTGCAAAAAAATCTGGAAATGTGAAAACGAGAAGAGTCTTGTATATTTTTTTGAAGGATTGAATTTGAAGAGAATGAAAAATTCATGACCGAACTGAGTCGAGAAGTTCGAAAAAATTTGACGGAAGATTTTCAGGTTTCGCCGAAAACAGGAAATTTAGTTCCAGCAAAAACAGCAACGATCCATGTAAATATAAAAAAATGTTTTTTATTGGTTTATCAATTAGCTAAATCAACGATAACGAATGCTCTAATTGAAAAATTTTAATCAATGAAATCTCGCGACAGGTGACTTTCACCGCAAAATCAGAAATAGATCTGCAACAGTTTCCAATTTTGCGATGCAATCTCATCGACGTGAACAACAGTGCAACGATAATTGCTCAATTCCCTTTGACCTTATCGATAACGTCGCATTATGCCAAGTAATTGATTCAGCTTTGATATTATTTTAACCTTTAATAGTCACACCCTCCAGATTGTGGCGTAATAGTCATTGGGGCTGTTATCAACCCCATTCACTTTGGAAGGCGATAAATAGTTGAAAAATCGTTTAAAAAAATGAAATAAAAATACAAAAATGTATTTTCAACTCTTAAGTAACGACCATGATAATTGTATTTAATTCGTGAAATTTTTAATACTAAAAAAATGTCGAAAACAAAAAATTCTGCAAAAACGACTTTTTTTAATAAAAAAACGATGCAGAAATTGCAATTTTCAATTTCAAAATGAAACAATCGTTTCATAAGTCTGAACTAGCACGCTTCCAGGTGGGACTGGTTAAATTTGCGATTGTTCCAAAAAGTATACCCCAGATTTTTAACCGTCCGCTTCCTACGGCTCCAAAACTGAACTAACGGGCCCTTTCAAATGATAACGACGAGGCTCCCTACTAGAAGGTTCAAACTACCGATAAAGGGTGTCGAAAGTCCCGTTTTCTTAAAATTTCTATTACGTATCGTCGGTCGAAAGTGACTGCGGTGAAATTAACCCCATGTGACCATTAAGGGTTAAATTAAATGATTCGTAATTAAGCTAATTACTCGGCTAATTATGATTAAACGATGAATAGTCTTAAAAATGCTGTTTTTTCTCGTCAGATTTCGGTTGATACCAGATTCTGAAATAAATTTTGGGCCGCTGTCGATTTGTGGGCGGAAAACGTTACAATTTAGTGTAGAAAATACAGGAAACTTTCCAATCACATATCGAACGAGAAATGCATTCATTTTTGACGCGAGTTTCGAAAATCTGAGTGGAAAGAAAAAAGGAGAGAAATCACCAAGATCGATATCGACGAAAAAAGGGACCGCAAAATCGTAATAAAAATAAAACTCTCGCTCTTCCTCCATTTTCCATAACGATTAAACTAAAAAATGAAAAATTTCATTCTAGTCACGATCGTTCGTCGCAATTGCGATTGGGACCTTTCACGCTTTCCGATATCGAGGGCAAGATCGAAACTGGTCAAATGAAAACTTTGTCGATCGAGTGTTATCCAGAAACGGAGGGTCATTTGGAAGAAAAAATCGTCGTTATCGTCGACAACTGTTTACCGAACAACAAATTGGGCAAAAGTCTCATTCTCAAAGTCGATTCTCACGTACCGAGTATAGACTTCGATGAGCTCGACGCAATATTTTCGGAAAGTTATATCGTTGACGATATTCAAGATTTTCAATGTCCAAACGAGGTGAGTTGCCCCATTCAAATTCTCAATTTTCGAAACAAATATTTAATTACATTTCTTTGTACGTTTTTGCTTCCTCATAGAGGAAGCTATATGACGGTGAAAAAAATTTTCCCCATTTTCAAAGTCGATGTGGTCAAAATGTCCCAAAACATCGAATAATCATATCTAGAAAAAATGTCCGGAGTGTATGTTCTGGCACTGTAAAATTCAAACGTTTATAACTCGAGAACGGTTTGAGCTACAGAGCTCCCGTTTTGCATAAATGTCAATCTAGACAAGCTCTCAATTCTCTGACAATTTTGTCGGAATTGCTAAAAAAAAAATTCAAATTCTACGGCATTTTGAATTTTTCAAAGAAAAAACGGTGTCACCGCTCTAACTTTCGCAAACTTCAAGATTCATTACTAATTTTTTTTTTCATGGATAGAGTATCATAATGGGAATGTTGGTATTGAGTTTGGGAAACATCGGTTGAACGATTTAAATTTTATTATTTTTCGAATTTTACGAAAATATGAGTTTTTCGAAAAATCGTCTAACCGCTTTAATTACAGTAAATTTTGTAAGAGATTGTGTATGAGTCTATACTTTTTCTCTACTTTCTAGGAAAGTTTTCGAACTTATATAATTTAAGTGAAAATACAAAAAACGCTGCAAATTGGAATTTGCAAATTGCTTCCTCCGGATGCTCAAGATGCACGATGCTCAAGAGAAAGTTAAAAATATCGTTCCTCATATCTTGAGCATCTTGAGGAAGCAATTTGTAAAAATCAATTAACAGTTTTTGTTTTTGTTTTACCTTCTCTGGCAGGTGGACACTTACACAATTTTTTCACGCACCGAAAAATGCCTCTACTTCGAGAGAGTAAACATACACAAACCTTATACAACGAGCATGAAATTGCACAACCGAGGCCTCGTGCCTGCCCAAGTAACAGTTTTCCTTCGACCCGATGTTTTGACCCCGAAAAACGCAGAACCAGATGCATTCGCGCTGGACACTGTCCAGGAAATAATCGAACCGATGAGCTCACGAATATTTTCCATTTCGTTTACTCCCAGTCTGATCGAGGTACGGAATAACTAATTAAGCAAATCCCTTTTGAGCGTGAGAAGGACAGCGTTTGATCGAGCGGAATAAAAAAGTTCGAGTCGACGAAAAAAAACTGAAAGCAGAAACTTTTTTATTCCCATGAGAGAACGAACGTCCTAGAAAAATTGTGATTCAGAGATTTGCGACGCGTGCGTTTCCTCAACGAATTCCAACAAAATTCTGTTGGAAAAGTTCGATATTTTGTTCGATACGTTCGACTAAAAGTTTTTTTTAAATAATCTCAAAAATTGAGTCATAGCAGCAAGAAATATTTCATAAAGTCTCTTCGGAAGGAAATATTTGTCGTTCCAGTCGTAAATTTCGCTGACAATTCCGTTAAAAACCAAATACACTGCCAAAATAACAAAAAAAATTTCAGATTTTTAACAAAATTCCATTTCCAATGGAAGCGACTAATTATTCAATTTTCCATACAGACGTACACAGGAATTTTAGAGGCTGTGGTCGAGCTACCCGAGCAAATGAAAAGCAATGCGAATAGATTGTCAATTAAATTATGCGGCGAGAGTAGCGTCCCGGAAGTGATAATGCTAGAGCCTTCATTGGACAAGCGTACAGGAAAGTCAAAAGTCAACTTTGGTCGTTGTCTGATCGATGAGAAAACTTGCAGAAGTTTGACTTTCAAGAACGTCGGAAAAATCAGTGCAAGGATAATAGTCAGAATTTTGGATGACAACGAGATGATTTACAGGATTCGAAGCCCCGACGAAATTTTTAATGAAACGAAAATTACGAGAGACTCGGAAAATGATCATCGAAGTGTAATTTGTGCTCTGAGTCCCAACGAAATTGTGCGATTCTTCGTTGATTTTCAACCCAAAAGGATAGGCGATAAAAAAGCTCAAATACATTTCCACGTGATGGACAATCCTTACGAAACTTTGACCCTGGACCTTGAGGGTGAAGGTTTCATGGAAAACGTAGTTTTTGACAATTTGCCAATGGTCGAAATTCCAAAACCAGAGCTCGCAGGTGGAGCTAACAAATCGAAAAAGTCAGTAAAGAATCGTGGCACGACTTCGCGTGCTAGTGAGTCCGAAATCTTTCTTCAGCGATTCAAAAATCGACCAAAAATTGAACAACTGCATATTTTTTCGTTGGAATTTTGAAAACGCAGGTTCCACAGCAACGCTCACATCCCAATTGATCACTTCACCATCCTTGGTTTACAATCTCGATTTTCAAACCTGTTTCGTCAACAAAATGAGCAAAATCAATTTTACGATTGTCAATAAATCCGAAGAGCATTCGTATCGGTTTGAATTTTCTTCACATCCGAATGTTGTCTTTGTCCCTTCGATCGGACATCTCAAACGCCTGGAGAAGAAAGAAATAGCAGCGAATTTTTTCACTTCGGAACCGATTACTTACAAAGAGGTAATTTTTTTCAATCAACTATTTTCCGACCAACTCCGTACATCTCCAAAAAAAAACGTTGAAAATCCATTGTAGTATTTTTATTTTATTTTTTTACGATTTTTCCACTATTTGTCGCCTTCCAAAGTGAGTGGGGTTGATAACACCCCAATGACTATTACGTCACAATCTGGAGGAGTTACTATTAACTGTTAAAAACAAGGAAAATTGGAAAATTTCATGTTCAAAAGAGAGCAAAGTTTGACGACGTTGAAGTTTGCATCGTTGGAATGCAACGAAATTCTGTTATTTGTTCAGTAGAGCTCATAATTATTATTTAAAATTTGGTCTGGACAATAAAACGATCCTCTCTTGCGACCTAAATTCTCAATCGACAAGAAAAATTGCAATAATTTAAAAAATTCAATAAATAATAAATCCCAAAATGTTTTTCGTTGAATCTCAACGTTGCAAACTTCAGAGTCATAAAGTTTGTTTGCCAAAAAAGGAACAACGGAGATGCAGGAGCACCAAAAAAATTGAGAAAAATAAATAAATAATAGCCGAGGAGATAATAAAAAAAAAATTGATTCAGGCCACTCTGGAATGCGCTATGAACGAGATTCGATTCTCGATGCACCAAGAAGATCTGAATTCATGGGACGACCGTCTAACGACCGTACAATGGGTCGACGTAGATACTGACGAAGACGAAGCAGCAGAATATATTGCGACAGAAACAACGAAGAGAAAAGTTGTGATACCAACGAAGGAGCCGAGCCACGAAGTTTTGCCTGGAACTTGGCGGACGATTCAGCTCATTTTTTCAGCCATAGCTGCGTACGCGGAATTCGCATGTGATGTTGCGGAAATAGATTTTATGGATACCTTAATGTTCCAGGTAAGTTTGTCGGACAACTTTGTCGCCAAGGAATGTTTTCCTTTGAATTAAATCGAAAAAATATCAACCGGATTTCTATTTGTTTTCCATCAACACGAAAAAAATTCTGATTTATATTTTTTCGAGTCGAATTTATTTTGTACAATAAAGATTTGACAATTCGTCGTTGACTCCACAAATTTCGTATTTTTGGCAAGATTTTGCATGCTCAATGAATTTATTTCCTCGGTAAACGAACAAAACGCATGATTTTCATTAACGGAATTGATGAAATTTCCAGAATCGTGAGTACACGTTCACGATGAAAAATTCTGGGAACGTTGGTCTCGAGTTTAAATGGAAAGTTGACATGGACGCGGGTTACCCAGCGCGTTTGCCAGAAAGTTCGACGCGTCCATCGAGTATGAGGCCCCGAAGTAAAAAAAGTAACGATTCGCGACCGAGTAGTCGATCGTCAGCTGGAATCTTATACCCTGTAGAAAAAAAGCCAAACATGCAGGCCGACGATCCGAGAAATCAGAGAAGAGATGAATTTTTAGGGATCAAAGTAAAAAACGAATGCAGACCGATCGAATCCCGAGGTTGGTCAATGCGAATTAATGGCAAACGCTGACAAACCGATTTATCCGCTTAATGGTCATGGACATGGGGTTAATTTTACCCCAGCCGCTTTCGAACGACGATACGTAATAGAAATTTCGAGAAAATGGGACTTGTGACACCTTCTATCGATAGTTTGAACCTTCTAGTAGGGAGCCTCGTCGTTATTATTTGAAAGAGCCCGTTAGTTCAGTTTTGGAAGCCGTAGGAAGCGGACGGTTAAAAACCTGGGGCATACTTTTTGGAACGATCGCAAATTTAACCAGTCCCATCTGGAAGCGTGCTAGTTCAGACTTATGAAACGATTTTTTTATTTTGAAATTGAAAATTGCAATTTCTGCATCGTTTTTTATTAAAAAAAAACGACATTTTGCAGAATTTTTTGTTTTCGACATTTTTTTAATGTTTAAAATTGCACGAATTGAATACAATCATCATGGTCGTTACTCAAGGGTTGAAAATACGTTGTAGTATTTTTATTTTACTTTTTTTTACGATTTTTCAATTATTTATCGCCTTCCAAAGTGAGTGGGGTTGATAACACCCCCGATGACTGTTACGTCACAATCTGGAGGTGTGATTATTAGGGGTTAAGAAAATTATTTCATGCTGACACTAAAGAGCAAAAAATGGATGATATTCTCAATTAATTTGTTTAAAGAAAAATCCTACGTGATCGACGTCGAACCTTACGATCGTTCGCAGTCTCGAACTTACGATCTGTTCAGCGATTCCATAGCTCGGACTCGAGGAAGTACAGCAAGTTGGACGGAAAATGGTGACGATCAACCGTTTGTTGTTAAACCAGAAGTCGGTATCATACCAGCGAGAGAGTCCATCAAATTTACTGTCCGATTTTCACCGCTGGACGTTTTCGACTACAAAGCTTTTTTAATCTGCGAGTAAATATTCCTCAAGCTCATTCCAAGCGCCAGGCACTTTGATAAACTCATAAAAGTTGGAATTTCATTTTTCAGAATGGAAAATTTGAATCCGAATTTGGATCAACCGAATATTTCGGTCACAGGAAGAAGTTTGCTTCCTTATTGTCATTTCGATATCGAAGAAAGCGATTATTTAACGAGTGGCAGACGAGGGCATAATTTATTGAATGCGTTGCAATCCGGTGGTGGAGATTCGTACGAATTGAGCGAAGAATATACAAATCCACGGGTGGTGGAGTTCCGAGTTGTTGGAAAAGGGGAGAGTCACGTGAAAGAATTTTTCTTGATAAACCCGACGACCGATAATTATCGATTTAATTGGAAAGATTTGACACTCCGAGGGTCGGACCAATTGCCATTTTTCCATTGTGGGCGAGAGGAAGACGTGGCGGAATCAGGAAAACGAACGAAAATCACATTTTCATTTTTCGCTGAAGAGATCGGAACGTTTGAAGAGTTTTGGCGTTTTTCCATCGACAGATACGATCTCCAAACGCTATTTATTCTCGTCGCCACGATAACCGAGCCATCGATACATTTCAGTGAAACGAGATTAAAAATGAAACCAACGATCGTGGGAGTCAAAGTCAGCGATCATTTGACAATTGTAAACGACGAGACGTCATCATTTTCATGGAAAATTATGGCCAGTAGTTTGCATTCCGAGGAAGGAGCATTACAAAAACTAGTCGCATCACCCATGTCGGGAATTCTGGATGGAGGCTCCAAGCAACTAGTCCAGTAAAAAAATCAATTCGTCAAAATCGATATTTCCCATGCACAATCCAACCCTTAATGGTCACATGGGGTTAATACCCCAGCCGCTTTCGACCGACGATACGTAATAGAAATTTTGAGAAAATGGAACTAATGACACCATCTATCGGTAGTTTGAACCTTCTAGTAGAGAGCCGCGTCGTTATTATTTGAAAGGGCTCGTTGGTTCAGTTTTGGAAGCTGTAGAAAGCGTACGGTGTAAAACCTGGGATATACTTTTTGGAACGGTCGCTAATTTGATCAGTTCCACCTGAAAGCATGCTAGTTCAGACTTATGAAACGATTTTTTCTTCCTTAAATTGAAAATTGCAATTACTGCATCGTTTTTAAAAAAAAAAAACATCATTTTTGCAGAATTTTTTGTTTTCGACATTTTTTTAATATTAAAAATTGCACGAATTAAATACAATCATCATGGTCGTTACTCAAGGCTTGAAAATACATTGTAGTATTTTTTATTTATTTTTTTTTACGATATTTCAATTATTTATCGCCTTCCAAAGTGAGTGGGGTTGATGACACCCCCGATGACTATTACGTCACAATCTGGAGGTGTGACTATTGAGTGTTGAAAAAATGTATGACTAAATCCAAAGTTCCAAACTGAAGTAAATATTTCAATGTTTTTCAGAGTAATCTTCCAGCCTAATGAGGCAGGAGAATTCACATTCCCATTGCAGTGTCACATAAAAGGAATGAAAAGTCCTCTTACGATCCCCATAACAGCGAGAGTGTCCCAAATGCGTCCTCAAGTTTTGTACAGCATAGAAAACAAGGGACACCAAATGTTTGAAGCTCATTACGACCGCGACAACATCCTGGATCTTGGAAGACTAAGTCCGAACAAGCCACGTGCGATTAAATTCGAAATATCGAATAAAAGTGACGTTACGTTCCATTATACATGGCACCTCGATGATAATGATCAAAAATATTCGGCCAACAATCAAGCGTATTTGCTAACCGTATCCAAAGAATCTGACCACGTTTCGAATGTTTATGAGTCAACGTGCTCTCTGGAATTGGTGGCTTTGAAAAGGACGATAATACGTCAACATCCTGTTGCTCTGAAGGTAAGTTTATGAATGAAAAGTTGAATCGCGGACGTGCAGACTTTGGCGTCGACATTAAATTATTTTTTCGATAAAAATTCTCGGAGGAAATGAGAAAAAATGCAGACTCAGTATAACCATGACGATCAATCTATGGTTCGTGATTTCTAGATCGACAGAGGACCAACATATCGAATGCTCATAAAAGCTTCAGCGAAACTTCCTTCGGTCGAATTCGACTTTTATAATTATGACTTTGGTCCTTGCTACATACGAAGCGAAGATTCTCCATCTTACGAGACTCGGCTTTCGATAACAAACAACGACAAGACCTCAGCGATGTGAGTCTCGCGATTCCCCCGGAGCTAAAAATTGGAGTGATACATTTTTTTTCGTTTCAGTGTCGAATGTAACTTTGAAAATCTGCCTCACTTGACGCTCGATATCCGGTCGATTTCCCAAGCAATTCCCGGCCATTCTACTGCCACAATTTTCATCAATTTTCGACCAACGGAGTGCAAGTTTTACAACGAGATTCTTATTTTCAATATAAACGACTCGATCACTCAAGAAATTAGTGTTAAGGGCGAAGGAATATTTTACAAGGTATTCTGTCACGTAATTAACGAGCTTGAGCATTCTGAGGAAGCAATTTGCAGTGTCTTTGGTTATTAACAAAAACAATTTGAATTGTAGATTAGCCTCGAAAACATTCAAGACAAATTCATCGAGCTGGGAAATGTTCCAGTAGGAAAAACAGTGACTCGTAAAGTTCGAGTACGAAATGCAGGACGTGCAGCAGTCGAAGTGAAATTTGATCTGATGAAAAAATTGGCTGTGAATAGTGAGAAAGGTGGGAGAGAAAATTTGGGCCAAGAGCAAGTTTGGCTGGAGCCAAAGACGAAAAAAACATTTTCTTCGAGGCTGAAGGAATCTCGAGGAGCAGTAATGACGAGTGAAGAGAAGGACGATTCGATAAAAGAAATGTTGAGCATCGAGCCTGTGCAGAAAGTTTATCTAGCAGCTGGAAAAGTCGTCGAAATATTAATTAAGTTCCTGGGATCAAAACGAATGAGCAATTTTGTTGAAAAAATTGCTGGGCAAGCGGATTCCACGATATTGCCATTGTTTTTCGTACGGGGAAGCTGCGTAGCCAGACAATTTCGTCTGGACCAAAATAATTTCTATTTCGGCACGATCGTCGAAGATTGCATGAAAATTTTGAAAATCGTGCTATACAACGAGGGCGATTTTGGTGCAAAATTCAATTGGAATGTTTCTCGACTCGGGCCTCATTTTCGCCTCGAGCCTGTTTCCGGTTATTGTTCACCTGGAATGGACGCAACTTTCGATCTCATTTATCAGCCTAAACAGTTCTCCCCTTTGCTCGAAGCAGAGGTAACGTGCTTAATTTTTTACTGAGCGAGAAAAAATTCATTTTTGACAAATTTTTGATAAAAATCGAAAAACCCACATTTGGCGTCTGCATTGCCACACCGGGTCAATTTGACCCGGAGAGAACTTGGTCCATCTGGCACTAGGGACACGTTGGTTGTTAACTTCAAACATTTTTTAATATTCAGAAAACAAAAAAAAATTAAATGGCCCAAAAAAATGATTACAAAACGAAAATTCATAAAATTTTCGTAAATTCCGAATAATTCGAAATTGTGAAAGTTCCCTTTTTGTCTTCAGGCGAGTATCGACATAGAAAAACATCCGAGTCTTAAAATAAAATGCAGCGGTGGTTGCTGCAAAATTCCGAAACCCATTGACGAGATAAAATTTAGAGTGCCTGTGAGATCGACGCAAACGAAAAGTTTAACGATTACGAATGACACGAATGTTGTTTGGAACGTTGAGACGCTCGTCAGCGGAGAATATTTCGAAGCAGAAAAAAAATTCATCGTTCCTCCCAAAAATTCGTACTCTTGCCCTCTCGTTTATTCTCCTCTCGTTATGAACACGAACAAGAATCCACACGCAGTAAGAATGTCATTAAAAAATCTGTCCACCTATCCAAAATATACACCGAGACCCCGCTTTTCGTAACATCCGTCCCGAGGCTGTTACGAAAACAGAGGTCAAAGTGTAATCGATCAAAATAAAATATTAAAATGACAAAAAAATGTTGCAAACGTTGAAAATTGCAAAATTCACCTTGTGAACGAATCAGGGCAGAATAATCGTGAAATTACCCGAAGAAAAGCCACCGCTCGTTTACACTCTTTACGGTTTGAGTTTGCAACCAGAAGCGGAAGGAAAGATTTCACGGCAATTGCCAGCGAAAACTAAATACGCCGAATTATTGCCAGTAAAGAATTGGACGAACAAGCCACAATGTTTTCATTGTGAAATCAAATTGATAAACGATCCAAAGGTACTCTTCGACCGCAATTAAAAATTTTAATTACTCCCAAAAAAAAAAAAATGATAAAAAAAAATTGAAAGGTTACGATTTTCCAATTCGAAGATGAACGCAGTGCAACATACTTTCACTGGCAATTCCCGGATGGACGTGCCAGCCAATGGGACGAGAGATTATCGCGCGATATTCCACTGCTACAAAGAAACAGTTTTAAACTTTCGCGTAAGTTATTTATTTCGTAGAAATCTTGAATAATAATTGAAAAATTTTTAAATCAACGCCAACTTATTATTTTTTAAAGAAGAGTGAAAAATTTTCATACCGTATTTGTCAAAAATAGTGACACAGTATTGTTTGCCATTCGAAAACTAAATTGACTGAAAAAAAATGGAAAAAGTGCCTTAATAATAAAAATAATTTATTAAAAATTAATTTTTCGTTGGATTTCAACGGTTGAATCTTCAGAATCGTTGAGAAATAGAATTTTATTTTTTGCATTTTCATTCGTCCATCGTGTTTAGATAAAATTTACAAAAGACGATGGTGAATACGAATTTTACGAGATTCAATACAAAGTGACAGAGCCCGATGTATTGTCGACGATCAAATTGACGACGCCGGCAAGAACGACGACGTCTTATTATTTGGGGATAGAAAATCCGTTGGAGGATCAAAGCGTCAGCTTCACAGCAACCTGTGAAAATCGTGAGATCACGATTCGAAACGTCCCAAAACTCGTAGCTGCCAAGTCAAAGGTTCGATTTTACTCCAGTCGATGGCGTAAATTCAAAAATTACGATAAACAGAGGAAAGAATTCTTTTTGCTCAATTACAGGATAAAATAATAATCGAGTACTCTCCATTGGTTGCTGAAGAAACGGTCGCAAAATTGTATGTGAATAGCACGGAGTTGGGAAATTTTCCATACGAATTGAAACTCAAAGCGACTGCTGCGCCTGCTGCAAAGATTATTCGCGTTACAGCCACGCTAGGCACATCGACCATCTTTCCAATTACTATCGAAAATATAGCGAAGAAAAATACCGAATTCAAAATAACGGTAAAGCAATTTATTTGTTAATTTTTTCCACAATTTTCTTTTAATTATTTACTCACTTATTTCCTATTTATTCATATTTTCCAACCCTTAATAGTCACACCTCCAGATTGTGACGTGATAGTCATCGGGGGTGTTATCAACCCCACTCACTTTGGAAGGCGATAAATAATTGAAATATCTTTAAAAAAAATAAAATAAAAATACTACAATGTATTTTCAAGCCTTGAGTAACGACCATGATGATTTTATTTAATTCGTGCAATTTTTANGTATCTAATTCGTGCAATTTTTAATATTAAAAAAATGTCGAAAACAAAAAATTCTGCAAAAATGATGTTTTTTTTATAAAAAACGATGCAGAAATTGCAATTTTCAATAAAAAAATAAAAAAAATCGTTTCATAAGTCTGAACTAGCACGCTCTCAGGTGGATCTGATTAAATTAGCGAACGTTCCAAACAGTCCGCTTCCTACAGCTTCCAAAACTGAACTAACGAGCCCTTTCAAATAATAACGACGAGGCTCCCTACTAGAAGGTTCAAACTACCGATAGAGGGTGTCATAAGTCCCATTTTCTAAAAATTTCTATTACGTATCGTCGCTCGAAAGCGGCTGGGGTAAAATTAACCCCATGTGGCCATTAAGGGTTAAACAATTTTTTTCGTCAAATCTGTATATTTTGATAATTTTTTCGACATTTGTGTTTGTCTTCGAAATAATTACGACGTTTATCAAATTTATACGAAAATAAACCGTTCATGTAACAGGTCGATGACCCATCGTTCACTTGCGATCAAAGTATTTCAATCGGACCTCAAAGTGACGCAATTCTCGAGGTTAAATACGAGCCCTCCGATGCTCAAAACGTGACGACCACGCTGCGAGCTACTTCCGAGGCTCTCGGAGAAATTTGGTAAGAAAGAAAAAAATCTGCTCGAACTTATAATTCCGTCGAAAATCTCCGGGAATTTGAGCATTCCTTCAAAACAAAATTGACATTCATCGTAAAGATAAAAAAAACTCACTTTCCCGCACGAGAAACTCGGAAAATCGAGGCAATTCGGAATTTGTGTTTTCACGAGCAAACAGAAATGAGCAAAATTAGTGAAGAGTCTGGTTATTGGTTCAAAGTATCAACAACCGACTGCTCCGAACGAGCCAAGGTCGAACGTGCGAGACTGCGAACGATTTTTCGTCAGAATTTATTTTTCTATACTCGTTTTCCTTGCTAACGAATTTTCCCAAATTCCTCAGTTTCCCTCTCATCGGTTCGTACACACTGCCAAAACCTCAAGGGCCTTTCACGATATCCCGGAACTCAGCGATAAATATACCCTTCAAAAATGTGTCTGACAAAACAAAGACGTTTGTTTACGTTATCGAAGGATCCGACGAGTTCGCGGTCTTGGCTTCGTCGAACGTATTGAAACCGAAAGAGGTAAAAGTTACTTTGCTTCCCCAGATCGACGAAAAAAAAAACCAACAGAACGTAATTTTCAGACGACAGCGATCACCGTCAAATGCAACGGATCTCGCGAGTTTTCTGACGAAGAAAGAAAATATCCATCGACAGGCAAGCTCGTAGTCACGTGCGTGGAATCTTTTTCGTCTCCGGTTTCCTGGGTTTTCTATTTACGAGGAATTGATTAATTTATCGAATCACAGGAACGTTTTGTAATCGAAATTTTCAATAAAAAGTCATTGAGAATTCCTGCGGATCGACAGTTTGTCAGTTTTACCAACAAAACGAAACTGCTCGTCGTATTTTTGTCAAGAAACCGCCATATCAGACGCATTTCGATCGACAAACGAGATAACTCTCCAAAACAAAATAAAATTATTTTCTTACATATTTTATGAAAAACTGAAAATCTCGTATTATGTTGACGAGGCCGACGCACGACGAACCATGGAAATGTGGGAATGCAGGACAAAATTCCGAAATTCCAAATATTTTTCAATTAAAAATCAACGCGTTGTTAAAATTATTAATTCACTCACTTTTTCGATGTTTTTCTGCGCCTCGGAAAAATCAATTTTTTCTAATTATCATCGCGTGCATATTGCGAAACCGCTCAACACCTGCCGTTTGCTGAAATCCACCTCCGCTACACAAAACACTTGCACTAAATAACTCACTCAAAATCACTATTCGTACGTCACTAATAGATTTTTCGCTAGTTTGTCTTATTCTCTGACTTTCGTATTCATTTTGGCAAAACATTCGGAATGTTTGCTCGTGAATAACTTTTGTAAAATAAGTTATAAAAACAATAGTTTCCGTTATTATTATTTTATTTTGTATCAGTTACAAAAATTTTGTCTCATAATTTCAATTTTTCCGTTTTCTGCAGATATTTATTAATTTCATTTTATTAGTTTTATTCGTTGAGGATAAGAAAGAAATCTCTGTGCATCCTGTTGGAAATCCCTTACGCGGAATTTTATCGACACCGACAAACGATCAAGCGATGCGCGGCGTTCAATTGGCCGACCGACAATCGCACTCCTTGCCGGCCGGGCCGCGGCGCGACTGCGAGGCGACGAGACTGATTATTTAGTGATGAGCTGCGCAGGCCGCAGGCTCTCCCGCCCGCTCGCTCTGCGATCCTGCGTCTCCCCCTTCCACCGCTCCCCGAGTCAGCGGTAGCGCGTAAGTAAACAAAAGGCCAAACGGTTCCAAAAAATTCATCCTGAGCTGGTTATTTGATTGCGATTCATAGAAAAGTAGTAAAGGATCAAGATTTCGTATCGTTAGGCGGCAAAATAAAATTTATAAGACCTTTGCGATGAAGGGACTGAGATTTTTCAGTTTTTTATTGATTTTAATAAACGATTGTGATCAAAATTCATTTATCAAGTTTTGTAATTCACAGAATTCGTATTGTAAAAAAAACTCGTAATTTTGCCAGCTTCGTGGCTATGTTTTCGATTTTTCTAGACAGTCCTTCGCTACGACAAACATAAGAATTCCATATGTTTCAGTGAATTTTCCGGCATATAACTCGATTCCAACAAAATCCACCGTAATTTTGTTTCCATTTTTTTTACACAAACACGCGCATGCGTACACCGCATCGAACGAAAAATCCGTTTCAGCAATTTTTGAGGGAACTTGCTCGCAAGCGGAATGGATTCTGGAAAAAAAATGAATTATAATATTAAAATATGTCTATTCGATCGAAGTATTGAAAAGTTTTGACAGAATACTTTACAGCACGGCGACGAAGCAATTTCTATGTATGGAAAAGTCAAAAATACTTCGCACGAGAGGCAGAAAGGCAATAATATGTTTGGAATTTGTTGCACGAAACAATAGCATGTCACCGAATAATTAAAAATACCACTGGATGTTTGCCTAGTGACTTATAAATTTATAAATTATTATATTTGATATGTGGGAGCTCGCTCAGTAGTGGTTGAAAAATCCAAGTCATTTCGAATCGAAATAAACTCAAACGCTGTAGACTTTGCTCTTATTTCCTCCCACTCGTCTGCGATCCGAGTCCCGTACACGTGTGTTATTGTCCCGTTTATGGCGTTTGTGTTGTTGGACTTTTGACAGCGTCATTCGAATTAAAGAATCGAAAAAAAATTGTCGTTTTAGAAAAAATAAAAAGGAAGGGAAAATGTTGCGAGGAATTCGTAGCTTGTTGCAACCGAACGTGAGTCAACTGACCCTGTTAAATAATTCGTCGAAATCGCAATACATAACCACATTTTTTAACGAATAGAAAAATATGATTCTTAGAATGGCACGAGACTGTTATTGACTCGTAACTTGAATCTTGTGCCAGTTGTCGTGGAACAAACTGGACGTGGGGAACGTGCTTATGATATTTACTCCAGGCTCCTCAAAGAACGAATCATTTGTCTCATGGGACCGGTATTTATAAACATAACCTCAAAAAATGAGAAAATTCGTTCAAGGCTCAAGACTATCGAATGTCTCGGAATTGATCGCTCAACTTTTTGCTCATAAATCTCTAGAAAACGATCTTTCATGCCGAATACGTTTCCCTCTTTATCAAAAACCGAAAATCACAACAAAGACGATAAAAATTTACGTTTTTTTCGCAAAATGCATTTCTTCGTCGAAAATGAAAATTATTTTATCGATCCTTCGTCTTGGACTCAATTTCTCATTAAAAATCTTTATTTTTTCGTTATCTTTGCTCAATTTTAAAGAAAACGTTTTTCCACCTTAAAAAAGATCACCGACGACGTATCTTCGCTAGTCGTCGCACAATTGTTGTTTCTCCAATCTGAGAGCAGCAAAAAGCCGATCCACTTGTACATAAACTCACCGGGCGGTAGCGTCACCGCCGGTCTTGGAATTTACGACACGATGCAATACGTTCTTCCTCCGGTTGCGACATGGTGCGTCGGGCAGGCTTGCTCCATGGCTAGTTTGCTTCTCGCAGCCGGAGCCCCTGGGATGCGTCACGCTCTTCCCAACGCGAGAATTATGATTCACCAACCTTCCGGCGGGGTGCAGGGCCAAGCGACTGACATTCAAATTCAAGCCGAAGAAATTCTCAAACTTAAAAAACAAATAAATAGGCTTTACGTCAAACACACCGGTCTGGAGTTGCTCAGAATAGGTGAGGAAATAATTAGACCATCGAAAACCTCCGAAAACCATCGAATTTCCTTCCGAATCACAAGGAAATTTCTTCTCAAGAATGTCCAAAGATTTGAAGGCACTTGAGCTTCAATTTCCCTGCGTCAAAAATTCACAATTCCAAAACTTGTTAAACTTTTTACAAAAATTCATTGCGCACCATCCGAACGTTATTTTTACATTTTTTTTTTGCTGGATTTTGCCTCAGGGTACTTGAAAAATTCACTGCCCTTGGAAATTTTTAATTGGCAACGACAAAAAGAGCGAAAATCGTTTTTTCCTTCAACTGGAAATTCGACCATACCCTCAATTACGAAGAGACGCATTAAAAAAAGCAAATTTTGTTGTAATTCCAGAAAACAGTATGGAAAGAGACAAATTTATGTCGCCGATAGATGCCAAAGAATTTGGAATAATAGACAAAGTGTTGGAACACCCGATGCAGGAAAACGACGAAAAATCAAATCTTTTGAAGGAGAACACAGTTGCTTCGCCAACGACGACGGTATGATGAGGGATTTATTCTGCAGGACGACGACAAATAAGTAAAGACAAGTCACGATTAAACTATAAAAATTTTTTATGAATATTCAATAATAGTGATAATAAAATATTTCATAAAAAGTTATAAACTATATTTAGTTTATTTACGAATAAAGATGTCGTTTCAACTGATAGTAAAGCACAGTCCGAGTTGACTCGATCACACGGGGACGTATGAACAAGTGGAAGGGCAAGGATTAAGCACAATTTTCTCTATAATTATCGTTTTTTTTTCCGACGCTGAGCACCGATCGCATCAACTCGTTACAATTCTTTTCGCTCATTGTCCGGCTAAGCTGCGGCGAAGCATTTTCGATTCATCACGTAAACTCACGTTTGGCAGGAAAACAAAATACACAGTGCAAATTATTCGAGATCCAACAAATGAATGTTTCGAAAACGAAGCATTTTTTCGATTAAACTTTCCTCAATCATTCCAGAATCGCAAAAACTTTTGTTTCCCCAAAAAAACCAAAATTTCATGCATTTTTTCAAAATGTTTCGATCCAAAAAATTTTCCTACGCACAAAACTAATTGGATAATTTTTTTCATAATTGTCGTTCACATCACAAACGAAAAGATAAACAAAAGATCGCTCTTAAACTCAAATTTTTTCGAACGCTTCCTTCTCGAGAAATTCTTTCGTTTTCACTGGAAAAACTCATTCTGCATGTAAAAATATATTTTTTTTAGTTTTTTCTAATTTTTATATGGCTGTGAATTTTACGCTAACGTTTTATCACACCGCATTCAGAGAGCCACACATATCACTTCAAGTACACTTAAACGTAAACTACGTTCCTATCATACAGTACAAAATAAATTCGACGAAAAGTCTGGCGCTGATGAGAAGTTTTCAAAAAATCATATCTAGGAAATAAAAGTCTGTAAACTTTGTCCCTCTAGTCGACGTTTCAATTGCGTGTAAAATTCGTTGGAATATGAAAAAATTAAATAACAAAATGTGCGTTAAGGTGATCTAGCAGTCGCGTGGGTGCGAGAGAGATAACCAAAAAGCCGATACACGGTTTTCTAAGAGACCCTTCATATTTTGAGATAATAAAAAGTTACATTTTCTTCTCTGGTGAGAAGAACAATGTGTTCGTGAGAAGAGCAAGACATAGATCGCCACACATTTTTGCTTCTCACGAGAAACGAAGAATTTTTTTGATAATCTTTGTCTTTTCGATAGCGACGAGAATTTTCAATATTCGTCCTTTTTGTTCATAAACTCACGTTGATTTTCTGTTTTTTTTTCACGAGACCAAAAGTTCATGTCAAAATAGAGCACCAATTTTGGCGAAATTTTCATTTAAGTTTTGACATGATCAAATAAAAAACGATTTTCCAAGTTACAAGACGACAAATAAAATCGCAACGTAAAATCATTACGTTGAAAAAAAAGAAAATTAATATTTTCATGTAACGGAAATGCGTCTCGGCTGAAAAAGACTGGGATTTTTATAAGATTTAGAAATATTGAATCCTTAAAGTTATTTTACATATTTTTCATTTGAAAAAATCGTCGGACAAGGATGAGCCAAGGTCCTTGATCTTGGAGCATTTGCAGAAAAAGCCTTTGGCCGTATTGACAATTTGTTTTCTTTTTGTTTTTCAAGTCACGCTCAACGACGAATCCAGAGAGAGAATGTTTTTTCTTATGCTTTTTGGGTCGGTGAAAATTCGGGTAGCGAATCACTGGGGACAAACTTGGGCATGAGCGAGCATGAGAATATCTTTTTTCTCTTTTGGAAATCTCAATTCGCGACCAGCCAGTCTCGCTGTTTCTAATTCCCTCTCAGCGACGATCAACTCCATGGCAACAACGCCACCGCCGCTTTCATGCTCTCGGGCTACCCAGTCCAATGCCATTTGACTTCTCATGTCGTCGTCCAATACGCGATGACTGTAGTGAGCCACGACTTCCTGTCTGCTGCACTGTCTCTCTCGCATCGCTTTCAGCGAACCGTTCCAATGTAATAACTGAAAGACTGTCATAAGTTCTTGAAACTCGAGCATCGTTCTGCCACGATTGCACTCGAGCATGAACCGAAAAGCACCGATTCCTGTGTTCGGATCCTCTTTTTCATCGTTTGCACTCTGGAATAAAGTCGATCAATTATTTACTGAAATGTTGGCCATTAAGGACGCTCTATGCAAAATTTTCTATCGATTCCTTTAAATTTTCACCATACAAAGAGAACAGTGACGTCTAATAGCTCGCGCAATTTTGAGAGGTTTCACCATGTAGAAGTCGAGATATTTGTTAATAAAAATCACAATATTCAATAGTTCCTCATTAGAGCGTGTGTTAAAAGTTGCAATTTTCAACATTAAATATTTCGATTTCTAAATGGTGAAGCCTCTCAAAACTTTGCCCACACTTTTATGTAAAATCGAAGAAGCTTTATTTAGTTTTTCAACAAAATCGGTCGTTAAATTTTTTCAAAATTTTGTTTGTTGTGAAACAAATACAGATTACTAATAGCTCGCGCAATTTTAAGAGGTTTCGTCATGTAGAAGTCGCGATATTTATTTATAAAAATCACAATTTTCAGTACTTTCTCATAAGAGCGTGTGTTGAAAGTTCAAATTTTCAACATTAAATATTTCGATTTCTAAATGGTGAAGCCTCTCAAAACTTTGCATACACTTTTATGTAAAATCGAAGAAGCTTTATTCAGTTTTTCAACAAAATCGATCGTAAAATTTTTTCGAAATTTTGTTTATTATATTAGAAAAACAGATTACTCTGGACAATCTTGAATTTGGAGTATCTTGTTCTCCAGTCAATTTGTAACAAGTTTTTTGAATGTACTTAGGCTCGCAAACCATTTTGGATGTAAGAAAAATTAAAAAGAGAAATTCAGATTTTATCGTCACCATGCAACGCTCTTAATTACATCGTATCATAAAAAATACTCAATCGTTTGGAATAATAAAACTTGGTGATTCGATAAATATCTGGAAATAAATGAAACAGCTCCGAAGTCTGCCGATAAAAAAAAGTTGTGGGAATAGTTAGAAAAGATTAATACCTGGCCCAAAACTGTGCCAACGCCATTGGACGTTGCAGCGGGTTTAGCAAAACTGGCTCTCGCCTCGGCGACAGCTTTCTCGATGAAATCGTCGGTGATTTTCCTCGAGGGATGTTCGTTGAAGACTGAATTCATAAGAGCTATCTTAGCCGCGGACCTACGAGCTTCTGCCTTTGTTGGACAATTCTGAAAACTTCCAAAACACGAACCACCCGGCAGAGTGACGTAACAAACGTATGGAGGACTTGCTCCTGGCACTGATTCGTATATCACGAGAGCTCCGTTTCGCAGCTCGGTACCTCGGCTCTGTTTCATTTGCCAGAATTCTTGGAGGGCTTCTACGACGTTGACTGGAAAATATTGTTGAAAATTACAATTTCATCACGATTCTGTTATTTTTTTTTTAAGGAATTGCTTCGTTTGGAACGTAATTATTTCGTATCGCGAAACCAGCGATTCCGAGGCTGCATGGGGGTTCATCACGACGATATAATTATCCTCGTGATCCAACCTCCTCAAATGTTAATTAATGATGATTAAAAACGATAATCTGAGCTGACACGAATGTAGCTACTGAAGTCGCCGAAAATTACCAGAGGGACTAGAAGTTTGAGTGCTTCAAATTTTTTGCTCTTACCTCGTCCATAGCCTTGAGTGTGTTTTGCAAAACTGTTGACAACCGCGTCAACCGCTTCTCTGAGCACTTGCTTGGCTCGTGCGTCGACGAGACCTCCGTTCACTCCCATGTTCTCGGTCACCCTGGTTTTCGTTTTAACCGGCATAATGCCCTGCATCACAGCTCAGCGATAAATCCCAATCATTTAGCCTGTTTCACGCGAGCAAAAAAATTCAATGTCTCGTGCGTTCTTTTTACAATGTTTGGACAAGTGTTTTTTCCCATTTACTTGGCGCTTTAATTATGTCGTTTATAATTCAAGTATCACTCCATTTCAAAAATCTTCCAATCCTCTTTCATAATGCTACGTCATTTAATTATATGCTAAGCATGAGATAGTGGGAAATGTTTATTGAACAGAGAAACGGAAGAGCAGAGATTCCTTCCAATGGCAATAAACAAAAATTCACGATGTTGAAGTTCGTGTCGTTGGAATGCAAAGAAAACCGATTATTTTTAATGGCGGAGTATTTGGCATCATACGACAGTCTTCTTGGCCATTGGCAAACTAAATTTTCTAGAAAAATTGCAACAATAACGATAATTATAAAAAAAAAAAATATATTTCTCGTTGTTTTCGATTTTTTAAATGCATTTCACAAAATAGAAAAATGAAGCAATTCTTCATTAAGAAAATTACGGGAAATTCATTATTATGGAAATCCGACCAATTTGTTAATTAGTTACTTTAGAAATTTGTATTTTTCACCATGCGAATGTCATCTGAATGAGATCGAATTTTCGAACGGCAAATTTTCCGAAAGTGTTCGATCGATCGGAATAAAATTTCCATTTTCGTCGGTTTCTCGTGCGTGGACTCGAAATTTTATTCCGATCGATCGAACCATCTCGAAAAAATCAACATCGCTAGGTTTGAGGTCGATTAGGAAGTCTGGGCTATGGCCTTAATGCCGAATTTATTTAAATTAATTTTTCAAAGTTTACCGATATTTGTTTTTCTTTTAGTTCGAATAAAAATCGGTAAAAAAAATCACAAGCTTCAAAGTCATTCACTCGCTTTTCCGGTGGAAATTTCCGGTGGATTGCTAAATCACAATGAAGTCCTCGGTAGGAATGAAAAATCGGTGAAAAATATGCAAAATTTGTATTTGTCGTGGGAAAATAAAATAAAAATTTTATTCCGAAAATCTGTCAAAATAGACGAAACTCCAAAAATAAAGTCTGAGCAAGATTTTTAGTTCGAAAGTTGAACGACTTAAAAATTCGATGCAAAGTAACACGCGATCGATATTTATCGTTCGATATCAATGAAACGGGAAAAAGTCATAAAATCGGAATAACATTAAAACAAAATTCAGAAAATTGCACGATCCGGTGGAAAAAGTTGGACAAATAAACGCACGTGATCGATATTCATCGTTCGAAAATAAAACAAATCGTCGCATAATATTCCATCGAAAAGATCGTGAAAAATGACCCAACAGTGATATTCTTAATTGAAATAATAAACAGATCGTAATATCGAACGTTTGGATGGAGGAATTCGGTCCATGTGACCCCGCGGGATAAGCACATTTATGATGCTTGTATTTTCGATGTTTTCGCGAGCCCCATGCCAAAAGGGTCGAGACTCAAACCGAGAAAAAACATCGAAAGGAAAAAACAAAAACAGCAAAATCGAGTGTGTAAGAAAAATGTTGGACGAAAAGTTCAACGATCGCCTGGTACACATGAAAACGCCATAAAACTTACTTGCAGAAAAAATCGTGAGACGTGCACAAAACGATGGGCCCCGGTGAAAAAAAGTCGAAACTTTTGTATTATGTTTAGCGAGCGCCTTGTTTATCCGACGATTAAGAGCCGCGACGATAATGAAGAGGTCACGGAAAAACAAACGCGAATAAAATAAAAAGAGCGATGAGTGAAAATTCGGTGGGAAAAGATCGAAACTCGCAGCGAAGATTCTTGTGACGATCGGCAAGACAAAACTCGAGGAGGAAAGAGGACTGGGGCCACCTGGAGGGTGGTAAAAGGCTGCAAAACTGCAAACACAGATCGAGAGAGAAAGAGGAAAAAGAGAGAGGGATGGAATAGGGGGAAGACACGAAAAGAGAACACACGACGACGTCGAGCGAGGAATTCGCGTAAATTACTCTCCGATCGGCGCACCGAGCGCTCCCAGGATCAAATTGCAAGACACATACAACGCGTTTAATGGCCCCGGATCACTGACGATTTCCAGAAAACCAGGGCCGTAACTTGGCTCAGTTATGACGTCGCCTGGGTATAAGGGACACCGCGAGCACGCAACGGGCCGCCGGAGAGGCCAAGAATTATAGTGGAGAAGAAAATCTGGTAAGATCGCTTTACAACTTTTTTTTATTCTCCCAGGTACCTCAAGAAGGAACAAGCTCCAGAACGGAGCCAACAACTCAATGTGGCGCTGGCTGTCATTTCTTATGGTTCCTCGTGCATTACCGATCCCACGGATACAGCAGGATCGATACGTGCCATCGGTCGATGAGTCTCGAGTAGATACACAAGGATTTTCCATAAATACAGATTTCCCTCGATCCATTTTCAATTTAAAATAAAAAACGATAAAAATCTAATTTATATTGTTGTTGCTTGAACTCTTCATTGTTATAACATTTTGGCATCGCCAAAACGTTTTGCTGCCTCGTAGAAAGCCATGTGACGGTCAAATTTTTTTTTTCCAGATTGCAATAATGTCTATGTCCTTGAAAAGTCCCAAAACATCGAAAAATCATATTTAGAAAAAATGTTCGGATGTTTGTGTACGTACATGTTCTGACACCGTAAAATTCAAACGTTGATAACTCGAGAACGGTTCGAGCTACAGGGCTCCCGTTTTGCACAGACGTTAATTATTACAAGCTCTTCATTCTCTAAGAATTTCGTCGGAATCGCTAAAAATATACGAATTCTACGGAATTATGAAATTTTCAAAAAAAAATTCAAATTTTTTTTTCTTTCTTTCTATAAATAGATTATCATAATGGAAAAGTTAGTATTGAATTTGGGAAATGTCGATTGAACGGTTTAAATTTTACGATTTTTCGAATTTTACGAAAATCTGAGTTTTTCTTAACTTTCCCATCAAATTTTATATTTTTTGGATGACTAAAATTTTTTTCGAATTCTCGGAATAAAAATTCATCATTGTTATTTGAATTTTTTTTATTTTTCAATGTCATTCAGAAAGAAAATCCGAAAGAACATTTTCCTCACATTTGTACCACGATTGTTATTATTATTATGATTGTTGAAAATGCGATCATCGTTGCTGTAAATGTTGTTTAAAATATTGATTACTTCATTTTGCATTCCTCGTACAATTCGAATTGCTGAATATTTGTCCCAAGTTTTTGAAGAACGAAGCAAATTTTTATTCTTTTCATTTTTTATGTGAAAACGTTGCAACTACAGATCGGAAGAATCTTTCGTTCAATTATCATGCGATTGCGGTTGTGGTTATTGTCGTTGTTGTGGGATTGCCATTGAAGGAAAAAAAACGTCGTGGCAAATCCGATTAAGGTTATGTGACCCTTTGTATAGAGATTTCGAAATAATTTTGTGTCGCTGCATGGGCTGTAGATAGGAAAAAACATGGCGGAGCTTTATTCGCGGGAATCGTTCAAAGTTTTGGAAGAATGAGGAAAATACTGCGGTTGAAAAAAATCCTTTCGGCCTATGGATATAAAACATCGAACGTCATATACGACGTAAAAATTGAGAACTTGGATTCAGGTCATGATTCTTACGAATGTGAATGTGAATCAATGTTTATTCAAATTGAAGATAAACGCGATCAATTTGTTTCGACATGTCGCGCGGCGGGAATTGGAAAATCAAGCTGATCCAAGATTCTATGGAACTCAAATCGATCGTGAATAATGACAAAACCGCGAATGATTTCCTTCTGTTTTATTCAGGACAAGTAAATGCGATCGAGATTGAATAAATGGTTTATTTTTTATGTATACTCTTCGGACTTGTGTGGTTGGAAGAAATAGCTTGAAAAAGCGACACCCAACCAACCGGAAATTGAAGAGAAGAAAAAGTCCAATTGGTCTAACTTCCCGTCTCACGTTTACTGGCCCAGCGCCGATGCCCGGGTGATTTAAACGCGTGGATCGGGTGGGACACTTGGTCAGAGTTACGTCATCAAAACACATGGCCAAAATAATGACTCGTGTATGTTAAACCTTGGCTAAAGTTTATTAAACAATATGTCAATGAAAAACGACGATTGATCAATTTTGAAATGTCTTATTCGCTCTTTTCGATGCCTCTGCAATTTTTTCCCCTCCCGCGCATCCTCCAGCGCCTCTCACGGCACAAGCCATCTCATGAGCGCAACAAAGTTGGACAATTGTCAACGCGCCAATGCCTTTCTATTAAAATATCAAACTTCACCCCACGAATCATCGATTTGCATCGTTACATAATCGTCTATTTCGCATTAAATGACACAGAAAAATCAACATCGTCTCTTTATCTCTCTTTATTATTCTTCTCCACATTCGCATACGATTTTTCAAATAGTGCCCGACTTATGTACGTGGCAGACTTAGACAAAGACAGAACGAATGCTCCGAGTTAGTGACGTCACTGAAAAGCGCGGTTGGCGGGATAGGGGGCGAAATTTTACGCGCGTACGTTTCCCGCGTGGTCTCCCGCTACAATCTCTCCCTCTCACTCTTTGTCTCTTTTCTCTTTTACCCCGCGCGCGCGCGCGCCGTTCTATATATATATATCCACGCGACGCATTAACTAGAACTTTTGAATATTCCCTATTGATCGAAATTCCAAGAAATTAATCAGTCTCTGGGATTCTGTCCAACGTTGTGACGGTCAAGTCCGGAATTTCGCATCAGCGAATTTTTAAAGAATTAACTTAATCATTATTTCGGGGACTTTTTCTTTCGTCTTTGTTTATTTCGATGAAAAAAACATTGATCGACAAATAATTTAAAAGATCCCGAGCTTCGTCGATGTTCGTTAAGGTCTCGGCATGATGTTGCTCGTTTAAAAAATTTCATTTGTTAACTAAATCACAAAGAAAATCGATCAGCAAGTCTATTTTTCGGCCTCGCTCTCGCTCCCCCGCATTTTTCCTTCATAAGCCTCTCTCTCTCTCCGTTTTCGCGCTCTGCCTGTCCCGCTCAACATATCGCCCCTTCCCTTTCTCCTAATCAGGCTCCCCCCTTTGTAAGATGTAACTCGTACCTCAGTGCATCCCTGTGTGTTTGTACGTGTATTTTGGCTTCACCGAAGGAATCAGCTGAGCGCCAGCTGTCCCGTAAACCGAGCGACCAATCGGAACGCTCACATACGCGATTCTCGCGCCGCCAACTAAAAACGTATACAACAAGACCCGCTGATGCTTGTTGCATTCATCATTGATGGTTCGCGCGAAACGCCAACCACACACTACCGTTCTGTCTCTCTCTTTGATTTTCCCGCAAGATTACACGTTCGAACATATTTTTAAAGTGATTTTCCCTTTGGCTTATCGCTGAATAACAACGGAACAACGTGCATGTGCGGGACTGAGTTTTTGTGACTAAATAGTGTGAAAATTCGGGCGGGAATTGTGAGGAAATTTTGGGGAGCGTGGGTCCGCGCGCGGTCCTCGACGACACGCGTCCGACTTTGTCGCGTATTTATCGATCTACAAAATTTATTCCTCGCGGCAAAAAAACATTTTCCATCTGGACAAACGTGTCGAGTGACTGTGCCAACAAGTTTCATCGCAAAAAAAACATTTGTTTGATGGAAAAATAGGGAAATAAAGAGCAAGCGTCGAGCTCTACAAGCTGCCGGCGCGTCGACGAAAATCGTCGAGTTGTACGTGAGTTTACCAGTTTCTTTACAGTCATCGAACCCCAAGTTTCATCGGAATTATTGACTTTTTAAATTTTTCATACTTTCGTCAACATTTATATCCTCTTTTGGTGCATTTCCCCCATTTTTTTGAGAGGTTATGTCGTGTATACAGAGGGCGTGACAGTACCGGGAATTTTTAGAGCCAAAGCTCAGGGGTTGGTCCGAGGGTTTCGCGCGCGCTTCGTCTCCCGCGCTTCGACTCACTGTCTCCCGCAATTTTTCGCGCAAAAATCTATTCAACCTCGTTACAAAATAATAAAACGTTACAGAAAAAACAAATCTTTTCGTTACGTTTCCGTTGGATTTATCGTGCAAGTGAAAAGAAACAATAATCCCGCTTTGAAAAAAGTGGCTTTTTTTTAACACGACTGAAAGATTCGGTCGCAGCTCGGTGTGTGCGGTGTATGCCTGCATTATGGCGATCGTGTGACCGTAAGGATCGGAACGTGAATTCTTCATTAAATTTTTTCCGGACAAATACTTGGCTAATTCGCTCAATTTTTTCATCGAAATTTCCCTCAATCTTCGCACTCGCGATAGCGCTGAATAAATAATTTCTCAAAAATTCATTTAAACCATCAAGAATCTCCGAAAAAACACGTCATCAAAATCCGCATCAAGATGCCACAAACTAGGTGAGTCGCACGAGAACATTTTTTCCCATTTATTCATTATCGTCGTTAACTCATATTTTTCAACAAATTAATATTTCTTCCGTCTCTCAGAACATTCCAGCCTCTTTCCTCAACATTTCTAACCCTTTCGACAATATTTCTTTTTTTTTTTCACTCTCAACGAATATTACGCGCGACTAACCTTTTTCTCGCCCCTTGCGATTTCTCGAGGCGTGGACTCGAAACTTTCGGGCTTTCCAGTTTTTCTAGGGTTGCTAAATTAACCCTCGACCTTTTGTCCCGCGATCGTGGGAACAAGAACAATTAACACTGAAAATGAGTTCTTTGAAAAATATATCACAGTATGCTCAAAGATCCAACATTTTATTCCAACAACCAATCTCCAAGAAACGTTGCAAGTTTTTCAAAAAAAAAAAAAAGTCTCCATTTTAGGGTTATAAAAATTCGATTATTATTTTTACTCTCTTTGCTCTGGTTCTCATGGACTTTCGAAATATTTGGGACAAGCGTGATTTTTTTTCTGGTACGCTTTGTCAAAGAACAAATTTTAGCACGTTTTCAAAGTAAAAAAAACTTTGTCGTCAACTCACGACTGCACACGACGTGCTGATAATTTTTCTTAAGCAAAAAAATACGTTGAATAGTTGCCATTGACAAGGAACAGTTTCCTGCTCCTTTTGCTCATTGATTTCCCAGCAAAATGCTCGGGAAAAGCTTCAACTTTTGTTTTCCTCCCACAGCTTGCAAGAAAAACAACAGGGCTCCCAGGCGTTTCTCCAATGCGGCAAGACGACCAGTCAATCGCACAAACGCAAGAGAAGAGCGACCGAATTGTCGGAGGATGCTGAAAATATTTATCCTCCGACCAAAGTCGCTGCTCTGGGGAATAATTCTTACAGCGAGAATTGCCACAATTCTGAAGGATCCAAGACGCCTCAACAGCAGCAAAGCTTGCCCTTGAAAGAACAACAGGAACCAGCCACCTGGTCGGAATTACGAACGGCCACTTGCTTCTTAACTCCTTCCGCTTCCAACGGCGCCTCTCACAGACCAAGCCCTTTGCCCTCTTTCCCATGGGCGGACGGCGGACAAGTCTGGTCCATCATGTGCATGGGCGATCAGAAAACTCTCACTCAACGAGATCCCGAAATGTTTCAACGTCATCCAACTTTACAACCACGCATGCGCGCCATTCTTCTCGACTGGCTCATCGAAGTTTGCGAAGTTTACAAACTACACAGAGAAACTTACTATCTCGCCATGGATTACATCGATAGATATCTCTCCACTCATCAAAACGTTCCAAAAAATCAACTACAACTCATCGGCATCACGTGCCTTTTCATTGCTGCAAAGGTTTGTCCCTTTTTTCATTTTTTTATCATTTTTCGCATGTGAATTTTTAATTCAAATAAATGTCGTGCAATTGTTGGGAGCAATTGATTTTTTGAGCCAAAAAACTAATCAGGATTCCTTGGAACTTGTTGCACAAGCATTGCTTCAATTTCCCATTGTTTTTTAATGCTCAACATGAAAATTTGTAACTTTATGCTTTGTGCACAATTTCCATGTTTTTATGATCGTTTTGTAATTCGATTTTTCAGTCACAGAGAGACTCAAATATTTTTATGAAATTGTCAATTTTTTATGATTTTTGCTGTAGATGAAAATTTCTTGATGACTCAAATGCATTTTCAGTTCGTGCTCAACTTCGATTTTTCTTAGAATTGTTATTCATTATTTAGGGAAATTAAGATCGAAATTAGGATTTTTGTGTTTCTGGAATTTCGAGACGTAGATTAAAAAAAAAATCAACGTCTCAAAATGGCGGCTCGTGTTTAGCTGAAAATCGTGTTGAAGGGGGTGTGGCTTCTGCATTGTTGAGTTTTGAGTCTCGATGCCCTGAGGAATTTATACCTGCAACGAAAAAAAAACTCTCGTCTTTCGTCACTATCTCCAACACTTTTGGGAAACAATTATTTCCAATCGAATAAGCAATAGGAAATTATGCAGTTTTCTTTACACAGCGAGCAAGGAAAAATAAACTGAAAAATAGCGAAAAAATTGATAGAAAATGAAAATTTAACATTTTTCGTTCGATAAAAGTTGAAACAAAAAAAAAGGAGATTCATGATCGCACTGTACGAATAATCCTGATCCATAAAAATTTCATTGCATCTGCATAAATCGAAAAAATGGATCAACGGCGAATGCATTCATTTTCGCAGCATTTTTTTCTCAATCCCTCACAGCAGAGTCAAATATCTTCCGTTTACGAATCCAGAGAATTCAAACGAAAATCCGAAAATGACAGAAAATCAAATGAAACCATTTTTTCGTGCATAGCAAATAAAAAACGATGCTGAAGTTTGCATCGTTGGGATGCAACAAAATTCTGTTTGGTTTTTTCAACAGATCTCAAGATTATTGTACAAAATTTGTGCAAGGCAATAAAACGATTTTTTTTGACGATCCAAATTCAAAATTTGGACGAAAAAGCATTTTTCGTTGAATCCCAACGTTGCGAACTTTGCAGTCGTAACAAATTGAGAAAAAAGGATTTTAGAATAATAGTAATAATGAAGAAACAATTGTTGCAGGTCGAGGAGATATATCCACCGAAAATCGCAGAATTCGCTTACGTGACGGACGGTGCATGTACAGAGGAGGAAATATTGGGAAAGGAGTTGGCAGTGTTGAAAGGTCTCGGTTGGAATTTGTCGCCAGTGACGGCGCCGGGCTGGTTGAACGTGTACATGCAAGTGGAATCGGGTGATTGGTCGAAGCCGAACGCGTTTATATATCCGCAGTACGGAGGTTTGCAGTATTCTCAAGCGGCGCAATTATTGGATTTGGCGACATTGGACGAGGGTAGTTTAAAGTTTCCTTATAGTCATATAGCAGCGGGTGCGATTTATCATACGCAAGGGCGCGAATGTGCGCTGCGAGTGTCGAGGTTAACGTGGGAGCAATTGGGGCCTTGTGCTCGTTGGTTGAGCTCGTTCGCAGCGACGGTTTCCGAAGAGAGTTCGCAGTTGTTGCTGCTCCGTTCGTCCGTGCCACCGGTCGAGACGCATTCGGGTTCTGGCCTGCGGGCATCCGTTCCAAACATCGTAATGGACGAGTCGCATCGCATACAAACCCACGTCGTAGATTTAGCCATGTTGGAAAAAGCTCAACAACGAATGGCTGTCGAACTCCTGCAACTCGATTGCATCGATACTAATTTAGATTCGGTCGGGAGTCCTGATCAAAGTGGAATTCTCACTCCACCTTCCAGTAGTCAAAAAAATTCTCCAACTCCTTCGCCACAAATGCCACAACTGCATCCTTACACGTAATCATTTCCTCTTTTCGCCGATCGACTCGGATTCTTCCAAATTCGATCTCTTTTTCTAGATCTTCCCTCTATTTTTCGACCACTTCTCCCTGGAGTTTCGACGTTATTTATATCGTGAAAAAAGGAGAAGGAACTTAGGCTAGAGAAGCAACTAAACGAATGGCTAACTTTAATAGGAAACTAATGCAAACAAAATGTTATAAAATATACGCAAATTTTCTAGGACATGGCAAAAATTCGATAATCACTTTTATTATTATTATCAAATTATTCGAATTGGCCAAATTTTTAGGAAATATATATTTATAAACGGGGATGTTAGCGACGAAATAATATTGTAAACGGAAGCAGCCGAAACGTTATTTTCAGCGCGTCCAGAAAAACGAAGAAGATTGGAGCCACGAAAAACAGAAAAACTTGAAATATTGCCTGTTTTTCGTGGCATTTCCGCATTTTCATTCATTTTACTAAAAGCAATGTTCAGAGCGAGAAACTCCATTTCCGACTTGAAATCCGCAAAGGAACGACGTAACGCATACGTCCTACAAAAACACTAATTTCGGACTGGCCTTTTTCGTCTCTCAGCGGAGAGTGTCGTTGCGAAAAATGACAAAACCATTTTCGCTAAATCTCAATGTGATTGCGAAGTCAGCAGTGTTGACCATTTTTTTTCTTTCTTCCACACAATTGAGTTTTTTCAACTCGTTAGCGAATATTTACGAAGTGGTTGTCAAATCCGATGAAGTAATGACCGGCGAGTTACGCCAGAGACCCCAAAAATGTGTATTTTATCATTTAAATCCATTTTTCCATTTCGTTTTCTTTATTTTTTAAACACATTTGGTGTCTCGTGGAAAATAACTCGAACCGGTTAATTTTCATCCATGTGCCTTCGCTCTTGAGAGAAATGTCACGAAAAAGAAAGAAAGAAAAAAAAAAACATGATTAGGAATATAAATTAATCGGTGAAAAAGATAATTTACGTTCGTACTAAATTTTAGTGCCTTAGAAAGAAAACGCAAGTGCTCTTACCTCGTTTTAAGCTCCCACGAGAGAAACTAAGAAAAAAAGCTGCAACGTTGTACATAGTAATTTTTTTTTCTTTTTCTTTTTAATACTGCCTTATTATTGTTTAGAGTGTTTCGTCAAAGTGCATTCGCACGTATGGATGTGATTAAAGGTTTTTTCTTTCGTACGAGTGCATGCGCGAGCGACTGTGTGTATATATTTTATGTATACGAGAATTAACGTTAACGTATGTGAGAGAAATATCGAGAGAAAGAAAAATAGAGATAGAGGAGAAATTTATGGGCTCTTGTGGTGTGCTGGATTTTGTATAAACTTGCATGCTTCGACTATCGAGTTTATACCCATTTGTAAGCAGAAATTGACAATAAACGTAAATAAACGCAACGATGAAACGACTTTTTTTAAATTTTTCCCTCATTTCGTGGCTACAGGAAGAAAAAATCATTTTTTTGCCTCGAAAAATCATTCATTTTTGTGGACAACAATTTCACGTTCGGATATCCTGGTGGGATTAACTATTTTGGATGATCGAATTTTATCGTCCGATCTAAGGACGTTGACAAACTTTCGGCATTTTCTTTTTCATTTCCCTACAAATTTCAGGGAATCGAGTGCGTCTCAACGTGTACGATTTCTCAACCGGAAGTTTTTTTTCCCTGGGGCGTCCAGACCCTTGTTCCTTCCACAAACTCGTCCAACGTCCCAACTCCCTTGCGCCTAAGAGGGGAGAATTCAGGGTACTGTGACACAAAGAGTAGGGTGTTGCTCGACCGTTGTGTGAAGCACCACGAAACGTTAGAAAAGGCGCCAAAAAATACCGCGAACGGGAAAAAAATAGAAAAAAAAATGAAACTCGACAAAATTCATGAAAATATGCTGCAAAATCGGGAGGATAGTGCGAAATAGCAATCCGTTGGAATAATGAAATAAGAGGAGGGTTGCTCGCGACTGTTGTAACGCTGAGGAACGTTATAAAAGGCGCGAAAAAATACCGCGAACGGAATAGAAAGAGAAAAAACAAAATTCGACCAAATCATGATAATATTCTGAAAAATCGAGAGGAAAGTGCGAAATGGCTCCTCGTTAAAATAATTCTTCATTTTTCTGATCGCGTACAGATGAAATTAATTAAACGTCACATTCGAATAGCAGGATCGTTTCTTCCTTACCGGCAGGTGGTAAACAAGGAAGAAACTGTCACGCATGACAATCAAACGCTTTTTCGTGCGACAAAATAACAAAAAAATATTGCAATCCTTTTAGTTTCTATTCTCCATAGAAATGAATGTGTCGAAAATTTCTCGAGCGTCAAAATGATGAATTTTGATTAAAATTTTAATTCTTCATAAAACATGGATAATTCACTACAAAAAAAACGAAAAATGCATATTCACCGGAATACAAAAATTTGAAAAACGCCTTGGGTCAGATAGACCCAATGTTTTTCTATCCCGAAAGTTGTAAATTGATATTTTTTTTGATGTTTCAACTGAAAACGTATTTTTTGTTAGTTCGGCTGTACGTGCTAAGCAAACACGAATGCGATGTCAATTGGTTTATAATGAAAATTGACGAGGATGAGATTTCACGGATGAAAACTTTAGGAACGTTTGTGGTGGAAAGGTGAACAAATTTTCGAGTTTTAACGTGAAAAAAGGATTTATTCAATTTTTCTGAAGCAACGGCGAATTGCCAGATTCCGTCGTGCCCTTTTTCCTCAAACACATCCACGATTTAGGTAGTTCGTAGTCGGTCGGAGGCAGGGGCGAGTTGTCGAACGTAAACGGCAAGTGCCAACCTCCCCTATCCTCTTGGACGATTGGTACATATTTCGGAGGATTATTCAACTTTATTTCGAGAGTTCCATTCTTCGCTGTTACCGCAACTGGCGACAGCTGATGCGTCATTTGCCAGTTTTTGAAAATCCTTTTAGTTTGAGGATCCTGAAGAAGCGTCAAGTGCTGTCTCATCAAATCTCTCGAAACGAACATCGTCGATGGTCCGGAGCTCAATGTCGCGTATAACATGTACGGATCGTCGGCTGATCTGCGGGTGGCGGAAAGTAACGATCAATTTTGTAAAATTAACGAAAATTAAGGAAAAATGGGAGGCTCAAAACTATTGAAAGTTCTCGAGAACCTCGCGTCTCTGAAATATTGTGTTTATCGACGAGATTGTCGTCGATCAATTATTGAAACGTTGGAATTTCGCTGAATATTTAGGTTTTTTTTCAAATTAGAAAATTCAGTGGTTCGTGGTAATGACTGATTTTTATTACTGACCCGTTTTGAGCTAAAAAAATGTCAGCATGGTGTTGGATGTAACTCAAGTCCAACTTTGGCCATGACTTCATGTGTTGTCGCCCCAGGACCAAGACTTTTTTGCCCATTTTCTCTGCACACAAGGTCACAGTGCTCTTGACCTGAAAGAACGCGTGTTTTTTTAAAATAAAATCATTTTTTGGAGAGTTTTTCGTTTGTGAATATTGATAACGCGTAAAATTTGATTACCAGATGCCCAGCAACTTGTCGTGCCGTTTTCGACAGATAGGCTACGTTCAAGCCGTCGATGACGATGTCCCAAGGTTTTCGCTTCTCGACAAATTGAAGAAAATACCTCAATTCTTTCGGCGTCGTCTTCTGATAAACGTCGCCCCCGATTATTACGTTCTCGCGTACCTCTTTCGCCAAGTTTGCAAACACGTTGGTCGAGATTTTGAAACTCTGTAATCTGTGAGAACAGGTTCGACATGTGCCTCTGTAAAAAAATAATTAAAAAAACAATAAGAAACAGAGTTCATCAAATGAAAAGCTGAGAAATTTTCCTCTCCTTTTTTGAGTATTCTAGAATTTTTGAATATCACATTTTTTGCATGCGTTTGAACAAATTACATGGAAAAATGGCCCTCGGCTTGCAGCCAAGTTTTCCAAATATTCGGATAAAAATCATTACTGCTTTTTTTTTTTCAAGAGACTTTGAATCTTTGCTTCCATATAATTTTGTATTTTGCGGTGGCAATTACTGGAAAGATAAATCTATAAAATGACGTACACATCTCTGATGGAAGTTCGTTCGGCGGTCCATCCCAAATCTCGAAAAACTTGGGCATAAACGTCGATAACTTCGACCCAAACTCGAAAGTCGCGTTCGCTCCAGAATTCGAACATTTTCCCAACCTCCCTCTCCAACTCTCGGCCTTCAAAGTTTCTTGTGCAATACTCGAGGTAAGATATAAAGACGTGTTGTTCAGGACGCAACTTCTCGAAAGCTTCGCTGAGATATTTCCAGCCGATTTCAGGTTCATCGTGATTGAAGGCAGCGGCAATAAGTGCCGAATAAGCGCACGTTCGAAGGTTCCCGGATAATTTGATGATTTCAGAGAGCTCCAAAGCTTCTTTCCATCTATCAGTTTTCGAGATACCAAGGAGACAACATTCAGCTGTGAATCCGTCCATAACCGGATATTGTGATCTAATTTTTTCGTACATTTGCAGAAGAAGCGCCATTTCCTTTTCGTTCAGTTCAGAATCAGTTTTCATGTAACACAGCTTGAGGTAGTGTGTCATGAAAATAAGCTTTTGATTGGGCTGCTTCTTCCATAAATACTCGAGATAGGCCATCGCAGTGCTTATTTTTTTTCGCTCTAAGCTCAAATGTACCATTAACATATCGACTTTTTTTTCCTCTATTTCAAATTCCGTCGACGCTAAGAGATCTGCACGGGCCGTGACAAAGTCGCTCTCTTCAAAAGTTTTATTCTCGTCTAACATTTTGTTGATCAGAAAATCTTGATTTCTTAATACCGAGACGGGCGCAGGTCTGAGTGAAGTTCTTGCCGTAAAATCTTTGACAGGTTTTGGAGGATCCAACGACACGCTGGGAGCTTCTTTTGCAAAATGTCTCAGCGCTTGGCTCCATACTCCGAGGCTTCTCCTCAAAAGAGCCATTTCGACGGAATCTGTAGAGAAGCATCGTGGATATTATTTGAGGATTTTACACGAATTTTCAATTTTTTGCTCAGCCTTTTTCAATGTTATTCAAAAATTTTTATTATCCCGTTATTAGGATGTCGAAATTCTTTTTTTTTGCTGGCAACTAGTCGGGAAAAATTGGATTTTCTTTCCACATGAAATGTCAGATTGCTTGAAGAAATTGGGATGATTTGGAAAAATATACAATAATAGTGGAAAAGAATGTTTTTCCAGGCATCGCAATAACCGTGCAAACTTCGATATGTTGTGTGGCAACAAGTTGATCTACGTTTTTAGACTTTTGTTTCATTCAACACTAAATATTAAGCAATGCTGCTGTGGATTGGGAAAACGTTAAATATGAAATACGTGAAAAATCATTTCACGGTCGCTGGGCATCGGTTTATCGTGAGCATCCTAACCTCACTTATTCGCCGTGTTATTGTAGCAATTGAAGGATTATCTTTCATGTGGAAAGGAATGGCATATGTTTGTCAAGCGTTTTTGTGATATCGAATGACAAGAAAATTCCATACTGTAGTGAAAATGATTGAAATGACGAGAGAACTTTGAATTATCTTGGAAATAAGTCCAAGTTTAAAAAAGCAGCAAAGAACTGGTCTCAAGAGAGCAGCATAAAACGTTTGACTTTCCAACCTCACTTTTGGCGAGATGTTGGGTTAAAGTTGTAAGATACAGCGAGAATCGGTGTCACAGGGACAGTCAAGGTCAATGATTCCGACAAGGAAAAGCAAAGTTGCCGAACGTTTGTAACACTTTTTATAATCGTAGTTATGTGTAAACTTATTTTTTATTTCGAACAAAGTCTGCGAGAGCGAGGAAGCCTCCTGATTGGCCGGCGTTTCGATAATCGCGTCATGAATTAGTGTCGCACGTGCATATAAGTGACGTAGCGAGCAGACGACAGATCCCCGTCGTCGAATTGTAAACGTCAAAAAACGAAATTGCTCACCTTTTTCAACATCTAAACATTTTCGATCTTTTGCCGAAAAGCATTTTTGGGAAAGAATTAAAGGAACAAAGATTTTATCGAAAAACTTTTATTTCTTCAGCAATTCTTTAAGATTGACGTTGATTTTACAAGTAATCACATTGCGGGCTCCAAGAACCAATGGCAAACGTCGGCCCTGCTCGTATAACGGAGAGACCTCGATGATAATAGCTGATAAAACGAGCTTATAAAATAAAGTGATTAAAACGAGTGGAGATGATTCTTCAGTTTTCTCTCGCGTTCTATCAATGTTCGAACGTTCAATAATGTTACTTTTGGACTTGGAAGACACGATTTGGTGAGGGTGCTCGTTCGGAGAATGTAGAGAAAGTCGATGATCCGTTTTATCGGTTTTTTTCGTCGTCGATCTTGAAAAAGTGTGATCGAGAAGCATTTACGCGTTAATTATATTCTCGGAGTGCGAGTAAGTGTTTGCGAACAATAACGATATCGATCTGCAGTAATCTCGCGATATTCACATCCGTTGACTATAAATTCTCGTGTGTCTTCGTGGAAAGGAATGAGGAAACGAATATTCATGTGAAAATCGAATGAAAATTGTGTCTTTTCTCGGCTCTCGTTATTTATCGATTCTTTTGTTTTTCTGCGTCGTGGATACACAATGGAAAATTACACTTCGGACTCGAGCGATTCCGACTCCAGCTCCAAGACTTTCGATCTCTCTTACTTAATGCTCGATTCTGATTTGCTCAATGAGCATATTGTCGCTGCAAAAGATCCGCAAAACGTCGAGACCATTCTGCTCAACCATAATCGCATCAGTCTCGTTCCACAGACTATCGCCAAATTCACGAATCTCAATACTCTCGATCTTTCCAATTGCAACCTCACGAGACTACCCGATTTTCTTGGCGACTGTCCACTCACTTGTCTCATCGCCAAACACAATGGACTCACCAACGAATCTCTGCCCAAAAGCCTCGAAAATCTTCCCGGCCTTCGCGAACTCAATCTCAGCGGAAATCGACTCACCGAATTTCCTACTCAAGTCTTGGATCTCGTCGCCCTCAAATATCTCTATCTCGGCGGCAATAACATCACCAACATCGACAAAGATCTCTGGAAACTCCAGAGGTAAGACTTTTCCGAACCTGTAATTTTTCAAACTTTCCTCAGAACTGTGAATTTTTACAATGTTATTTTCATTTTTAATTTCGATTCGTTACGTGCATTCTGTCGATTTTCAAAATGGAAAATTCACTTTTGGAAAATTGAAAAAAATATATTGCCGTTAAGTTTCCAGCAGATTCCAATTTCCAATTCCAATTTTTTTGATAAATTGATGCTAAATTTTTTGTACCAAAGAAAAACTTTCAAAAATTTTTCAACAATGAAAATTGAAATTTCACGAGAAACGCGAACAAAATCATTGAGAAAATAGCAAAAAATTGTTTGGCATATTGTCGAAATGGAATTAGCTCAAAGAAATTATTTCAATAATATTGATTGGCAGAAAAATAAAACTTGTAATTTTTGTGAAATTGTGGAGAGTATTCTGAAAAAATTTCATACGTTTTTGTTCACCAGGCTTCAGGTACTGGGTATGGGTGGAAATTGTTTGACCGAAGTTCCATCGACGTTGGGAAAATTGAGAACTCTCCAGGCCCTTGTATTGTGCGACAACATGTTAGAAAGTTTACCAGGCTCCATAGCGAATCTGAAGAATCTCAAGTCTCTCTTGCTCCACAAAAATCGGCTGAAAACTCTGCCGACCGAAATAATAACGTTGAAAAACTTGACAGAGTTGTCGCTCAGGGACAATCCTCTTGTGGTCAGATTCGTTTCTGATATGACGCACAATCCTCCGTCTTTGCTGGAGGTTGCTGCAAGAATGATCAAAACAACGGACATCAATTACAACGAATTTGAATTGCCGAGGAATCTTATTGATTATTTGGACAGCAGTCACCATTGCGTCAATCCCCAGTGCAAAGGTAAATTCCATTTCTACATAACGAAGAAAGCCACTTGCCCGAAGCAGCGATACACGTTTAAAAAACTTTTCCCATTGTTTCAAAGATATTGCCAACATTATTTCACTTTGCGTTTTCATGTTTTTCTCTTGTTGCAGGAGTTTTTTTTGACAACAGAGTCGAACATGTGAAATTTGTTGATTTTTGCGGCAAATATCGATTGCCCTTGTTGCAATATTTGTGCAGCAGCAAATGCATTGAGAAGAGGGAAGGCGATGAAGAAGTTGTTAGCGGAGCCATGATCAGAAAAGTACTTTTAGGATAAAGTTGACGAGCTGTGGGAACGAATCGACTCATGGGGACCAGAAAACTGTGTTGGCCATTTTCGATTGTTTTACGATAATAAATTGTTTATCTTTCTGTTACATAAAACTGTGTTTATTTCAAAGTTTAAAGAAACTGCTAATTTTTCATTCCCTATTCTACAATTTCATCATGTCGATCGAATTGGTTATAATTGTTAATAATAATAAAAGTCTCACTAGCTCCTGTTTAATTCGAAATTTCAAACGTAGCAGGATATGGACTTTTGCAAAAATAGGATTGATTCGTTACAGGACCTCGAGAGGTCACATGGTGAGAATAAATGTGTCAAAATTCACAAGTTTCACTAAACGGGATGAATCATTTTTAAATTTATACGATAATACGATTTTTACATTTTTGTCAAATTTGGTAAATCGTACTCGGTTGCGATGCAGAAGCCGGAATGACACATTAAGTTTTCCATGTTGTTTTCTTAACAATGACATGCAGATGCTAGCTTTTGAAATTGAAGGATACGTCACGAAAAAACGAACGACGCATTTGAATGTTCAGTACGCGATTTCTTGCGCTCCATTTGTATAATTTTTATTACGAAACTGTTTTTAATACGGTAATGAACGTTCACATACTTTTAGAGAAGACCACAATCTTGAGATCGTAATTAATGAAATCTTTGACCTTTCTGTTTCATTACGATTCAACTTGAATTATTCTTGGAACCGTTATACGTCTGTCAAATGGTTTGCTTCTTTGTTGTTGGTTCAATAACATTTGAACTGAAGTTATCGTTGCAGCACGGTGGACGTCGTTTCTCCGAAGAAACGACAACTCGGAGGAGTAAAAGTCAACACCAAAAGATCGCGCCACACGAAAATTCCAAGAGTTTTGCTCCGCACTTCTACGTGCACCGTCAACTTCCGGAAATCTGACGTGTACAAAGTGTACAAGTACAAAAGTCAAACAGCAGCACGCATCAGCTGTTAGGTTAGAAAACGCGAGAGCTCTCTCTGATATCGTTTTCATTTTGTTTTTCTTCTAAATATACAGTAACTGCGAACAACAAAGTACCGAAAAGATGTTGGATTTGTTCACAATATTCAGCAAGGGTGGCATTGTCTTGTGGTGCTTTCAAAGTACTTCGCAGATTTTTACACCGAGCGTAAATGCCTTGATACGTAGTGTTATTCTACAGGTGAGCATTGAGATTTACTCATTATTTCCTTCCAATATCGAAGTATCCCCGAAGTATTCACGAGCGTGAACGTTCTTTCCATTCTTCGGGTTGAGTAGAACCTGCGAGAATGTGTCACGAGGCATGACTCGTCAATCAATCTAGCACAGCATAATAATTTGATTACGAATGTTCGCGATCGGCCAGTAATTAACATATGTTTACATAAAATCGACTATCATATGGAACAAAGCCTCGTATTCTGTCGACATGTAAACTGCGCTTTTTCAGAGTTCCTAAAGTTTTTATCTGTCAGTTTATCCAGTAACCTGTATATTAAACTTTATAAACAAAAACTGTCAACATCTGACATTTTGGACTCATGTCCAACGATTGACAAATCTCTTGGATTTGTACTCGCTGTTATCCCGTCATTTACAATCTCATAATTAGGCAAACACTTAATTAGAAAATAATTAAAATCCTGATTTTAAATCTCGATGTCTTAGAAACACGTAGACATGCTTCATTAGCAGCTTTGGTGCGGCAATAGCAAACGAGGAAATTTGAAAACAAACATAGAATTTTGACAAATCATTTTTTTCTACCAATAAATTCAAAAAATGCAATTTTTTGGTTTTTAAACACGACTGATGTTCCATTACAGGAACGAACCGGCAACAACATATTCGATCATGATTCGCTGCGGCTTCAATACAAGCTGGACAATGAGTTCGAGCTTGTGTTTGTCGTTGCTTATCAAAAAATATTGCAACTATCATACGTTGACAAGTTTCTGAACGACGTGCATTTGGAGTTCAGGGATCGTTTCAAAAATGAATTACAAACGTCTCAGTGGTTCTCGAATTACGATTTCAACGACGATTACGAAAAGATACTCGCGTCTGCGGAACAATGGGGCAAACAGCAAGCCAAGCTGCCCAAGCAAATGCGTACCTTCGACGAAAGTCTCAAGTCCAAGAAAACCGTAGCTAGTATGATAGAAAGAAAAGACGATAAAGATACGAAAAAGCAAGGTATGCGTTTTCGTGTTCCAGGCACCTTTATACTTTTGTCCTGAAGTTTGCAGAATTGGAATGAAACAGAATGCTTTACGGTGACCAAAGGAATTTGCACTGGAAAAATGTTTCCCAAAGAACGGATTTTCAAATAAATTTATTGACATTCGGAAAGAGTGGAAGAAATGTTGAACAAGGAGATTTTTTTCCTACTCCAATAATGCAAACTTCTGATAAAATCGCTTTGGGAATAAATGTCTGGAAGCTTTTGGTTGTTTTGCTTCCAGGGAAAAAGAAAAAAGGGCTCGGAGAGGATAACTATTGTGAGTTTGGGATTCTCCTTCGCTTGTGGTTCGAACTTTATACACTAAATCACTTTGCACGCTTTCTTTTATTTTTCAATATTCCAGCTGATTTTTAACGTACACTGTCATTGATTAATCGCACTGGCGTTTCGTTCATTATCAAAGAATGTTCAATTAACTTGATGTTTCGCTTTTGATGATAATTCGGTGGGTACTAATTTTAATTTGATGTTCTTCGTATTGCTTTGCAAGTTTCGTTGAATTTCAAATTAAATTCAATAAATTAATTGAATTATTTTTGGCATGTTTCCTGCTTCGAATTTAACGAATCAATTTTATGACCGTTGTCGATGAATAGTTGCCGTAATTGTAATAACGAATATTTCGTCTTCATCAGTGAAAATACAAGAATCGCCGAAACCTGAGCCAACGATCAAACCACCGGCTGTCGAACAAAATGGCGATGCGGAACATGACATTTTTCTTGCAAATCGTTTACGTCTCGCCCAGAAAATGGGAGGACCAAAAAAAAAGGCTGACAAGCAGTAAGTTATTTGTTTTTCATTTTATTTCGTTAGATTCGAAACTCCGGATGCCTTTTATTTGAATTTTCTAAATATCGATAACAATGAACTTTGTACGAAATTTTTAGAAAGAGTCCCAAACCGGAAAAAGCTGGGAAAAAACCTCGAGTTTGGGAATTGGGTGGAACGAACAAAGATTTAGCAAATCTCGAACGTACCAAGGACAGACCCGACGAGGCCGGAGACTATGTCCAAGCCGATACGACTGTGAGTTTTGTAATTTTATCCTCAATCAAATAATCCTCGATGATTTTTTGTCAAGACCTGATAAAATTCAAATTTTCATTGTTTTTTTACAATTTTTTTAGCTAATCGGCAAAATGAAAGGAGGAATCCGTGACTTGGAAGTGGAGAGTTCGTCGGAGGAAGAATATGAGGAGGAAAATGACGAAGAGGTGAGAGCAGTGAAGCCTCAAGCCGCAAAAAAATCGAGCGGTATGTTTTCGATGTTGAAAGGTCTCGTTGGGAACAAATCGTTGAAGCACGAGGACATGATCCCCGTGCTGGAAAAAATGAAGGATCACTTGATCGCGAAAAACGTCGCAGCTGACATTGCCTCGAAACTCTGCGATTCCGTGCGAGCCAAGCTCGAGGGAAAAGTTCTTGGAACTTTCGACAGTGTTGCAAACACCGTTAAAACAACTTTGACCGAAGCGCTCGTGCAAATATTGTCGCCGAAAAGACGCGTCGACATACTGCGCGACGCTTTCGAGGCGAAGAAAAATGGTCGGCCTTACGTAATGTCTTTCTGCGGTGTCAACGGCGTTGGCAAATCGACCAATCTCGCTAAAATTTGCTTCTGGCTCATTGAAAACAATTTCCGCGTTCTCATCGCTGCCTGTGACACATTCCGGTGAGTTTTCCATGCGATTTCGAAACTCGGAATTCCATGCGGAGCAAGAAATAAATAAACTAAATTCTTTACAATGCCGAATGTTATTGAAAAAAACGTGCGCGGCTAATTTTTCTCAGGAAGATAGTCATCGTTACTTTTGTCAATAGAAAGTACCGACTTATACACAAGATTTTACAAAATTTGCAGAAACTAGAGCGGTTGGACGATTTTTCAAAAAACTCAGATTTTCGTAAACTTCGAAAAAGCATCAAATTTAAACCGTTCAACCGATATTCCTGACATTCAATACCAGCCTTTCTATCATGATACTTTCATTATAAAAACAACAAAAAATAGTAATTAATCTCAAAATTTGTAGAAGTTGGAGCGTCGACATTCTTTTTTTGAAAATTCCAAAAGGTCGTAAAATTCGTATTTTTTTCTGTTTCAATTCCGATGGAATTCTCAGAGAATGAAGAGCTTGTGTAGATTAACATCTGTCCAAAACGGGAGCCCTGTACCTCGAGCCGTTCTCGAGTTGTAAACGTTTCGACTTCACAGTGCCATAACACACACACACACACACATGCGAACATTTTTTCTAAATATGATTTTTTGATGTTTTGGGACATTTCAGCACATTGACATTGAACTCTGGGGGAAAAAAAAGTTTCACCGTGACATAGCTTGCTCTATGAGGAAGCAAAATTAACTTGATCGCAAATTTTTTCACAGAGCCGGTGCGGTTGAGCAATTGAGAACCCACATGCGTCATTTGAATGCTCTTCATCCGCCGGCGAAGCACGGAAATTCAACAATGGTTGAGCTCTACGAGAAAGGGTATGGAAAAGATGCCGCCGGAATCGCCATGGAAGCTATAAGATTTGCCAAGGATTCCAAATTCGATGTCGTTCTGATTGACACTGCTGGAAGAATGCAGGATAACGAGCCTCTCATGAGATCTCTCACAAAACTCATCAAAGTCAATGAGCCCGATCTCGTTCTTTTCGTCGGCGAAGCTCTCGTCGGCAACGAAGCTGTTGATCAGTTGGTCAAGTTCAATCAAGCACTCGAAGATTATAGCAACTCTACGAACCCTCATATTATTGATGGCATCGTCCTCACCAAATTTGACACCATCGATGACAAGGTGAGATCATATTAAGGGCGTCCGCCAGGCTAACAGGCCGAAAGCCTTCAGCCATTTCGAGAATTTCGTCACAGTCACAATTTCATGCACTTACTTCCGGTTTCGTGAAATGTTAACTTTAACTATGGCACAATGCGACCGATAAATTCCATTTGCCTTGGTGGCGGACAGCGTTGCGATATGCGAAATAAAAAATGTGCAAATGTCAGCAAACCAAAACGATTGTTATCCGAGGTGAATCCAATCAAAGAAATTTGGAAACAATCGATAAATATTTGTTGGTGTCCTGTTCGGACTTTTAAAATTTGGACCAATAAAAAAATGGCAGGAATTGAGAAAAGTAATTAACAATTTTACTCAATTTTCGCGTCCGAATAGTGGGCAAAAATGGTTCTCTTTGACGTTAGTGTCTTGAAAAATCAGTAAATTACTTTAAAAAATCGATAATCGTTTCCCCTCGAACGATAGTTAATAAAAAATTGGCTGAGATTTCATACTTTTCGAATACGACAGCAAATGATTGATGATAAATTGAGATTTTTGAGAAAAATATCGGTAAATAGGTCGAAAAATCGTTGAATGTTTTGAAAAGTTTGAAAAATATGGAAATAAAGATTTTTGAAGTGATAAGTGAGATTAACTGTATACTTTTCACTCTCAGGTCGGTGCAGCTATATCGATGACGTACATAACTGGTCAGCCGATAGTATTCGTCGGAACGGGTCAAACGTACACCGATCTGAAGTCACTAAACGCTAAAGCGGTCGTCCATGCTCTCATGAAATAATTCATCATGGACTTTGTCCTCAAAAGAAAAAGGCAAGCCAAGGAGAAGAAAAAACCGCACGTGCAACATAGAACGGAAGGACTATTTGTCGTGTAGTTTGTATTTATTGTATACATATAGAAAGATTTATTCAAATGAATTTTATAGAAAAAGTACACACAGGAAACTCGAAATATCAAAGCAAAATATCAGTTGGGTCATTCCGACTTGTATATTTTCGAGAAATCATGAAATTGGACAGAATGAATTTTTCCAAAGTTGAAGGCATGCGAATTTGTCGAACGGAGAAGCTTTTCACGAAGAAAGCAATTTGATTCAATCACACATGGGTCTGACAGACCCGGAGGTATCTTTCTTTGATATCTCAGGCTCGTAATCACTGAGCTCTTGGTTTTTGAGATTTTAATCATGTTGTTACGTATCGATGCACACATTGAATAAAATTATTGTTCGAGACGTCGAGTTTAACGTTCTTTCCAATTTTCTCACGAATTACCACTCCAGCGAGTTTACTGTGTAAAAAAAAAGTGAAAAACGTTGAAAAAATGACAAAACTTTATATTCTCACGAGTCTTCCAGACCCGGTGTGATCTTTGTGGTTCCAATGAGAACACTGGTAAATATTTCATTGGAAAAGATGCAAATTTGCTTGGCAAAAGTTTTAAATGAGAATTTTCGTTTTTCTAATACTTTTGGACATTTCAATGTTATTTGTTCCTGCCATATTAATCATTGTCGATAATAAATTCAACACTTTGGAAAAATAAAAAGTAAAACTCATTTTTAACAGTTTCGTCCGCACGAAGTATCGATGCGAACAAGTGAGAGCGGGACACGAGCTCGTAGGTAGAAATGAGTGCCCTGGGAATCATAGCCGCACATCTATCGGCACGATTCGCTGAAATTTCAAAATTTTCGGTCATGTTGAATTTCACATCGTTCGATTGCAACGCAATTACGTTTTTGTTTTATAGCAGAACTCAACATTTCGCGATGTTGAGCGACGATAATTCGACCCTTTTTTTTCGACCTATAAATTACCCTTGCCAACGTTGAAAACGTCGATTCCATAAATTTCGTGAAAATGGAACAAAAATGAAAGACCAACGAAGCAATTTTGCGATTTAACGTTTTTCGTCCTCTCATAAATGGGCCATTGGCATTTGATCGACCATCCCGGAACTGCCTCCATGATTTTTCGACATTTCATGAACACTCTCGTCCTCGATTTCCCAATGGACGTTGTCATCGAAGTGCTGCTCTTCGCTCACTGATCCACATACCTCTATCCGCATTATGAAACCTTTGCGCGACAAAACAAACAGAGGTCAGTCCGTTGAAAAATCTTTCTCATGAAGAAATTGATTGCAAAGTCAAAAATATCGAATAAAAAGTTATTTCTTCATTTTCGACGATTCGTTTGCATACGAGACACTTTTCTATCCATCAGTTGCGTTTAACCTTTGCGCGACAAAACAAACAGAGGTCAGTTCGTTAAAAAATACTTCTCATGAACGAACTGTCTTTGCAAAGTCAAAAATATCGATTAAAAAGTTATTTCCTGATTTCCGACGATTCGTTTGTCTGCATACGAGATACTTTTCTATCCATCAGTTGCGTTCTTTTTGTGTGGGTTTGTTTCCAAATGCCGAAGAAATGCACATCCGACGGTGCAAAGTTTTTCATTTACATTTTCTTTTTCAGTCGACAAATTTCTCACCTGTGATAAATCCAGTCACAAGTGCAATGGTCAAGGTCACAACCAAGGTGAGAATTTGATAAGCAGCTTGGACTCCAGCAGTTCGATCCAGCCCCGCAGTGATTCCGGCATTGTCGCTCAATTCGGCTAAATGTTCACCGGACGCTGGAGCTCTGGCTGGAAAAATCTACAAAATCGATAAAATTCGGAATGAAAAAAATGTCGAATTGCGATGATTTTCCACAAATTTGTCAAGTATCGTCCGTCCAATGGCTCACCTCGTACAACGATTCGTTGTAAGTTTGCTCGTTCGCCAATCCCGCCATCAATGCGCCGAATAGCGCAGCCAAGACTCCCGGCATGCCGTGCAAATTGTGAACGCCGCACGTGTCGTGTATCCTCAAATGTTTCTGTATCAGAGGCTGAGAGGGAAGACAAATCTTGATCATTTTTTCGCACTTTCAACAACTTTATGCCACGGTCTATTCTTCTTTAGTTACCGTCAAATATTTGTAACCCAGGACGCTGACGAGACCGGCTAAACATCCAATGACTAATGCTCCGATCGGCTGGCACATCATTCCTGCGAGCATTTAATTGTTGACGAGATCTCAAGAGGTTTCGAAAGGTCGTAGACAAACGTTTTGTTATGAAATTAATATTCCGTATTTCCGGTCCAAGGCTTTTTGAGAAACGAATCATTTTCCCGACGAATTCGTGGATTTTCAGAAAACTTTGTAAGCAAAAAATCTCGCACGACGTTTGGAGCGTTTACCTGCGGCAGTTCCGATGGCGACTCCTCCGGCCAACGTCGAATTTTGCACGTGGACCATATTGAATTTATTATCTTTAGTTACGAGAGCGGAAGTTGCGAAAGCGATCACGCAACTAGCAGTTAGCGACAGTAGCGTATTAATGATGGCACGTTGTTGGTCGTCCCCGTGAAGCGAAGCGCTATTGAACGATGGCCAGAAAAGCCATAGAAAAACTGTTCCTATTGGCAGAAAAAACAAAATTATCAATATTACCGGCAGACGAATCCCAATCAGTTTGAATGAAAAAAATTGTCAGGCTCCAATTTCCATTGACAGACGCGAATCGAATTCCAGAGTCGAAATAGCAGATAATTATTTCGATCAATTTTACCGATCATTGCAAAAATGTCAGACTGATACGTCGCTCCTTCGAGATGGTGTTCCTTCGGTTTACTTTTTATGCCAAACGCCAAACTCACAGCTAAACCGAAATAAGCACCGAACACGTGAACGTACATGCTGTCGCCGGCATCTACAGCCTGAAACACAACGCAATCATTTTCAACGATAAAGATAAAGGAAAAAGGAATGTGATTGAGGCAAAAAATACGATCAGGACGAATGTTGACTTTTTCTAAAAGGTTTTTGAAAAATCTTATAGCATTTGTTGTCAATTTACTCTCTTGGCTCCACGCCAACGATCCATGACGTTGGCTTTTGTCACGATTAATGGACTTTTTTAATCTCTCGTATTTTGCGAGTATCCAGAGAATGAGGGAATCAATTTTTGGGAAACTGTGTACATACCATAAAGTAATGCTCCCCGATATACTTGTTCAGCGTGTACATGATCAGCTCGATCACTCCCATGGCGATGAGTTGCATGTACGTAGTTTTTCCTAGCAAGGCTCCCATCGAGATTAACGGAGCAGCCACAGCCACATCGGCACTCAGCAGCCTGAACTCATTTTTTTTTTCGAATCCCAAAAAGCGTATAAAAGGAAGGGGGAAAAAGACGATTAATCATCCATTAGCTTGCTCGTTTGGTAAACGATTTTCGTGTCTGCCGTTTGCTATGTATGTGGTAGATAAATTGAAGAGATCGTCGATACGATATCGTGTTCAATTTGTAAATACGAGATCGTCGCAAATTCTCCAACTTTCCATGCTACAACATTTTTTTCTCCTTATTATTCTCATTCAATGCAATCACCCAACTTTTTTTCCACTATTTCCATCGCTAATTTCTCAGGAAAATCAGGAATTGCAAAAAAAAAAAAATGGATTTTACTGAAATATTGATAATCGAAAATTTGCTGCGCAATGCGATCGATTATTTCGTGTAGAAAATTATTTATTGACCATCTTTATTTCTATCATTTATTGTGTTCGTTAGAAAATAATGGCATTTTTTGCATTCGCGGTAAATCGAGAGAACACAGTTTTTTTCTCACCCTTCGAGCGACAGTCCAGCTTTTCCATTGTTCCCGATGTTGAGGACTCCGTCGCATAACAATGCGACCTGAACGAGCACAGCGCCAATTAGAAAAGTCAGGCCAACCGCGCTCTGACTATATTTCCTCAAAAATGTCATCAGGAATCCAAATCCGATCCATATCATCACGTGGACATCTTGATACACTTGATACGTTTTAGTGACGTCACCGAGGGACCGCATTGGGGTAGAAAGATTGAAGAAAAAGAAAGAAACAGCATTTTGTTAGCTGCATGCGCTTGCACGTGCTATTAATATTCGTTCATTATCAATTAAACATTCAATCAATTAATATTTTGTAAATTCACTTAATATATCCAGATATGAAAAGATTCCGCAATTTTGACGTTAAAGATTTAACGAAAAAGTGATGGAAAAGTTTACACATTTGACAACGAATCATTAATGACATTAATTAATCAAAACGTAAGTTCGCAAACTTGTCGAAATGTTGGTGGTTTTGGAGGTTTTAAACTTTCACACTCATTTGTAATATTCATCAGCTATGCGGATCGTAGTCGTACCTCGAAATAATAATTAATTCATTTAATGTCTGAATAAATCGAAAGTATTGACGAAACAACGTTCCATTTTGAAAAGACCGGGATTACTAATGAAAAATGCAAAAGTTTCGATGGAAGCATTAATTATTTGGGGCAAAGCCAAAAACACACTGTATCGGGATCATTGACTTTGCCAATATAGGAAAAAGTTTCTTCTTCGCTTTCATTAATCAGATGCGATCCGTTTTTCTTTTACGAGCTTTCTTTCACGAGTTTCGCGAAAGCCCGAAGGAATCTGAAAGAAAAATGACTCGGAAAACGAGATGTTAATATTGCACGACCAATTAATACATCGCGGAAGCAGGCAACCGACGAAAAGAGACTCGTCGCGGCCCTCCATCTCATCGCGCAGCTCGAGATAAAACTGAAGGTCTTTCGGTTCCATGGAACGACAACCTCGATGGTTGTTAACAGTTTTCCACAAAGTTGTTCCTCGCGTCGCAAGCTGTACGTGGACGCTAGAGACGGAATGAGAATTGGGAAGGGTCGCGAAAGAAGCGTGTGGAAAGGGGTTGACAAGGGACGGACGAACCACAAACTCTCTTCCCTTTTTTCCTCTTTATTTCCTTCTGTTCTCTCCCTCCCTCTCCCTTCTTCTCGCGTTGTTTCTTTTTCGACCTTTGCGAGTCTCGGAATGGATGAGAAAACGAGAGAAAAGGGAGCAAGTGATGAGAGAATTTACATTGAAGACAACGTTCTACCCAGTGACAACTTGCCTATACCGTGTGTTTCCAAAATGACAAAACCCTTGACGTATTCACTTCTCGTTGCCACTCTTAATTAAAAAAGTTAGCCAGCTTTCCTCTGCTGCTACAAATGCAAGAATTTCACCAGTCTCGTCCTATTCTCTCACGAGCATTAACCTCGTTTTCATACTTGAATTAACGTGTTGTGGATAAATACAAACTCAGCGGCACTTTTTGATTATCTCATCAACTAAGAGTATACCCAGCAAATTCCTTTCAAATTATCGTCATTTGCTAATTATCGTCGTTTGCAATTTGTTTTCCTACGCCATCGCAATATTTCAACCATTCAGACGTTGGCTATCGAATTTTCCGTAATCATTATTGTAAACATTTTTCCTCTATTTTGTTGCACACACTGAAAATGAAATTTTGTTAAAAATCTTCGATGTTCTGTTGAACACGGTCAACTAAATATTTTTGGATAATTTCAAAATTTTTATTTTTTTAGCAGTATATTTTGTTTCTAACGAATTGTCAGCGAAATTTACGATTGGAACGAAAAAAATTTCCTTCCGAAGAGACTTTCTGCAATATTCCTTGCTGCAATGATACAATTTCTGGGATTATTCAAACAAACGTTCGCAGTCGAACGTGTCGAACAAAATATCGATCTTTTGCAACAAAATTTGGTATTCAGTGCACAAAAAATGTTACTCAGTGTCGAATAAATTCCATAAATATCTCATGATAAAACCATTCTGGGAATGAGCTTGTGAATTTTTTTACTTAATTACCCTCCATTAGCTTGACAAGGCGAAACATTAGAGTTTCTAAGTCCGCGTACATTGTCGACACACGAAGCGGCCGACATTTTAATCCCTACGTGCAAAATGAATTATGTATTTTCTGCAGGCAACATCGAACTTCACTTCAGCTTTGTCCATAATTGCGAGAGAAAATCTTTTCATTTCCGAACATTTTTAGGTTTCCTATAAAAAAAAAAAACGTAAAAAATCGCTAAATTTTGTGTTAAAAATAAATCAGGTTCTACAAAAAAGACGAACCAACGAGCTCGTTGCATCACTTTTTCAAAAGGTTTAAGCCCGAGCTGGAACCACCGCTTTTCTTATCATGAGACTTAATTTTGAGCCATAAAAAAAATCAATGAGAAATATAGTTTCCAACGAATTTTACATTTTCCTGTTGGAGAGACTATTTATTATTTGCGGAGGACACATTTTGCGATTTTCGAGATTTCGATTTTTTACCGAAAAATAAGAAGAAAGGGAGGCAAGAGTTACGGCCTTAGATAAAAAGGAAATAGCCAGTTTTTTTAGAACTTTCATAGCACGTGAGTTTCGAATAAAAGTGCACAAACACCATCGTCAAAAAAATTTCATTCTTCCTAGGGACTCGTTCGATAAAATTTTCTCTACTTTTTCGAGCATACTCGTGAGTAAACGTTTCAATGCTCAAACTCGGTCTTAGATGTTATCCAAGTATATGGTTTCGTTGGCATTATCGTCTTTTGAGAGGAAGACTTTATCCAAGGTACTCGCGGCCCTTTCCCTCTGCGTGCAGCTCCTAACTCGCGCTTTCATATCGTTTCGCTGTTTCCCAGCTTTGGGGCTCTCTCGTGAATACTTACAACGAATACAGGCCAAAGAAACAGAGTTGAGCTTGGCAAATAAACGCGCGAATGGTAACACTTACGTGTGTGCGTGACTGGAAGGTCATTCGGTTTTCCATTCAAATGGGGCGAGAAGGTGTTTTGTCCCAGAGCAGCATTTGCTGCTGGTCCATAATCGAATAAAGCCAAAAAACCACACAACAAAAAGCCCTGAATGAACAGCAGTGCTATGCCCAAACTGAGACCACTGGTGATCATTTTTTTACAAACCGATTACACTCCATTCACTTACTTATCCTTCAAATTTATCTCCTTCTTGTTACAGCGGATTAAAAAAGAAAATAAAATTATAAAAATAAATGAAAATACGTTAGACATGCTCCAACGTGTCTTTCGAACTGAATCTCGTTGGACAAAAACGTACCAAATTCTTCAAGAGCATTGACGTCATGAACGGAAAAAGGAGAGGTGGAGCAAGACGAATTTTCAATGTCAGGTATAAATGTCTACTCTCCGGAGAGTCGAAGAGTAAAATGTCATACAGCATTTTTGCTCATTATTTATTCGTTATATGCTCAAGCATCGCGAACGAAAATATCGCGCCATAGAAAATATTTCGAGTTATCGTTTTTAGTTAGACCCAAAGTTTCGATATTGACGCGTTCAGAAAAAAAGCCTACTTCGGAATTTCTCTCCAATCATTGTCACATGTGTCGGTAGAACGTGTATTGTGTGAAGAAAAATGGGAAATCGATTTCATTTATTTGCTCAACCGATCAGTGAATCGAAGCCAGCGAAATCGATATTCCCTCGTGCTGTGTATTTGGCTGGAGCTTTAGTCGATTTCTGTCTGGTTTTGCTGCATGCTGTTCGTTGTCCCATCTCCACCATTCTCTGGACGTTGAGTTGCATGAATGTGTAGCACGGACGAGGTCATGGAGGAAATACAGACCGAAATACTCTTCGAAATTTGAATACCGGAGATATCTATCTATCGGTTAAAGTCTCTGTGTATCGCTCTTTCTCTTTCATTCTCTCGCGGCTGAGTGACACAATGTGTATTATGCTGCGAAATCATTGAGCCACGTGGATTCCCGATTGAGAAAGAACGCGGTGAATATATATCGAACGAACAAGAGAAAAAGAGAGATTTACGAGTAAGCTCGGATATACGAAATTTACAGCTGTATTTATATCCAACAGCGCACTTTTCGGTCCAGCATATGAAGGCACACGTACCAACACGGATATACAGATACGAAGATTCGCTTATAAAAGCCTCGGGCACAATAACATAGACAAAACTCGTTGGGCATTTTGTTTTTCCAAACATATATCTCGTTTGTTAATTTTTTGCCCTCTTCCGCTTCGTATATTATCGAGAAAAGAGAGAAACAAAGTGCAGCCTCGCGTTTTTGCTCGTCGCCGGAAATATCACGCCATATTCCTTTTTCTTTCGTTTCGTGGACTTCCGTTCACTATCGCCCATTAGTTATTAACAACATAGGATTCTGAGCAAAGTGCCGCGGAACGGCGGAATATCAACGAACGTTCGTTCCTTCATATTTTCATAAAGTTCGGCGTTTTCCCTGGAGCCTCCTCACCGGCTGGTGATCCGATGACATTACAGCAGAAATGCTGATCGAGGAAACCTCGTAACCCAGTTCGTGAGAATCATGGTATGAATAACTTGGAAATATTTTACAGCATCGAACTCGATAATAATTAAGGAAAAATCTGGAATTATCCATTTTCCAATTTCCTGTTAAGGGTTGAGTGAAAATGTTGCTTCTTGTAATATTTTCGCATTTCGACTTGGCTGCTTCAAGAAAAGGGAAAGAGTATCGATCTTATCGGATCCCAAATATTCTAGAAATATATTATTAAAAAGGAATAATTGAAAGATAATAATCATAAGTTGGCTGCATCAGGGAACGTCGATTTTTTTAAATCTTAGACCATACAGTTGCTCAATGTGGAAGGAATCTCGTGGGAACGCCAGCTTACTGAGTTAAAGCCGCATTTAGATGTTTGGTGCTTGTTTTGTAAATGCCGGAACCACAGAGCGAAGCAAAGATCGTTAGGGAATTGGATCGTTCGATGAAGATACTTAGCGTGTGTACGCGAACATTGAAAAACAAAAGTTGTTTAATTTTCAACAATAATTATCAAACTCCCGAGTGATCATTAAAAATAATGACGAAAAACCGATGGCTCTGTTTCAATCGAATAAACCTTCCGAATATGAATGAGGCTAAAAAATGAGTGTAAAGTTAGCGTGAAAAGAATTTGTCTGCAGCAAATTGAAGAATGTTCCATATTGAACGTTGATAGTTTCAGTTTTGCGGGAAATACCCACGCAAAGGAAAAGTATTCAGGTTAATATCTCGGTGAATATGTGAAGGGGTACGAGTCAACATCGTGTCCGACAATTTTTAGAACCCGCCCATGACAGCTTGAGAGACGGAGAGAAAGAGAGAGAGAGGAAGATGTATTGAATTCACGTAATAAATAGCTCAAAGCTCCCTTTGTATAGTACAGTCTGAAATACTTAAACACAGGGGAACGAGGCAAGGTTAAATCCCAAGCTAATGATAAAACTTATTGTTCGACGGTTCGTCGTTTGCTCGCTTGAATTTTGAAGCGAAAATTTATACGAGATAATATACTTCACATAGCTGTGTGCGAGGCTCTGTGGATTTTTTAACACGCATCACAAAGTTTGAAATTAATTAGTTTTGAAGGAAAATGAATCGTGTGACTTAACTCGCATTTATTCTACAAATTTCGTCTTTTCTATCGATTTTTTTTATAAGGTTGAGAAAACTCTCATCGCAGTGACATTTCGAGTGTTGAGTTTGCGAGAAGATTTGTTCATTGTCCGCCTAGGCTCGCAGTTCACTTAATTTTTTCGTGTTTCCAAAAAAAAGAAGAATTTTCCGTCGATTTTTGAAAACGATTCAGGAATTTATCGATTTTTGATACTTTTCCGGATTTCTTTTAGCACGTTACATATTTCATGGTTATTTACAAGTCAGCGCAATCTTTAGTTGCGTTAGAAACAAGTAATTCAATTATTATTTTCATTCTTATTATTCATAGCGACCGATTAACGTTAATTATTTGTTATGTAGAGAAAAGTTTTTCAAAAACATTTATTGAATCTTGGGTCAGTTAATTAACAGTTGGAAAACTTGACAAATTGTCGATGGATACTCACTTGAATAAATTCTCATGGGATCTTCCTTCTGCGTTCCATTGCCAGAATGTATCCCTGTATTCAGAAAATAAAATCCTGTGTCAGGGTCATTATGCACATTAACAGAACATATGAATGGATCAAATGACTCAGAAGTTTGCAACGTTGAGATTCAACGAAATATGTTCGTCCTATTCATAATTTATTATTGATTTTTCAAAATCATGGCAATTTTTCATGTCGATTGAGTTTTTCGGTCACAAGCAGGCAAGATTTATTGTCTGAACGAAATATTAAAAAATCATAATGAGCTCTGCTAAAAAAAAAGGTTTCTTAATCCGGAGGTAATTTTGGGATGATGAAAAAAAAAACAATCATAGGATTGAAAATATCATTCTACCAGTGATTGCAAAAGCATGTCCACGGAAACGCAGTTTTAATCCGCAACGCTCACATTGAATTCAGAATAATCCCCGAATAATTACACTTTACGACGAAAAAGGCTCGCCAATCAATAGTCAAATGAGCATGAAAAATGTATCGCTGAGATGGATTTTATTTGGATTTAACGAGCCAGACAAAAATTGACTCGTCGGTAAAATGTTTTTTCATCATTTTCTAGGAAAAGAGAAAACCCGAAGGAGATGAAAAAAGTTTGTGTGAAACAATATCGTCGGTTCAACGACCGGAAATATCTCTCGTACTGAAGTTTAATATCAATTTTACTGATTATGTCGTATTCTCGTGTTCGATATATGGGTCTGTTATAACCGGAAACAGGTTGAATCATCGTCTCGTAGGACGTAAATTTAGCGAGTGCACATCTGTTGCGATCACGAGTTTATACTAAATCGTGGTAAACCTCTTTCCCCTTGAATTCGAATATAAATCAATCGTTAACAGGTAAAAGGGCCTATCTAAAGAAAGGCAGCGCTCTCATTCACATGTACTGCGCTCCTTTACTACTTCGAAATCCGAATGTTTATAGTCGCAATGGTTTTACTACGTGTCGTATAAACAACAAACTCACCCGGACGATTCGTCACGTGTTTAGCATCAGCCTCGGGACCGTAAGTGGTGAATAGTCCCATTAACACGAGAATGACTATTTGTATCGCAAAAAGCAACAAAACGCTCCGATTCATGCCTCTCGCATGATTTACCTGTCAAGAGTATCAAAATTTCATTTCGTTATCAATTTTTCTTCGTTCACCCAAGAACCTCCGTAACTTTCGAAAAATTCACGTAAAGAAGTGATTTACAGTTTAAGATGAAAATTACAAACTCCTCACCTTCGTCATTGTTAAGCTTTTTTCGATTGACGTTGAATCTGGAATCGCACTAATCTGTGAATTTTTTTCTTTCACTATCGCCACGAGAATTCACCGGACCTCTGATCACACTTTGAGTTATAAATCACAGATTTTTATCGCACGATCCTTCCTTTTCTGAATTTCACTCTCGCTCATTATTTTTATAGCGTTTCTTTAAAAATAAAAATCACATAACCGTTCGTTGTTTTTTTTCGCTAGATTAGTCTCGTCGTATAAGTTCTCGTGCTTCGTCCTCTTGGTTATAAAAGTAGTACAAATCACCCCACAGCGGATATACGCTATTTGGTTAATGCCGATGCTTTTGATATTACAAGCAGGATCGCGTATCGAGCCATCGCCAAGTGTACTGTCGGTGCATACCACATGTACTACTAGCGATGAACCAGCGCGGGCCTTCGTAACATCTACTACAGGTCTATTTGTTTACGTATGTGAGGCATTCCACTTCGAATGTACAGGTAAGTGAGCTTCTGAGCAGATAAGGCTCATCCCATTTCGTTTCTCCCACCAGATCCTCAGACACATTAACATTTTATCGTAATTTTCGTGTCCTACCCAATTTTTCTTAACGCTTTCATTTTTTAAAATACAAAAACACAAAAGCTCGTCGAGTGTCCAAAAAAGGTTTTACGTTTTATTTTTTGGTCAATTTGTTTTTTATCATTTCCAAAAAAATGAGGATTTGTATTTTCTTGAATGAAAAGCGAAAAAAGGCTGTGAATTTCTGCAGAAGTCGATTCTTCAGAAAAGTTGTGACGAGCGATAATCGGTTGAGCTTACGAACTATTCATTCGACCTGGAACGCCCGAATATATTTTATATGGATATGGATCACGCTGCTGTGTAGGAGAAACGAGTGAATATATCGAGTGAGTGCACACCCTTTCGTTTTGTTTCCATCAGTGATTTACAAGCCTATCCAATCCAGTGGTCAAGGATTGAAGCAATTCGGGACTAAATCATTTTTGTAACTAGAGTCGAAAGTACTTAATGCACTCGAAATTTCTGTGATGAATATTATATCGCGATCTCTCGTCTCGAACCGTCGATAAGAATTTTTAACTTGTTGGCACATGACAATGTAGGAATGAAAATTAAAGACCTCACCCTAATTAGAATCTAAATGACGCTCGAAAAACAAAGTCCTTGATAAGCTACGAGACAATATTGTTTTAGCGATATGAATCAGTGAATGATAAGAAAAATGGAGGAGAACGTTGAAACAGAGAAAAAATTATCTATTCAAAAAAACATTCACGTGTTTAAAGAAAAAATGAGTTTTTTGTGTAATTTTGTTAAGAATTTTCGAGTTATAATTCGTATTTCTTGTACAGATGGAAAATGACGGTTGAAAATTTAATCGTGGCATTCCCTTAATCTTATCATTTCTTCATATTCATTAATAATATATATATATTCATTAATAATAATAATAATGAATAATATTCATTTCATTTCATTTATCCAGACTTAATTTGATTCCACACAGACGTTCTCTCGTGTCCGATTCGTAAATGAACGAAAATTCATGTTTTTGAAAAATTCTGGTAAAACAAGTTTTTTTTTGTTCGAATGTAGCACGTAACGAAAATACGATAATTCATGGAGGAATTTGTGGCTTCGTTATCTCGACGATTACACGAGATTGCAATTTCTACTGCAGAAGTATCAGTTTTTATATCTACGACCTCTTATTTCTCTTATCCACTGAAAACTTTTCAATTCGTAATTCAATCGTAACGAAAAATTTCTCTTCACAATGTTTTTTATTAAATTCGTAACGAAGAATTCGGAAAAAAAGTTTCGGGGATTAAGTGAATAATCTAAATAACGAAAAAGTTGAATTGGGAATTAAAAAGAATGAAAATGATTTTTCGAAAATCGTAGGAAAATAGAGTCGATCGAATAAAATAAGAAACGAATGAAAAGTCTGAAGTTTGTCGTTAGGGGAAAAGAAACAAGAACGGGAAACCAAGCGGTTGGAACTTTATCGTCGATTCTTGATTGAATTCTAGAGTCGTAGAGTTTGCGAATTTTTTTACTCCTCGGATCGACCCGTGTGCGTTTATTCCTGACCGTCAGGGCAAGGAAAATCCTATTTTCATGATCGGAGTTCACCAAGTTTTAGCGTTACAATTTTATTCTCACTTTTATCTCGTTTCTCGCGAGAATAAACTCGATCCGGTTGCTTTGGAGACGCTCGCGTGACAACCGATAGATTGATCGAGGTCGCGAATCAATTATTTTGCCCCTTCGATTGTCAGGGTTGGATCGAGATGACATGGAATAATAAAAACGTTCATATATATGCATACGAAACACGGTGGCTTGTTCACTGTCGTGTGACTTGACAAACATGTGCATTATTAAATATACCGAAAGACATTGAGGTGAACGTTTCGATCGGCTGTCTATTTTCTTTGCGAGGGACACGGATTACATAAAAATTAAAAGTTGAAACAAATACCAAAAAATCTGCATTTACAGGCTTCTTCAAAATACAAAGTGATTTGCATCGATGATTTTTTTTGAAATATTTTGTTAAACAACAACAAGATAAATATTTGAATGCACCGATTTGCTCTGACAATTTACTGCGCGGTTCCTCAGTCAATATTTCGTCAAGCCCGCTTTGAACTTTAAGGGTCATTTCCAAACAACTACTCGCACGTATTTGAGCTGCTCGTTCCGAAAGTGAAATCGATTTTCAAGATCTTTGACGGCATTAGACAAGAAGGTGTGAGACCGTCGAAGACAGTGAGCAGTAAATAAACGTCTGAGGTAAATTTTAGCTGGTAAAATAGTGTCTACGATTCGATAGAAACGCGATAATAATCTTGTCCACGGTCTAAGGTAATTATGGCTGTCAATAACGAGCCTGCTCCGTCGAATGTGTTAATTCCATCGACTGACGAAAATTCCACAAACGCGACGTCACATTTTTCCACCGACTCGCGGCAAATGTGTTTTCCGAAACTGTCGACATCGAACTACGGAGGCCAGTTTTGTTATTGATGAGATTTGAAGAACTTATTCTTTTTAGTTAGAACTAATGTGTGACGAAAAAAAGGTCAGAAAGTGTGTTTGTACAGTGATTGTCGAATTGAGGAACGTTGTTGCAAAACCACGAACGTAGCTGAGAGAATTTCTTAACCACGATCGGGCTAACAATTTTTCTGAATTAACTAATTAATTGAATCACGCGAACGCGATTATTTATCGACAATCAATTGAAATTTTTCATTTGAATTCATAACGATAACTTATCGATAGAAATAGCACCGTGATGAACAATAGGAAGAGAAAAACAAACGAAAAATCCAAATCTACCAAAGTGTCAAAACTTTGGAGCGAACGTATAAGCACGAGAAACGAACCGCTGACAAAACTTAGAGACAAACTGACCCGGTATGTCCATCCGTCGTTTATATAAGCTCATGGGCATGGTTTCGAATTAGCAACAATTGGCCTTTTGCTCAGTTTTCTAGGATAGAGCGAGTGGAAGGCGAAGCCCGCTTGCGATATGGTTATACAGATGGAGCAAAAAGCCAACAAACGCGGATGGACCGGGGCAAATAAAATATTCCTTTTTTTTCCCCGGCCTTTTTTTGCCCGTCGCGGATCTCGGCAAACGATTCTCTCATTTTCATCAGAGAGAACCCTGTGCTCGTCCGGGGAAAATGAAGTCAGGGAAAAGCTCACCAGAGACTGACAATTAAACCGGGTAGAGAGACAGACTAATTGAAAGGCGTGTATATAGTACGATCATGAACAAAAAAACAACAGAAACACACGAAAAGATACGTTCAATGAAGATTTATCGTGTGTCCGTGGACTGTGGAGTTAATCGCTGTTGAAAACCATGACTACGGTAATTAGTCGAGTATTAATAGCACATGCAAGTTCTGGCCGAACAAAGCAAGCAGATTTCTCAACAGTTATTAAAACATATTTTCCCCGATGTTGAGATCCGACTACGTTAAATCCCTTCTTGTATCTTTCACGATTATTCTCCATCAATATTCTTCAACCAATTTGAATTCATTAAAATGCATAACGAAATTTAATTATCCACTGAAAAAAGCTCCTCATGAGTATATATGCACACACTGGTAAATAAAAGTTAATATTCCAAGCCTCCTATGGAATATTAAACTAAGCTTAATTGAAAAACACCAAAGTCATTATCGGACCGCGGCTATTATGCTTTCAATATCATTTGAATTTTTAATGTTCTCTGATTTATTCGTATCACTGAGAGAAAAAATTATTCGAACCACTAAAGCGTAGTTTCGAAGGAAAAAAATCTTTTTTTCCATTATTCGCCAGAAAATATTTGATTGGTTCCCTTAAATATTTTCTTGGTTATTTTATTTCAGTCAATTCCATAAAATTCTGTTGGAATAAAAGAATTTGCTTGAATCTAAAAATTTGTTATCAATCATTTGAAATATTTTGTTTGAATCAATAATATATTTCATCATTCAAAATCTAGCGACGAAATATTTTAACTCTTGCGTTACGATCCACGCCCAACGAATGCGCCGAGAAATCGCAATGAACCGCGGTGACATCCCTGTTTTTGGAAAGAAGAATTTATTCTTTGGTTTGGTTTCGATTTGATTTAAAGATTTCATTACCCTCGTGGCGAAAAACGAAAAAACTGTGGGCTTAGGACCAGATGCTTCCGAATTAGGACTCATGCCTGTATGATGCCCTTAACATTTCGTGTATATATGTATGTGTATGTAGAGCTTGCCCGTTTACCAGTATAATTAACCGAGGGATTGTTGGTAAGCGGTTTCCGGTATGTAAACACGTGACCAAACAACCCATGGGTGGGCTTTGCTCCTGCTTATCCAACCCTTAACCAAGCCATCAGCAATCGCGCATTATCGGCAATTGGTTTGGGAATCCTTCGAGCGAGAAAGGGATTGGCCCCGAACCTCCATTCCAATAGTTATTTATAAATACTTGTATTTTCATGCTGTAAAAAATGTTTGTACATCGACGAGCATGAATAAACTCTAACGAGCATAAACTATAGATCGGGAGCTGTTGTTCAGTGGAAAATGCTTTCATAATGCTTGTGTTAATCCCCCTGTTTATGTTTCAAGTATTAAGGGAGTCGTCTCGTTCAGAGGGTGAATGAAAATCCGGTTTCCAGGAGGTTTTTTCCACGCGCACAAAACAATCCATCGTTTTGAATCTTTGCACATATTTCAGGTAAAAAAAACACACGATTTTACAGTGATCACGATCTGCGGAGTAATCATCAGGCTCCATCAAGAAATGACTTGCCACGATAAATATTTTACATATGCCATTATCACACGAGCCATTATGAGACGAGCGATTCAACGAATTGTTCAATTCCCTTCGGATTGAGCCGAAAATCCTCACGTTCGGATTATTATAGACAACTTTGCAGAGGCTTTAGATTATCATTGATTTACCTAAATGACCAAGGATTTGCTGTGGTGCCTGCGCGTCGAACTGTACAGTTTGGGGGGCTGGCTGCTGAATCCTTCATGCGGTGAATTCTGTGTTGAAGTAGAAATATCATACGGAATTATATCTGGAACGATGAATTGCCCGAGGACTATTTCTTTGAAGTAATGGAAACGATTACGACGATAAATGAAAGAAAAATACGAGTTCCCTGAGATTCTCCACTGCCAAAGAATAAAGTAGATTTGCCAATTTATATTTTGAACCAAAGAAATCGACACCCAGCTGCTCCAATGATTTTTTGAATGAAACGCAATCATTTCGCTTAATTACATTCGATAATTATTCACTGGCTCTACTCCTCAAGTTTGAAACCGGGTCGTTGTGGGAAAATTTTCATGCACGAATACCGAATATTATCAGTTGAACTCACGAGCGAAACGATACTTTGGAAAACACTCGATAATAAGTTGTCTAGATGGAGGAGAAAATTGGGTTATAGGATTCATTTGACAGTCGGTTATCTCTGGCCAGAAGTGAGAAGAATAGTTGGAAACACACGAGGCAAACCGCGTGAACTTTGCAGGTTGTTATCACACCTATAACCTGCTGCTGCATCCCCTTCCTCGGTGGTGGCCTCGTCTCTGCTTCGAGCTCGGAGTGGGTTGCGAAGAGCTGTGGCAACGGGAGATCCAGAAAGAGAGGAAGAGAGGAGAGGAGAGGAGAGAAAGAGAGAAGCTCGAACAGGAGTCTGGCACTACAGATATTAAACGGCGACCTGTTGCGTCGTTTCTTCCTCTGATAAATTTCTTTCCGACGCAAGAGACAAAAAAAAGCTCGAGACAAAAATTTTCCATACAAATAGACAACGTTCTTTACATTTCGTTGGAAATCCATCCGCACGGAAACGTAAATATAAAGAAATTTTATTCCAGGAGAATAATTTAATGAGCGGAAAATTGGGAGATGCGAAATAATTGATTGAATACTTTGGGTAGAACCTTCCATCGATTTATTTATCAATCATTATCAGTTTAAACGCTAATTCTTAAAAAACGAACATATACAATACATATTATAGCTGCGACAATAGATTACTTCCGCTTTTTACGTTTAATCATAATAATGACAAAATATTACAATGCTATGATAATTAATGAATAATCGTACAGTAATAAATAATCGCACTGGTTTACGTAGCTCCGTGTGCTTTCTTTGGAACGATGCGTCCAGTCTTTTTTTTATTGGCTTTTTATTTTTTTAATCGACGTCCTTAATAAATCACGCAAAGATTTCTTCGAATGATCCACTCGTATTTGTTTAGTTCTGGAGCAGCTCCTCTCGCGTGTAGAGGAGACGAAACGTCGTGGAAAGGACGACGTTACTCGGTAAGAAAACCGTACTTCATGTGCCCCGCCCTTGCCTCTTTCCCTACGTCACGAAAACTACGTGCATATTGGAATTGATGGTTGATGTTGCGTCACAAACATCGTATCGTTGACTCAGTACTTTTTCTTATAATAAAATACGAAAAGTATCAAAAAACTGATTGAAGTAATGAGAAAATTGCTTACAAAACTGATGAATTTATGGAGAAATGGTACAACAACCAGTGACTGGGAACACGAGGCGCAGAATGGGGGAGCATAGCACTTGAAAGATCGATGGATCGATTTTAAGCCTTATTACACAACGATCTTATCAATAATGTACATTACATATTTAAAAATGATTAATTGTAAGACATAAATAATGGGTTTTACTTATTCTAAGAGAAATTAGCCTGAGAAAATTATTTCAATGGCACTAAAAACGGTGGAAATGATAAAAATATAAAATAAAAATAGAAAAAGTAGTAAACGATGTGTAAAAGCGTTACAAAATATCGAAAAAACATAGAGCGTTATGGTGCGTGATATTTGGTATTTATAATACAATGACACATGTTTCTGTTATTCTCGTTATTATCTAATATCGAAAATTCTTCATATTTTTGAATCTTTTTTGTTATCTGCTACGTTTTTCTTTCGAAGATTGTTTTTTTTTTCGTGCTCCGCATATGAGCTCAAAAAGACAATTCAATGTCGCCTTTTTTTCAACACATTTGTTCGACTCGACCGAGACAATGAGTTCTGTCGGTATTCATTGTAATCATCGGGATCAGTCGTCTTAAATCTTAAACGAATTCACATTAGTCTCGCGCGATTCGACTTAACTCTGGATTGTCTTATGTGATAGGTAACGCGACTTATATATATGTATACGATTTTTTTTTGTTTTTTTTTTCATTGACGGATCGAAATCCATGCAAAATACAGAAAATCTCGAAATTCGCGTCTGCGTTTCAGGGACAAGGAATTTTCGTAACAGACGCACTAACAACTGTGCGTGTGAGAAAAATTCAGGCTTTTTTTTCTCGTAGAAAGAAAATGATTTATCGAATTACGACAACAGTCCCTTAGTACCGAACGGTCTTCCTCAGCCTTTTTTCTCAGAAGGGCAATATTTTTTTTTTCCGAATTCCGGATGAAAAATTACCATTGATGGTAAAAAGTTTGAGGAACGTTCTCAGGGACTTTGCCAACAAAGTCATTTTCCCAATCCGTTTATGCAACATCTCAAAAATTGAAAATCGCCCGTGGATAGAATGGAATCGGAAAAATTACCGCGAAAGCAATAAAAATGGGGGCAAGCTCACAACTTGTTAATTATCAGTAACCGGAATATAAATTTCAATGAAAATAAACGAGATTTCCATCGGAGCGAAAGTTGTTACTCTCATGAAAATTTATATTTTTCTTTCAACACTCGCACGAAATTTAAGATTCCCCCAGTTCTTATTGCTGTAACGTTGATTTCACAGTCTCAATCCTTTCCCTGTACTGGCTTGAATTGCTTGGACGCGATTTTTGGGACAAGCTGTATGCATATTTATATATTTATTAATTCGACAAGTATTACACGTAAAAATCTATGAAAACGAAAGTAGGTACGACAAGAGGGCAGAAAAAGTTTTTGATGTACAATATATCTATACACATGTATACATATACAAATATGTATACATAAATATATGTATAATATACATATTACACATGAATTGTGTGAACGCGTGTGTTTTAGTGTGAATGGCGAGAAACATCGGAATTTGTTTGTTCTACTCTTAAAGTTAATATCTATTATTCCTTTATTCTTATATAATTCTCAACGCATTACGTCGATCCGCCAACTTTGTATTATTCTTAAATCTTCACAGTAAACACGAGATAAATTTCTTAGACTCTTCTTCTTTTAAATGAAAAAAAGGGAGAAAAAAAGGTTTTTAATTTGCAATACGCATTCCTTTTCCATATCTCGCTGTTTTTTCTTGTTTTCGATTGTTGAATTCAGCGGACTCGCGTGTAATAATGTTCAATTTTTTGTTCCGTTTTCATGTGTGCTCGTCGATGATTTCGTGCGTTTTGGTCGCGCGAGTAGCACGAAAAGATCACTATTGCGTCAAGATTTTATTTTTCCTTTTTTTTTATGTTGCCCTTTGCTCGCGTTAACCCGGAAACGAGAGCGATGCAGATCGAGACTTTTGGCTTGTTCTCTACATATTTTTCTACGTGAAGAACCATTCGTCGAGGAGAAATGCAAAACTGAACACACATTGACTGATTATGATACTGAGCTGCGTCATTGATAACGTGGCCCTCGTTCCTGATGAACCGATCTGAGCATGCCCGTGACGACTTGACGGTTGCTCCGATGCCATTAAATCCTCCCTCGATGGCTCTGGACAAGGCAGCTCCTCCAGCTTCAGCTCGAACAGATGCTTCATCACACCAATTTTTCCCTCAATCACTTCAACCTGGAAAACCATAAAAAACAACTTTATAACAATCTTTAAGGTCTGGAAATTGAATTTGAATATTAAAATTAGATCGATACATCATGCGACAATATTGCGTTCGTAGAAAATGTTGCTATGCAATCATGTTTATCGGTCATCACATATTTACAGCAACCGTGGGATTCAATATTAGTTCCGCGTTAGCAAACAGCAAAAACGTGATCGCGCAATCAAAACGGTAATCAAAGCTCCGCATCCTTAACAAATTTCGTTACTTTATTAATTTTTTAATATTATTTCCGTTTGCTCAATTCTCGTTTGTGTTTCAGAGTTCGAAATTTCTTTTTTTTTTCTCTTGACAGAAAGTTGTACGAACGTGAAATTATTTGTTGGAGTGTTGCTTGAATTTTGTTGGATATTGCTTGAGGATTTTTTGGAATTTGTTATTTCTATGCGATCGTGGTTTTTGTCACAAGATTTTTTCGTCCATATGGACGATTTTTTGGCGCATATGTAAAATATATTGCATTGTATGGCGAATTACCCTTGAGCCTGTTTCGGGATTAGGCGAGTCGTAGAGGTCGTACTCTTCGTAATCCGCTCCGTCGTCCATGTAGTTGGCGGAGTCGTGGGTAAGCCTCGATTTGTCAGATCCGTATTGTTCTGGGACAAGAAAAAAAAACAAGATTTGAGGAGGTTGCTCTGAGAAGAACTTGAAAGGAATTGAAAGGGAGAATGCTTCTATCAGAGAATATTTTTCTTATCGCAAAAGCATGTAGGGAGAGTGAAAGAATGAGTGAGATATGGAAGAGAGATAAAGGAAAAGCATGGCATGTACATGAGTATAAGTCTCAGCAGATAAGCTCGTCGTCAAGGAAACTTTGGAAGTTTATACGCGAGAAGAAAAGGAGCATTGTAAAAAAAAAAATGAAAAGAAAAACACAGCACGTTTCTCACCTTGATTACGTGCGATTTCGAGTGCTCGATTTCTCTCAGCTTCCTCGTGCAGGGCGACCGTCGTGTTCTTTGTCTCCATGAAGCAGGTTAACACCTCCAGGGAATCCCGTAGCTTGAGGTTTTTAGTCTCGTTTCTCAAGCCCCATATCCAGGCGAGCTTACAATCGCATATCAGCTTGTTGTCTGCAAAACAAAACAGCACGCAAATTTATAGCAATCGCAGCAAAATTTTCCAACATTTTTCACAATCTCCGATTAAGACTCTCTTATTATCTCAAAGACTCCGTTGTGAAATCAAGGAACTGCTTTCTCGAGACCTCGATCTTGCGTTGTTCCTATGCGATTTATGATTCGAATAATACGAAAAATGGAATGTTGCAATGCTGATGAGGGCAAATGTCTTGTTCAATTGCTTTGGTAATGCGATTAACGCGAAGAAGGACACTGAGCACAACTTGTAGGATGTTCCAAGCGGTCGTTGCTCTATTCAGCAATAATTCTTGGCTAGCCAATTACCTGGTGATTAGCGTGCGTGTGCTAATTAAGTGCAATGCGCCTTCGTAGCCTCATTGAGACAAAGATGGAGAGAGAGAGAGAGATCGATATAAGCCGACTTCCTGCATTAACGGTAAAAGCCTGTCTTGTCGCCTCCACGCGATTTATTCAACCTGCATCATTGATAAATTTACTAGAAACCGACGAATAACAATGTTGCGCGTATATCAAAGATTTTTTCTCTCGTAGCCTCCATTTTGTTGGAATTGCGCGTCATGGTTAATTTTTCTATTTTTGCTACGTGCCTGCCAAGTTTTTGAGTCACTTTCGACGAAAGGTTTTTGTTTTGTACCGCATTTGGATGCTGCTGCGTGGAAATCTGGGAAAAATTTCCGACTGACAGTGCATTTATCTCGATAATGTGAATGCATGCATCGAGGGAACGAGGGATTGAGTGGCTATTCGTGTACCACACTAAAAGTCTGTAGTGGCAGTTGTTCTCGCTGTTATTTTAATTAAATGTTTAATAATTAATCGCACTGCAACGAGCCCGGAATAAAATAGGATTTCTCTGGCATATTATGTATACAGACTCATATTTAATACAGATATACAAGTCCGCAGTGGAGCAGTTCATTCCGTAAGCGCACCAAGTTGCCCAAAGCTCAAACTGCAGGCTCCCCGTCTCTGTCTCTTTCTCTGCCAAGTCTCGAAGCCCCCTCTGGTTCTAAAATTCCTCGGGCGTTCCCCCGAGGCCGTCAGATATTCATGCGATCGTGTCGACCACGTTTCCACTACACGCGAACAAAAGGGGGCAAAAAAGAGCAGAAGAGAGAAACGTAACAAAAAACGAAGAGATGGAGAGATGGGGGAAAGTAGAACGGGGAAGCTGGGCATGACCAGCCCTTAACCCTCTAAATATAAGACGGATAGATTGGGACGATGTACCGAGTGAAAGCTTCCTGAAGCTCGTCGCACTCATCGATCTTTCTCTCATCTATTTTCGCTTCTTTCTTCCATTTTCCAGAGTCTTGGCGTGTCATCAGTTTTCAACTCTTTCGATACGCTTCGTGTAAACGGGATCATGGTATGTGCTTTTTTTTTATTTACAAATAAAATAAAAGGACGACTCATCTTACGAAGGAGATCGAATATTTTCTCCTTCGGTTGCAACATCGTTTATTTACTGTTTGGACAACCGGACGTCACAAGACCGCAGCAAGTGCGATTCATGGCTGATCGTACACACAGCAGAGAGCGTAAATCTACGAAATGTCCTAATCTCGGTCCAGAATTTAGCAACGATTGTCGAGGGGTCAGAAAAATCGTTATAAACCTTCAGCACGTTCCTCATATTAAATTTTTATTATTTCATTCGCCACGTTGAGTATTGCATTTACTGTCATTCCAGTGTAACAGATGGCAAGACTTCTGAGTCCAATTTACGTGAATTTTTTATCGTCCTGGGTGAATTTTAGTTCTTCATTCGTTTCACTATATATTAATTTTTTTGTTTTTTCATTTTTTTTTAGTCGATGCGAGAAAATATGATTTATTCGAACTTTTTGTCAATACGGAATGGAAAACATTGAATATTGTTTACGTTCTGCAGTGAGCAATAACGCTTGCAATGGTCCCGATATTTTTCATTGCTGCACAGTGTTTGCACGTCGGATAAAACTCGTTTTTTCTTCAGTCTACTCCTTCGTCAATACCCCGGCGTCTCTTTCGATGCGTTTTGTTTCCGTACTCGCTCTTTTCAACCTGGCATTATATTTTTTTGTGACTTCTTATCCCCGTGCACTCTTGACTCTTGGCCTGTGTTTACCGACGTCGGAAGTGTTCGAGGAGAAAAAAAATGGGTTGTTATGCGAACACGAAACGGTCTTCGATGCGGTACAACAGAGGAGTTTGCCGCGAAATCACATTGGGATTCTATGCGAAGCTCAGAGGAAAGAAAATAAATCTCGAGTGAACAAACGCGGTGGTTAAGGGTTGCGAAGTAAAAGTCAAACTTGTATATATATTTATTTTCATAAATAAAAACTGCGGGGCTGTATTTTAATGGGAGATGGTGTGTCTTTTTGGAATGAGAAAAATGAGAGCCAGGAAGGTTCACTTTTATTTTACTTTTCTTCAAAGGGTCGTCGTCGTCGTCGTCGTCTCGTTTCTTCAATCGTCTCAAGTTTTCAGAACGCACCGCTCTTCCTTTGTTATAAATATATATTCGCATACAGCACTCCGTGGACATAAGAGGCGAGGGTGGCTGGTGGTTCGCTTTCAATTTTCCGGACGAGATATACACGCGGCCCATGACGAATATAGAGGCCCGGAGGGAGATTTTCCTTCGGGTGGCCATACGGGCACGGGGAAATGGTCGAAAATATGAAATATGCACAACTCTAGAGCCGAGATTGTCGCGGCAAACTGCAGAGGCAGAAAATGTGGTTTGCCCTCGGAGAGGAAAAAAAATGAGAGAGAAAAATGGTGTCACAAGCGACGTAGATGGCAAAGCAGGGGCGAAAATCTCTAGAGCGTGAAGTAGCAATGAAAAACCTCGTGAAACGATCATTTATTCAAAATACAATCTTGTCCCACAATCAGAATCAATTCGGAATCTTCTTCATCATTGATATCCCTCGAGAATACGTTCTTCATCTACGGAAGAGATAACGTAATGATGAAAGAGCAATTGCATCGAAGAGACACCAACACGCGTGGGCATGATCTTTTCTTTTTTCTTCGTTTTATTTCGTTTCGCACTTCCATCTGACCGAATAACGTTGTAGGTGATAATTTTTTGTGACGCTTCCGTATCACCCTTGGGTTTACGAGAGACGGATTGGATATACGATTTCATGCTCGCCTGGCATAACGCTCTGTGTCATGTGCCTCTTTCATCTCTCTCGAAGCACACGTTCGGAGCTCCTCCTGTTTTCCCCGAGGAGGTGCGTACAACCCTCATTTTTTCCTCCTATTTTTTTGTCTCTTTTATTATCTTTTTTCCGCTGCACCTCCTGTGCGCTAGCTCTCGCGATGATGGGAATAAAGTGGTGAACTCACGGGACAGGATATCCTTCGTGGAAAACAGTACATATGGCACGGCAGAACGGCGGCGGCGAAGGAGGAGGCGGGAGAGAAAAATCGAGGAAAAGAAAAGCGAGACGCAATGCTGCACAGCGCTCGAGGTATTGTGTGTAATGCCGAGACCAGGTGAACATATCCTCTTCTGTTATATATTTGTTTTATACGTACTTTGCGCTCGCTATCGAAAACAATATGACGAAGGACCATTAACGGGATTTCAGAGGCGAGCTATAATTTTTTTTATATTACAATCGGAATAAAAGCATTTTTATCCCAATAGCTTCGTCGGTTGGTTTTCATAAAGATTTAAACTATTTTATTGACCATTTATCGCCACGTTTATCGCTCACAGCGCATCCGCGATTCGAAAATTTATGATAATCGTGGTTTTCATGGTGCTACGCAGGAATTGAAGCTTCATAAAAAAATTGTGAAAGTACGTCCATCCGTTTTGTCCGTTTCCAATGGTCACTTTTTACCTTTCTCGGATGTCATGAATACTTTATCGCAAATATCCTCTTTTAGAGTTGAAATGTTTGTCCATTTGGAATTCATTATTCCGGGGGCTCGAAATATCGTGAAATTCGAATATTTTCAAAACCTTTTTACACTGGGCTCTTACTTTTTCAATTACCAATCGCAACGCGGCTATATGCAGTTTCGCCGAATTTTCACAGTTCACTCTCGCTTGCGGTGGTGTTCGGATTACACAATAAGCTGAGGAAAATCTTTTCATTACTCGTCGACGATTTTTTCTGGAGTGTGAAAAACAATCTGGAGTAAAAAAATCGTCCGGGTAATCTGAATGAAATGAACGATGGAAAATAGATCCTTTTTTCATGTTAATTATTGAAATAATCATAGAACAACAGCGGGGAATCGGACATGATTTTTGAGTGGCGAGCGATCACACCCAATGTGAGAAATTTGCAGAGGCAGCGCCTTCGGCCCCAGAGCAGGTTGAATTAACATTCATAAAAATCGGGAGAAGGTTTGTAAATGAAACAAAGCGCTCTATCAATGTGCAGTTATCGAATTTCCCAGCCGAGTGGGTTGAAAAATGTTTCGAAAAATAAAGTGCCGTAAAATGATGGAAGCATTCGCGGAAGAACTTTTTTTCCTGGGTGACTCGTTTAATTTGTCGGATCGCAAATCGTCACTGGGAAAAAATGGATGGAAGGCATTTTCGATTCGTCAGTAGTAATATTCGGTGATGGAGATTTTTTCCATGAAAGCTCGAGGGAGCCGGAAGTTCCGAGCGTACACAGTGCGCGAGGTTTCGATTGCGATGAAGCCAAATCGCGAGTTTAGTCGGCGGTGTGGAAACGGATGGAGGAATGAGCGGAAAATGTACGTGGATGTAGCAGGTGAATGCGAAGGGAAGGTTGAGAGAAAAAATGCAGTTTTCAAAAGCCAGGTATAGCCTCGGGGTGGAAACAGGTTGCGGGGCGGGGAGGGAGGAGGTAAATAGAGTTGGCGTTACTCTCTTCGCGATCTTTCTCTTTCTCTCCTCCGTATATGTATTTTTCGTGTATATATATACATGTATATGGCGAGGAAAACGAAGTGGTAGAGACCGTAGAACTAGCGAAAACAAAAACGAGTGGATGTTCCGAGAATGGGGCTCGAGAGTGACTCTCGAGTCCACCGATCCAGTAGAAACACACTAACAACATACCCAGTTGTTTATAAATATAGCGAGCGTGGTGAAAAGCTTCGTGACGTCTGCTCGGCGTCAATGTAACCGAGAGAGTTGGAAAAAGGGGTTGAGGAGGTAAATCGGAAGTGAGTACGTACAGGGTTGTTGGTTGATTTCCTGGTTGCGATTGGGAGAACCAGACTGCGCAATGCTTTTCCATCATTGTGCGGTTCTCGCCACCCCACCACATACTCACAGCTCCGCAGTAGTCTCTCGCTCTCTTTCGAAAACTTGAACAAATTGTTTTTCCGATGATACCGCACGAAAACCCACGGAACCTCGTATCGAAATATTGGATAAGCCTCGTGGAGCGAACTCCGTTGACGTTGGAGTTTTCAGTCACGAATATCTTCTCAATTGGTAACGGAGTCCGCGGTTTCGAGTTTGCTAAAGAGATCGTGCCAAGATTGAAATGAACTCAATAAGAATCTGTGGGATTTGGTATCGATGACGGTTCATCGAATCATTGAGTGACCGAATCGAATCGAGGCTTTTGTTTCACCGATGCTGCGATTTCCTGAAAGGACAACACGGTCGCGGTAGCGCGGGCCAAAGGAAACTGTAGATGATTGCCCCACGGATTGTTATATTTTCCAGTTCGAGTTTCGAAATCTGCTTCCACATGGCGCAACCAACTGATAAATATGATCGGTATCGAATCGAGTGTATCGAATGGAATTGGCAATTCCTCCGAGTGACTTAGTAATCCTGCCGTTTATGTTACTTAGTCTAATAGGAAAGAATATTTGAGCTTCGGACGACAGCGATTGCCCGCCGATAGGAGAAGGAGCGCGAAAGTGACGAATTGAATTGCGAAGGCATGCGGAGGGTTGGAAGTTTCAGCGAATCGGATAGAAAGATTTAGGTAGCCAGTCTCATTTCTTTTCTCACACCCTTACGACTTGAATTCCCTCTTTTTCACCCTTGAGAATAACCTCATCGGGAGGCTTAATACTCTCAGAAGCTTTCCCTCGCCCTAATTCTTTTTCCCCGGTGGTTAAAGGACGAGGAACTTGCTCAGAGGTGTGCAAAGCATCGCTGAATCTCGGAGCATCCAGTAAAGCACCGCAGACAGCTTATCAGGAGCAGGGAGGATTGCAAGGTCGCGAACCTGCGAAACGAAGGAAAGAGGAGCCCCGGAGGAGCAGGAAGGGGTGTAGCCGGCAGGGAAGCAGACTACCACGCCTACGTCCCTAAAATTTCATCCCCCCTGAATGATTAAAACCTAATATAGGGACACGCCCACCGGCTATACACGAGGGTGAGAAAACTACCCTCTCGTCTTGTTGGGGGATTGCTACTCTCTGGTGCACCCGGGCAAGCCTACCCGGAGCTTCATCTATATACAACGACACACTTCGAATGCATCCTCTTGCTCGTCATCGCGCACCCTCCGTCAAACTTGTTCCTCATCGTCCAAATACAGCCTCACGAATTTTCACAGTCACTGGCTCCAATTTCGTTTTACCCCCGTCGTCTACCGACTATAACTCTCACTTTCTACATCTCCTCCTACACTCCGGCATCGACGACTAGCAAGCAAACAAACGGACGGAACCCTCATAATTTTAGGGCTTGAAACTTGCCCTTTTGTTTGCTAAAGCTCAATGTAGTTAAAACAGTTGCCCAAATGCATACACATACATGCTTACGTTTATATGCATCGACGATGCTTTTTCCTGCCTCCACCCGCCTTTCCCTGCTCTAGCTTTACTCGACAACCCCTTGAAATGAGCGTTTCGCACGCGCCCAAAATCGATCCCTTTTTTAAGCTGATGTATCTTGTCGGTAGGATAATTTTGTTTTGTATCACGATAAAAAAGTGTCCACGCGCATGGTCCATTTGATAGTTGCTGTATAAACAAATCTCCTCTCCCTCTCTTCCATTCCATGGCTACCAGCGATTGACCGAAGTCATTACGCTGATGATTCGATGAGCGTTCACCTGCCCGCGAGTGTAGCTTCGAACCCTCATGTTTTCTATTCTCCAAGATCATTGAAAAAATAAATAAATACTCAATAGCCAGCAAAAGAAAAGCTCAGGCTTCGTACTATCGTCGCAAGTCCCTGGAGTTAACAGTGAAGGAAAACAAAGCTTCGTCGTTATCAGGTACAGGAATCAGGTCCATGAAGGAAGCTTTCATCTCATTGTGAAAAATGTTCAAATCGCGAAGCTGTGCATTCCTTTTAAATATTGTATTCAGTACCTCCGGGACGCAATCTCTTTCGAAACAATTTTCGAATTGTTTCGATTTCTTTCTTTTAACGTGATCTCGCGATCGTTTCTGTTATTAACAGATACTGAAATAGACTCTTTGCTATTAATACAGTGCATACAATTCTTCTTAACTGTCTTTCTATAATAATCTACGATATTCCACACATATAAATAATATGCCTTATATACACACACTTGGATACATAAAGTACTGAGAGGCACTTACGTTCCATGTAATTACGTTAATAGCTGCTCTCCTACTGCCTCATGATAATTATGTGCCACAAGTCTATGCTATGCGTGGCCCTTTCTCGAGGCTTTTGGCTTTAATACGCCACGCTCTCTACAATACAGTAAATTATAGTATACGGTTTACATTGCTATGTGGTGCAGAAATGTTCGCAGTTTCTTTTTCACCCGTTAAGTGTACCTTATCCCACTGACCTCGCAGTGGTTAAATCCACCTGAATGGGACCTACATACTCGCCGCCATTTGTTGTCGCGAAATTAACGAATTTCCTGAGTTTGAAAAAACTTAATTAAAATTCAAATAGTTAATTAAGGAAATGTGATTTTTTCTTCGTCCTCGCGATCGCTTTGATTGATTAAACGAAAGAGTCTGGAGGAATTGACGTTTGACTTGGAACGAATTTGTTCTTGGGACTATTTTCCTGGTTTATCCTTTGACGGGATTTTTCGTGAGTTCAGTCATTAGCGATGTAGGCGAACGCTAGAAATAGCTATGAGAGAATTCTCCGATATGGCTCGTTGGCTTTTGCTATACTCTTTGAATTCTTGGCACTTTTTTTTAATATCACGCCATTATTTTCAATTCGCTCGAACATTTTCTCTGTTTGGTGGGCGATCTTCGAACTATCGTGCTGATCGATTTTCCACTTTATCCTCTTGGAATTCCGCCGATAAAACTGAAGCTTCTTTTGGGGTGTGAAGGAAGGCGTAGAAAATACTTGGAAAGCCGAGGCGCGCGTCAGTGAATGAAGTTCATGGGAAAAAGAGAAGTGAATACCGGCGGAGCTGGGGGTTGGAAAATGATCAGCAATGGGAAGAATTCAAACGCCCGTGTCTACCTGCTCTTCCGGACGAAGAATTTCGCAGCGAATTTATCCAGATGCAAGTATTTTTTGTGCAGCTATACCGTGGAAATTTCTCCTTCGGAATTAGTCAATCGTCGCAATAAAAATTAGATTCGCGTCGTCTTCCGGAAAACTTGCGGCCTACACGAGGGCCTACATGATTGTGAGCCCCGTCAACACGGCGCTACGAGACCGATTACATTTTCGTCAGTGAAAATTTAATTTGCACCCCGACCGAGAAAGTTTGCCACACACCGCAAGGATAAAACCGTGCGAAATGTTTTCAAGTTAAGCGAGAGTTCGGATGAAGTAAGTTTACGAGCAGGAGGGTCGTAAGTGAGAAGCATATATCCGAGGGAACGGGGACACGAAAAAGGAAAGAGAGGAATGTAGGAGCGCACGCGGATAAAGGATGAGAAACGCAAGAAAGCTATACGAAGGCGCGCGTAGATATAGTTTTGAGTAGGTCCTTTGCTGCTCTACTTCCGGTTTCCTCCTTGTCTCAAACTCTTCGTGTCATCTGACACGAGCGCGCCCTCTCGGCGCGGCGGCTTTTTTCTCTCTCTGCTTGGTCCGGTCGTGCACCAACGTCTAATACTTTATTCAGCCCCTGAACTCGTAGCCGGACGACCAGGCGCCATGCCATATAACTTTGCTCTCCTCTCAACTCCCTGCTCCTGGAAAAACCCTCGCCCAAAAGTCAGGCTCTCTAAAAGCCAAACTCGGTTATACCCAGAGAAGCTTCTCTCTCTCTCTCTCTCTCTCTCTCTCTCTCTCTCTCTCTCTCTCTCTCTNGCCAAACTCGGTTATACCCAGAGAAGCTTCTCTCTCTCTCTCTCTCTCTCCCTCTCTCAGCTTCTCTTTCCCTTTTTCCTGCCCTACAAATGCAGATAGAGAGCAAAAGCTTCCCTGAATTGTAAAACACACCACCCTCTTTTATTTCGCACGCGCGTCTCCGTCATGTATATCCCATTTATATACAGAGCATATACGAAAAAGAATACGTACATGTACGTATATATATATAGACGTGTATAGACAACAAGACAATACACTTTTGAGGGAGGATTCAAGTATCGTGCAACAAAATTTGTAGTCCAAGCTGTACACGAGCAGGAAAATAAATTTGTCAAATTTCTCGACACTTTTTTTCTCCTTCCGTTACCACATGACGAATTATTTATGATCGTTACATCGAGGAATACTTTCTCCGGCTCCAAAACTGAGAAATTCCAATATCTCACCGTTTTTCCTCAGCGAAAAGATGATCATTGAGTTTAATTTAAAAATATTCCGAAAATTCAACTCGGTTCGCAATCTTCTCGATTTTTTTCAGGAGTTTCGATTCCACTAAACGTTATTTTTATAAAAGTATTATTCGAATGCTGAAATTTTCATTTTCAGCTCGAATTTTCTTTTTTTCGCTCGTTCCTCGTTGCGCAAGGCCAATCCTATACCAAAATGTATCCACTTTCATCTTGTTTTTATCTGTGCCGCGGCGTACGTGCTTGGGGAGACTGAGCTTTTGCCATGAATGACTTGCAATCTGAGCCTCCCCTTGTTTACACCATGAGATACCGAACTGAGGCAATTTCGGAGCCACAAAGGCAAACTTAAGTGCTCCTGGAAGTATAGATAGCAAGAGGAGGAATTGCCCGATGGAGATACTCGTGTAATATTTATCTTGCAATAAAATCCATACCGGTCCTTACAAATTCTTCAACGACGAAAAAAAAAAAAATTTCTAATTCATTACATAATGAAAAAATCAAGTATTTTTTGCAGCAAATATGTGATGATTCGATAACTAGACATTGAAGCATTTTCAGTAGTAAAAATAGCTGTCATTTCGAGAAGTATTGATTACGGAGAAGGTAACACGAGAATAATGGAAATAATGGAAATACGTATATTATTCAGAGCTGCTGCAAACTCTCCATGGAAACTTTTCAAAAAATCGAAACTATATGCAGGGAGATCGATGGATAGTAAAAATAGTGTAGTCAGAGGAATTTACATGAGAATAATTCAAATAAGAGCCTTTATTTGAAATATCAAGAAATCTTAAAATAGCGATGCATTAATGAATACTAAGAAAATTTGAGAATGTGAAGAAAGAGGGAATAGAGACTATAAGGAAAAAATAAGTGCAGGTTCTGTGAACAAGAGAAGGAAAGTTAAGCCATACATTTACAAGGCGTTGCAGCAAGGCAAATAAGGCACAAGTTCTGGTAAATGGGGTGGAAAAATGTTGGTGAAAAAGTGTTGGAACCACCACAACCACTGAACGAAACTTTATGCCCAAGAATGTACTTTAGCTCTTTTACTACTTTTCGAGTTAAAAGTATTAGACTTTGCAAAGAGAGAAGTGTACAGTACATTTTTTTGAATTAAAGGGATACTTTGACCTGCGAGGATGCTGAGATGTTCGAGCTCAAAGTCCAAGTATTTTATTTTACATTAAACGACTGGGAAACTGGTTAAAGATATGCAGTTTCATTTTTCATCAGGAAATTCTAGTTATAAAAATTATCCTACTCAGAGGAATATTTATGAAAATAATTTGTAAGAAAACGAAACAAAGTTGATTTTTTATTCATCATCGAGAAACTCTACTTTTTTTCCTCACATCCATCCCATTGCCAGTCTATGGAACTTGTGCCTGTCAGCGTGTGCTTGGATAAACCTCATTTATCAATACCGTGAAAAACACTGTCGTGAGTCTCGACAATTTTTCCGCGCATTCGTGACAACTGAATTTCGTCGAAATTACTTCCGAGCATTATTTTACCTCATGCGCGATATGATCGATGTTTTTTTATCTTTTACAATATTCTCTATACGTGTTATATAGGTTTGACGTTAGTGTACGACGATTTTGAAAAATGTATGAAAAGCCCATTTCATGACGAACAGCAAGTCGATTCGCGATTTTTCGTTCAATTAATCGCATGCAGAAGAACGTTGGCGTGCCTTCGGTTACGTTAACTAGAATACCGGAAACTTCGAAGGATCATGACACAGTTGCAAACTGAATTACCCCAGAGACTGTTCGAAGCCTGCTGTAGCCACAGCGAGTAAAAATCTGGGATCTATGACCTCCGCGTTATTTCGACGGGTAATCAAGTTTGGAAAGAACGGAAATATTGTTGGAGTTTCATTTGAAATTAGAAAGCAAGTTAGATCCTTCTAAATGTGTGTGAACATGTTTAAAAATTTCCAAGTACCATTTTGAGGGTATATTTCTTATCATAGGTATTCTGCGGCAGGAATAAGTGAATTAACAAACACATGCATACGTTGTTCGAGTAAATTTTTTTCTGATCGAATTTACCGAGGCAACATTTTCCAAAGCAGATATGCTTTCACGCAGAGTGTGGAGAGCAAGGTTCTATCGTTTTTGCACTCTGTGAATCACATGTGTGTGTTACACAGAATAGAAGTTTGTAGAAGGCTGGACTGGCATGATCTAAATTCGCAAAACCGAGTGTTGTAAGCCCTTCCGTTTGTTACGTGCCAATGTGTGTATTCGCGGTTATGCAATCTGCATTTGGGAGAGCAAGAGAAACAGAGAAAGAGAGAGAGAGAGAGAGAGAGAGGGACAGAGCTTGGCGCTCGTATTCTCGGTGGTCGTTATATGTGGTTACATGCAAATTGCGGTAAAGTATACCTGGTGCAACGGGCCGGCACAGGGCGAACGAGAAATGCGCTTATTGCCACCGAGCAGCTCTCATGCAGAGAAAAGAGAGAGGCTAAAGAGAGAGAAGGACTGACGGGCGGAGGGAGAGAGAGAGGGATAAACATACGAGTGTGTTTTACCCCCTGAGGCTTTTCTATTTTCCCTCTAATTCTCTCTATCCCTCTCACCGGTGATGCCTTTATGGTTTGCATCGCGACATCATCATCAAAAGCACACACCCAGTCATCATTTCGACCCCTCGTGCGAACATCTGATACAGAAAATCCGTATTGAATTATCTCATTCCGTTCTCTGCTGCTGTTCTCTCGTTCGTCCTCTCCGAGTCGCAACTCCCTAATTGTGCATCTCCTTCTTTATCGCTCGAGACTGCGAGATCCTGCGAAGTGTTAAGTGCAAGCTTCTTGCCTCGCAAGCCCATTTCGGCAAATAGGGAAAACTTTCCGGGAGAAACGTGCCCTGAATACTAAATGAGTAGGACTGCGTCAAAGGGCCCAAGATTCTCAACTCATTTAAGCGCAAAATTTTTATTTTTATTGCTGAATTGCATTATTATCGAACCATCGGATTTAGTCGTGATGTTCATCAACACAAACTATCAAGAATACTCGAAAATTTGCTGGAAATTAACCGTCGAAAACACGGTAGATTTTCATTGATTAATTGGAAGCTGCGATTACCAAAAAAGATGGTCATAGTGTCAAATTTTTCAATTTTTGGACTTCAAGTGAAAACAATGCATTCATAACTCGTTGGGGATTCAACTGTCAGGCATATGATGCTGTTTTTTGAGTTCACATTATTCTAGGGGTTACTGAGCCACAAATACATTCGCTTTGAACTCATTGTGTAAACTGCAAGTTTTCCTAGGCAAATACGAGAAGAGAAAGAGCCCACGCCTAGTCGTAGGACAACTCTCGTGCAGTGTGTACTACGAGCGAACATAAATAATATAGGGGATGAAAGGCATAGTCTATAGGCAAACAGGAGTGTGATATTTCATACTATTATTTGGTCATTTAATAAAGTGCCTTTAATGGATTGGCTACTAGAGAGTCAGGAGTTGACGTTAGTGGCCCGAGAGGTCTTCACGACTGATGTTCTTTCGCTTTCCCTTCCTACCATCCCCCGCTCTCTCGCTCCCTTTCTCTGGGGGTAGCTCGAGCGCTCTACATCTCTCGTGGTCTGCATTAATCATCGCGATAGATTTTCGTAATATCGCAAAAACCTCTTGATCACTATACGCGTATGTTTTCATTTATGCCAACACTTGAGAGTTGGCTCCTCGAGAAGACAAATGCTTTGCAATATGAAACCAATTTTTTAACCTGATTGTATATTCAAGAAAAATATTAAGCTGACCGTATTCGTTGGTATTACTTGTCTTTACGAATTCAAATTGTAAATTGACTCGAAAACACGCGATCGAATTCCGAGGACGAGTGATCCTCCATAATTTACTCAAATCTTGCTTTTCAAGAGGAGCGTTCAGTTTCCAGAGGAATTGTAAGGCAAATTAAATGTGCATTGACTTCGATACTTATCGCAGCCGATGTCGCCTCGTTCCATCCGACTGGAAGTCTGAGCGGATGATGTTCTAGAAATCTCCAAGTTTTAATTATCTATTCCAACCGTGTTTCTTTTCTTTCCATGCAATTAGGAAACTTGAGGAAACTTGAGTTTGGTTCTCATACGGTGCTCGGTTCCAAAATACTCCGTTGACGTTGACGAACCCCTGCTCGGAGTGCAATGTACCATAGCATCAGACTCTGTCTCAGACTTTCCAGCCTATTTATAATCGACACCGAGTTCGCAACGCGAATCCTTCACCAAAATACCATCCACGAGTTTATACCCATTAACGAATAAACAGAAATAATCACACAATGTTCGTGTCAATGTGTGATGCTTCGTATTGTAATGTGTAACAAATTCGGGAGTCTGATGGGAAAAGTCTTATGGGAAGTTACAAAAAACGACGACATTTTACAACAAATATCTCGATTTCTAGACGATCAAACTTTCTCAAAGTTTACCCACAGTTGAGTATGGTTGTTAAGAACGTTCGTACGAGATTTAAACAATTAAACTTGGAGTTTATCTAACGCATGATAAACGATAGAAACTCTTAAAGATTTTAGCTCAGTTCTGGAATGAAGAATTCATTCTGGGACTTGATACCCGAATTTAGACAAATTCCAAGGTGAGCTAGTTCAGAACTTTGCAGCTACACCGTTTCCCAAGTACGGTCAGCAATTTGAGTTCGATCTGCCAGGCGTGGTGTACATATTTGATCGACTTGTAGTGAATCCCTCATCACTAAATAATAAAATGAGAATAAACTTGCGAATCGATCCCCAACGAAGTTCGCTTCATCGATCGCGTATATAACAGAAAGGAGGAAAGCATTATAAAGCATTATGCAAAAAAAAAAAAAAAAAAAGGAATTGAAAAAAGCTCCGATAGCGAGGGTTGTTGGCCTGTATAGAAATGCGAGCCCACAACATTGAGAGCGTATGTCGGTGCTGCTGGCTGTTTTTCCGAAGGAAAGCAGAAGGGCTAAAACTCTCTGGTTCTCCTTCCATATATTTCTGGGATAGTGAAAGAGCTCTTGGCCGGGAGGCGCAAGATATACGTAATTGAGGGTTGCCCGACGCCCTCCCGGCCTAAGGGATGTTTTGGTTTCATCACCAAGTGCGTGTATACATATATATCTATATACGGATACGTATATGCATATATAAAGTATACATAGAGAGGAGAGAGTACCTCGCATCGACGTCGCTGGTTTCACCACCGGTTACCCTCGTTCTCTCGACATTCCGGTCTTCCTCGAACCTTTCTCCAAAGTTCTCTACAATTACCAAGCAGTGAGAGCATCGTGTGTCTTCCTCGCTCTCTCTCTCTCACTCCAAGACTATAAATTTCGATGCATACATATTCAAGGACCCCTCACTCTTCTTCCATCATCCTTTCACATCTCTCTGCCTATCCCTTTCCATTGCATCTCTGTCTTCATTCCTCTTACCGCTTTATACCCTTATGAAATAATCATGGAATTATTAGCTCGAGGCACTCGGGCATTTTTCCCCACCCCTTTCAGCCCTGTCCACATCCTCTCACTCTCTCCTCTCTACATCGCTCTCTTTCTCTCCATTTCAACTCTTTCTTTTGCTTGTATACAAAGTGCGTACAAAACTACGCGTGTATGGTAGATGGCAACGTTTCAGTATAATCCCTGGCCTTTCCACGTTCATCTGTCAGATGCTCTCTGCGAATCTCGTTTATTCTCCCTCTGTTGATCTCTGGGTGTCCACACAAGCCTCTGGCGTCCAACTCTTTCGGAGCTTTTATCCATACACGAGCGTGCATATGTATAGTGGACGCGGTGCCAGATGAAAATGCTTTCGGTAGCACGGAACCCAAACCCGGAACTGCTATGCAGCCGGAAGGCAATGCGCGCTCTTAACTTGCAGCATCCATAGGTCTCGCTTCCTTCCACCCCAGTGTGCGAGCTTCGATTTGTCGATTCATCGATTAGATATCCCTTCATGTTCAATCGTAATGACATCTCTACTCTCGAATCCCTACACCGACTCACATTCGAAACAAATCTCACCAAAAATTCGTATCATATGTTCGCGCCCGCAAAATTGCGAGCATTTGTTTTTCTTCCTAAAAAGAAATTCTTTTTCCCTCGTCCCATCCCAAACGTAGTCCTGGTTACGAGACAGTTTTTTGGTTCGTAGGGAGATGAGACTTTTTTGGATTGACGCTGATTAAACTCTCGAGAGCCCGCCGCTATGTACGCGCCAGCAGGGCGGTCCAGCTTTTAATAGTTCGCACAGTTCCTCGTTCTCAGCGTTATTGCTTGTGCTGCTGATGTTGATGTGCGGGTCTTGACCACCATCCGGCGCCTGGCAGCCGATCCATCATGCAACCCTCCTCGTAATGTATGTACAAACACACAAATACATATATATATATATATATATATATTTACACCCATTGGAGGATACTGTACACCGCTTTCCAAAACGAACATTCGACGTACAGAAACCAAGTTGGTTACAAGATTTCGAAGGAAGAGAGTTTCGAGTCCCGTTGCTTTTCTAGTAAACGAGCCAGTCAACCGCCAATGCCATAATGACTCTGAAGTTCGCAACGTTGAGATTCAACGAAATTCATTTATTCTATTAATTAATTATTGAATTTTGAAAATCATGCCAATTTTTCGTGTCGATTGAGTTTTTAGGTCCCAAGAGAAAATTTCTTTATTGTCAGGACTAAATATTGAATAATTATCATGAGCTCTGCTGAAGAAAAAACATAATTTCGTGGCATTCCAACGATGCAAACTTCAACATCATAATATCACAACCATGCACGTTCAATAGGAGAGGCTCCGGCGTGATAAGCAAAAGCAAAAAAAAAATAAAGGCTCGATTTTTGTTGCAGGGTAAAGGCAGCAAAGAGGCCTCATTGGCCTCTCGTATCGCTTAATTCAGCGATGCTCCTGGTTTCGGGATTTCATTATTCTAAATGTAAGACGACGACTTTTGTGATGTCCTGTACGTGCAAACATGGACTCGTGTCATATTTAATCGTTGTTTGTTCGTTTAATGCGCGACCTGCGATCGCGCAGATCAGGAGATCTTGCCACACGCGAGTTCTAACGTTCTTAGGTATAATTCGCGATATAATTAAGGGATCCCGAAGAGCGATTGTTTGTTCTTTTGTTTTAATAGGGGAGAAGGAATCTGATGTAAGAAACGCGACAAGGAGAAATGTGAACTCACTCCAAATTGCAATTACGATATGTTTTTTCTTCTGATTTAATCCGTAATTAAAGTAAGTAGTGTTGAAACCTGATGAAGGATTTGTTGGACAGTTCGCAGAGGTAAATTTTTTTTTCAAGCTCCTAATACATTCGATAAAATGAATTCGGATCTTTTTAAAAATGCACGAGTAAATCTGATACTTAAACTTTTGGGAGGACTATGTGTTTCTATGTCGGTGCAACTTCTAGTTCCCTCCGTAGTTCAAATTGATTTATCGTCGTTCATAAACGTTAATTTGTACCAGCAGATTGTGGACATGCAGTAAGAGAGAGCGAAAGAGAGACAGAGAGAGAGAGAGAGAGAATGAGGGAAGCTTTGCTCTTCAGCTGATGCGCTTTGGAGTACTCGTGGAGTTTCGGGCACACGAGTAGTGTAGAGGTGCGGCGTGTGTGCGACTTCAGGTTGGACAAAGCCCAAGGGAACGTTCGGGGTCTCTGAGGAGGCCGAGAAGATTCTCTCTCTCTCCCTCTCTCTCTTTTGGTCCAACGCGTCTGGGACTCTTGGTGGTTGTGGCGAGAGCGATTATACGAGGTAGCGAAGCATTATACAAGCCCACATGGACATACACATGCATGTTTTCGTAGCTACTAGTATCCAGGTTGCTTTGGAAAGACGGATGGAACGGTCAAATTGCGAATTCCAACAGCGGACAATGATCGTTCGCAAGTTTGCATCACTCTGCGAGAGTAAATCGCCGGATTCCTCGGAAGCTGTGAGCTCGTCCGCGTTTCTGTACGATATTAGCTGCTCGGGATGAAAAGGACGCAATTTGCACATGATTTGGCGCGAAAAACGAGGATAATGGAAGTAGCATACGTCCTTCTGATTCTTGGCTCTCGATACGAGAGTTTATGAACTTTTGTTCCACGGACTTTGGATGATAATCGTCCGATGGATGAACCGACGCGAGCGGAAATTTGGATAGGGAGTACGAGACACAGGAATTGTGTGTCGAAAGTGCATATCAGATTCTTGAACGTTGCAGATTCTCGAGTGACGACGTTTTTCCCTAGCCCGGATTCTCGGCCACCGGAGTTTTCGAGTTTGAGGACGAACCCAACAGAGTTTCGGTGTCTGCTAGACCAGCGATCACTGTGGTCAAATTCACTGTGCTCGCCACGCCGTCGTCCTTCCTGCCTCTTCCTCTCACGATCCCAGCTCTGACGACCTCGCCTTTTGACGTCTGTTCCAAGTTAACTAGAAGTTACTCCACTCGCGAAACATTCGCCTTGATTCAATTACATTTCGGATGATATTCCGAGCGAAATTGAGCAGGGGAAGCGTTCGCAAGGAGAAAACCGAGTTGAAAGGGATTAGAATAGAGAATGATTTGGATTGCTGACGGATCACGAGTTGGCGAGACTCTTGAATAACGATTAATTATATGGGGATGAGAATATCGAGTGTCGAAAGCCAGAAGAGTTTCAATCCGCTTTTTATTTCCGTTAATTCATTCTTCTTCGATTATATGAGAAAGAGCAACTCCATTGTTTTCAAAATGGACCGTTTTATAGTTTCCAAAGCGAGAGTTAACCTCCTGCGCACTCACTCAACTTCTGCTCAAGTACTCGTCTGCCCCGTTCACCTCAAATAAGCAAACACCGCATTTCCAGACTTCAAACTACTTGGACTCGATTGAAACAGATAATGAGAAAGCCCCTCGCTCAACTGAGTTTTATTTCTCAATTTATTCAACTCTCGCATTGATAAAACTAACTCGAAAATCTGAAATAATTTCATTCAGAAATCAGCGTGTTTGTTCGGTTTTCAAGATCAGTTTGATCCACTATCGATCATTGGTATTCTTCGTTAGTTCGCTTTGGCTTTCAGCCACTGATTGCGGTCATCACTCTAAAGTTTGCTCAAAGTTAATTCAATTGATACTTTTAAAACCTGAATTAACAGTGATCAAACACCAATCAGCGGCCGAGCAACTTCTGGTCAACTCAATTAGTGGATTGTCGTCGCTAAACCGAATCGGACGCTCATCCTCAATTCCCCTACAAAGTCGTCGCGGCGAACTATATAGAACGTGGGGAATCCCGAAATAGCAGGGATCGGACGAGTAGGGAGAAAAAAAAAGTTTCCGGATATTTTCGAAACGTTTGAAAGATCGCGGTAAAAAATTAAAATGTAGGAAATTAACGTTTACGAAGTGAATCATGGACTCGGCAAATGGAGTTTGTCAAGATTGGAGGAAATAAAACAGACGTAAATATTTGTTCGGCTCGAAAGTTAAATGATGGCGGTCCTGCCGAATGCGCGAGCAAATTTGAGCAATATTGAATCGACTTTGATAACTTTATCTGCAGCAGCACAAAGATATGTCAATAAAGCTTAAACGGTGGTCGACCGAGGGCACCAAAAGTTGCTCGGTCAGCCAGAGTGTACACGGTACAGTGATAGAAGCAAGTCAAATATGTTATATGGATAAGTGTGGCAAGGGATAAACTTGGGGATGGCTGCGGTTACTCTGTTCTCGGTTGACTCAAGTCGACGGGAATGGTAGAAGTTGATGGGCTTCCATCTCTATATTCTCACCACGATCTTTCCCACAGCGTGCCGGTGCATCGTTGAGGGTGCTCATATGTGAAGAGAAAATAAGTGGCTGTGACAGGCTGGCAACTGTTACGATCTAAAGCCGCATAAAAGAGAGAGAGAGAGAGAGAGAGAGAGAGAAAGGGGGTAAGAAAAAGGGCAGAAAAGGGAAAGGGTCAATTAACCGAAAACTTAGAGCTATATCACTTTCCTGTCACGTGACTCGCGATTCCGCTCTTGAATTCTTGCACAAGAAAAGAAAAAAGACTCGTTTCTCCCCAGCACATATATTTATATCACGTCCCCGTTTATTTACACAAGAATAACGCGCTTTATGGGATTACGTCAAAACATCGTTGCGGAAATAGCCGAGGGATGATAATAAAGAGTCTCTGAGTGAGAAAGAGAGCGAGAGAGTCAGATCCCATTGCAAATATACATTAACGAAAAAAATAGAGAAAGAAAGGGAGAGAGAGCGATAGGGCTACGACGACCAGTCCATTGGAGGGTGATACAGCCAACTAGAGCAAGAGGGATATTGAATAAAAGATAGAAAAAAGCGTGAAAGGGGTTCGTCAAACCAACCGCATTCAACTACAGGTATAACGACCCCTCTCGCTTTCTTCCTTCTCTTTTTTTCTTTCTATCGCTCTGTCACGACGAATGCAAAATCAACGCGGCTATTGTTATCCCGTCGAGGGATAACGCGTCGCTGCACCCTCATACGTATACGTACGAATGCATTCAGCAGCATTAACCGACATAAATATACTCGTAAACATACAAACACACAAACCGACGGATTTTGTATACACAGAGGAAAGGAAAATGCGAGGTGGAGAATCAAAACGTCTACTTTGCAATCTTCTTCATCCATGGGCTTCTCAGTCTCCACTTTTTTTTTATCAATTGTTTAATTTGTTGAAAAAATTTACAACATTTTTGGTGACCGTTGGAACGCTCGGAATCATTTCCGATATTTGATGAACAAAAATTTGCGAAAAAAATCCTTCGTTTTTTTAATCACTCCGTACACGAAAATCTGCGATGCTGCAAAATATAATGCATAGAGATTTTTACATACTTTTGGTCTATAACTTTTATTTTGTTGTTGTTTGAAAAGCTTGTACATTAAAAGCATATGAAAGCGTATGCGTATGTTGATTCTTTACCAAAAATCGTACAAAATGTCAGCACGAAAGGATTCCCACTGGACCATACCACTCTGCGAAAATCTCTCAGTGTAAAATTTTGAAACGGTAAAATCGCGTTGTTTCACCCCTGGAACGAAGGGTGCGGAATGGTGTAGGGACGTCAGCAGAGAGGATTTCGTAGTGTATGATGAGAATATGTTTTGCGCGGGTTTATTTTTGCCCCATCTTTCTTGGGTGGGTAATTCTCTCATTAGACCCCATTAATAATTCGTTACAACAATCTGGGGAGAATTGTACAGTAATAATAACACGCGATATTGCGTCATGTACCTGCATGATCAAGCGAGGGTAGAAAACGCGGAGGTACGTATATACGCTTCACGTACAATGCCTCATCTAAAAAGTCCGGATTTTCGTTGGCGTCTGTATACGTCTGATGGTATTATGCTCGATGGTTCAAAAGAGGAACGAGCTTATGGGCAACGGGCCAGATCTACACGAGAGGCTAAAAATTAAAAAAAATAAAATAAAATAAACAGAAGACCGCGGTTATGTGGAAAAACATGGAAAAACGAGTTTTTCCAACAGCGAGTGTAGCAGAGAATATGCTCGTATACTGTGCGGCTTTAAACGCAACTGCAACCGTCGATGTTCTCCCTATTTTTTCGCTCGACGTGTGTGTATAAAGGGCTTGCCGAAAATCGCCTCGCCATTGTATCCATTCTACAGCACGATGCAGAGAATTTGCGGCTATTCAATCGTCGAAAATCATCGAGGGGCAACGTTAAGGGTTAAAAATCATGGTTTAGTCTCTATAAGCCCAAACGCATACACCGATTATACACGATTGGATAAAACACTGACTGATGAACACTTCCGCATCGATGCAGCATTTGTTACCATGCAAACAGAAATAATAATAATCGTAAAAGTCGAAATAAACATTACGAAGGGTTATGAACTCGAGGTTTGGTGCAAGGACGAATTCAGGGAAGGAGAGACCGAGGGATGGGCATGAGGGTGGGAAAATATATATAGCGAAAGCGTTGCGAACGAGAGAAAGAGAATTGTGGTCACATCTCGATATTTCCAACTTCCTGTCCCGTAATCGGATTCGACGTCGAGCTGTGCGAATCGACCGGAAATGGTTACAGGCTCGATCGAGGGGTCGATGCTTTCATCCCTTTTACAATCTATCCGTATGGTATATCGTCTTCAAACGTTTAGTACGATCTAGTCACGACCAGTGCACGTGCGGAATATCTATTTACGTATGGATGAGCCATTCCATCTAAAATCGTCCACCCTCCAACGAGTTTCTTTACGTGTAACATATTGCAGAATTGCATATTGTAAGTCTTTGGTGTATCCGCGCGGGTTCCTATGAATCCATCCCATCAATCGAACCCCATCGCTGTATTTCTATTCTTGTGAGATGCTGCCCTGAAAGCATCCGACAGCAGCATTTTTTCCTCATGGGCTGCGCAATGCTACGGGGGCCAAAAAAAATATGTGGAAAGGCCTGACCATACAGGCGACTGTATTTTTACTGAATTTGGGTTGATGAGCACCGCCAGCACTTCGCAACAACTGCTATCCATTGAGAAATTAATTCGGGATTCAGTGCATGGTTGAGCGATCACTCGACCAAGTATTGACCTCGCCCGCGGCGGCTTGGCTTCGGCAAGCGCCGCAACCACACACCGACCGCTATCCACGGCGTTTATGAAAGTCTTTACGAACCTAATTGCGCTTTCGTGACCGAAAGGAAAATATTCCGAAAAACAACATTTTGTTCGATTGTTCGTTCGTGTAATGATTATATCCACACACATGGCAATTTGCGCTGCATCGAGCAGCTGATTTCGCTGCGCAATTCAGCTTCGCCAGTCCATCGAACACGCCGGGTTGGCTCCTCCAATTAATTAACGTCCCATCAGCATCGCACCAGATGAAAGTAATTATTTTAGCAGCTTATTTTTATAGAAGAATATGAGACAGTGGACTATCGGATATTATGCATAAAGGCGAGGATGATGACCGTTGGAAATCTCGTCAGGATTCCAGTCTCGCACGCTTCCCATTTGGGACACATAGGTATAGGGGCGATCTCCTCTTTGCGTGATGAAGACTCCACCACGTGGCAGCCTCCGGGATTCATCGATATTCTGGGAGCATAATCTCGGCCATGGGAACATCTGGGCACACATACATATATGTCGGACGGAGTCCTTCGTGCGAGAGGTTATATGAGAACGCAAGGGAATTCCTATTGCGATCAATTTCCCTCTGGTGTATAAGGGACATGAGGGAAAAGTGAAGTGCGATAACGCCCGAAACACCCTTAGAAGTCCTTGCCAACCTCGCTACCATTAGATATGTATGTCATGCCTTTTTCCATGGGCGATTTCAAGTACAATGGCGAACAATCTCAAAGCTGGGGAGAAATTCTTGGGGTAGCGTAATTGGTCATAAAGAAAACAATTTACAAAAAGCTCATTCCCTTATCTTAACGCGAGAAAATAAAACTTTTTGCAGCGGGGGGGTTTCTGTTTCCCCGTAACCGAAATTATGGCTTCGTTGAAAAGTGCAGCTCGCGCGGCGCTCTGGCCAAGTAAGTGAATGTAGCGAGAACTCAAAATCGATTTTCACTAAATATTGCTCAATCTTTCTAATCAGAAAATCATCATGTTGCGGGAAATTTACGAGAAAATATGTTTCGTTAAACACTTCACTCGACCATAAACTGATGTTTTGAAAAAGTAATGGAATTTCAAAAAAAATCGACGTTTTCTAGTTTTTCAAGTTCGCCAACGATTGGAATTTTGTTTCTGTCTTGAACGTAGAAATCTCTGTGCATGTTTAGAACGTTCGGATGAGCCAATACAGAAACATTTACATAATAGTCTCCGTTGTCTGGACCCAATTCAAAACGCGCAGCCCTTTCTTTTTATTCGACATTTAAGCATGATCCGCCGGTGGCCATAACCATTGGAATAAATTGAAATAAATACGTAATGCACTTTTCGAATCGAGGCCATTCAGAGGCTTAATCTGTGTCGAGGTGAAAAACAATTGAAAATCATCGCCATAGACAGAATCGTCCGATTACATTATAATCAGCACTACAGTTTATTTATTATGGAAATTGTATATTTTTTCTCATATACTCTTTCGGAGCGACTATAGATTGCCCACAATCCATCTAATGCTGAGAAACTGCGATGCACTCTCGCGATCATTGGTCGACCACAAATATCGTGACCAGAATAAATCAACCGCATTTTCATGAGATATTGCTCGTGTATAAGTCACGCAGACTTCGTCAACACACGTATACGTACAGGAGCGACATTTTCGCAGATTAAAAAGATCAGGACGAGAGGGAATCTCCGTGGAGGTGAAACGTGACTGTTGTATGCAAGAAAATCGAGTCGGGCTATACCAGAGTACACAGTGGGGCAGATGTTTATTTCATTCTACATTCTATCTGTTTTTTTTAGCTTCTTTCGGCACAGCTTTCGTTTTTCTCTTGCACGTATATACAGGGTGTCCTTTGAGCAAGGAATTTCGGGATGAGTATGAAGCCAAATTCTTCGTCGAATAATTCAGTAACGTTTCTTAATCAGATTCTGCGGAGAGATTATTTTATTGTTCAATGTGTCGTGGACTTTTATGCGGCATTCTGCCAAAGCGGTTAGAGATCGCAGCAGGAATGCAAGAAACGATTTTGCAGCGCACGACGAAGCGTTCTATGAAAAAGTCGTTGACGATCGTTTTCTATTTTTAATAATTAGATCTTTGGAACAGATTAAGATGAGGAGGAGGGTATTGAGCCCTTCCAATGAATCTCAATCCTCGGAAACCAGGACACGTTTTGTGAATGTCTTCCACATCAAACTGCTAAAAATAACACACTCAGTCAATGACTTTTCCATGATAAATTTCATTCTCTCATGAACTGCTCCCTCCAGTCGTTTTGACAGCCTGCACGGTGCGCGAACGCGACTCCGTAGACCTGTAACAATTAATAATCTAGTGTGCACCAAGGTTTACATGCAGAACCGTATTCGTCTGGATTCTCTCAAAATTCCGTGCTGTCGGAACTGTGTCACGACGAAAGATTGACGCACTAAATATACGCGGACGAAAATACCACGGATTAAATATCCGCGGCTATCGTGATTAAGTATCACAGGTACGTAAGTGAATTTTCAGATAAGAGAAACGTAAAAAACGAAAGCGGTTCGTATGCATGAATTTATTGGCTTGGAAAGTGTCAGCTCCGTGATATTTGTCATTGAGAATATTTATTTGCGCGGTTATTTTATTAACAAATGCATTCTGCAACAGAACTGCCGAAAGAACACCCTGTACGTACGGAATACTTAAAGAGCATATTATATTCGCCTTTCTTTCCGCACATTTTGCTTCTTTATTTTTTTTTTATTCTTTAATCCTTTCGCTTACTACACGCCGTTGCGCCTTCATCAACAACGAGGGAGAAATCCCTCCTACAGCTTTTCTGGCTTGGTGTACCAAGCAGTCCGGTAAAAATGAGGGATGGGGCGCGGTAGAGGGGTTGAATTCTCTTCATGTGCCTCTTTCTCTGTTTCAGTGGTCTCGATCCCACATACATGCATATATATATATATATGTGTGTATATGGTATCTTTCTTTCTCTCTGTATGACGCGATCCCTTCAATTTATTAAAAGGCGATTCTCCAATGTCCATTGTTTTAGCGAGCCAGTGTGCGTGTGTACAATGGCGCGTCTCGACGCACGAGCCACATGGCGTTTTTCTGGCGACGATGCAGTCTATACACGTAAGCAAAGCTCTCCAACTCGAACGTGGGAAATATTTCTCTCGCTGAATTTTTCTTTTTGTTACTATCGTTTTTCTTTGTTAGTTTTTTTTCAATATATATATTTTTTTTTCATTATTCCACTTTTCCTGCGGCTGTAAACTCCTATTCCCTTTTCGTGTGCCCTCTTTTTCCTGGTTGCGCATGGGTCATTCGTCGGGAGACCGCCAACTCCCCCGATCCTGGATTTACCGTCGATTTATCGCTCGCGCTTACTTAGCGAGAGCGCTTCGTGATAGCGAACACGCGTTTTACACTTTTTTCCTATTTACGTCACAAAGTTTATTCGTACGTGTGTGAATTCTTGTTATTGTAATGTATGATTATTATGGATAAATAAACAGGGATTATGAATTTATGAAAATGGGTTCCATTAACAGAATTTCACTAATTGCCATGTCGTGTTTGTAAAGTTTTTGTTTTATGGAATTTTCGCTCCCGATTTCTCTCTACCAATCGATATCATCGAAGACAACTGCACCATATTCAATACACGAGATGGGAGCAGCCGATAACATAAACATGGATAAGAAACAAGGGATAAAGGGAAAAAGGAGTTGATGAAATTTAAGAGCTTTCTCGCTCTGCTTTAGCCTCGTCTCTCGCTTTCTACTCGCACACATTGGGGCGAAGGATTCTCGTGAAGTGTTATATATATCCTAGATTTCCCTGCTCTGGGCTTAGCCCGCAGTATTAATTGTTCTGCGGTACAGACGCGAGGAGAGGGAAAAAAACAGTTGAACGAGAAAAAAGAGGAAATTAAATGAGGGAAAAAAATAAATTAGCAGAACGAGAACGAGCGAATTTTAGGCCGGCCGATCGGAGCTTGTATTTCTTGTGGATCGGGCAAATCCGCAAACAAACGCGCGGAATACGAGGCAAATGCGATTCTATGGAATAATCGTTTAATTTATGCTGCTCCGTTGTAATTGGTAACGTTTTGTGTTAGGCCTTTTTATATATATCGCTGACGGTATTTTTCCATTTTTTCGAACAGCCAGATTTCCCCATAGCGTTTTTGATAAAGTTTTAATTCGTTATGGCTTCATTTATGCTCGTTTTGCTTGAAAAAAATCGCGAGAGCGTTCGCGTGATTGAATTTTTTTATCTTTTTTTCTCGACCAGCAGCGTCAGAAAGTATCAATTAAGCTTTGAAAACGGAGCATATTTATGTGCCCTCTTTACATGTTATCTCGATGAGCCCTGTGCAATGGCCTCTACACCCTGAAACCGCCGTTGTTATATAAACTTTTTTAATATTCTAGAACGTTGTTTTTTTTTTGCACTTATTTATACGACAATTACGTTAATAGGAAAGGCACACTAGAAGTATTCGAATCTGAGGCTTGATATCAGTGACTCAGGATGCGGAATTGAAGAAAAAAAATTCACGTTTTTTACACTCAAATTTATTGATTTGCAGGTGTAAATTGAAAGTAAAAACGGTTCGATAAACGATCGCAAAGGATACGTAAGAAAAGCCGAAAACCTGTCGGGTACATTGCAGACTGAATGGAATTTTTCTTAACGCCCGAAAACCGAGATAATATAATGATTTCATTTTTTACGAAGTCTCTGCTCAGCATGATTCATCGATTCGGAAATCAATAAAAAATCGAATTCACTCTCATCCGTCATTTTGCATGGCTGCGATAATATGTTATCCTCCCGAACCAGACGTTAATCATACTCATGGAAGTGACAATGGTTTTTCGAGGGACAATAAGGAAGCATCGAGGTATAGCCCTTTCTGCGTTGGTCGATGAACCCCTGTTTTTCGAGCGCTTCGTGGCACAGACCCTTTTACCCCCTGCTATGAAACACACGTTCACGAGCAATCATTCAGAATTAGCACAAGAAAAAGAGGAGGAGAGAAGGATTTCATCGCATCAAATTCAAAATTTCGAGGGATAATCCGACTAAGTCCCTCGAGAGTTTACGACAATCTCACATTTCGTGATTCAATGTATGTTTTTACTCCCATCTCCACGTCAACTGCGCCACTATGAGCGAGAGAAAAACACACACGAATTACTCTCAACGTATATGGAATCAAAGGGTTTGTTGAATAGGGAAGAGGACTCGAGAGCACACTGCGAACATTCCTTCGAATGTAAACCGCTGCTTTATAGTCGTTAGAGTTCCAAAGCTCTTAATCTCCGAAGAATTTTCGGAAAGTGATAGAATGGGAGGAAAGTATAGAGCAGTCTATAGTGAGAACGTTCGAACGATGCAGTGAAATCTTTCATAAATAATTATTCGTAAATAATTAATTCGTTAATTGATTCGAGTTTCTGCGAAATGTGTGATCTGCATACTCTCAAAGCTTTCATAAAAAAAATGAGTCCAGAGAGCTCGATGGACTTGAATTCTTATCCCATTATTTCCGGCCGAATAAATGTGAAGGATAAATCCTCGGGCTACACACGAATGTCGACTCAAATTGAATGGGAATGAAAAAACGTGCACACACGGCGTTCCACGCGAATTTTGGTTATACTAAAATTATTCTCTCGTCAGTCACGAGTCATGGGCTCTTTTGAACAAATTACAACTGTTTTCCGAATTAATAATCAAATCGATTTGAGGATCTTTCACGATGAATATTGCAGTGCTTTTTTCTTCCGTTTACGTTTTCACGAATATTTTGAGCAAAATATATGAATGCATGTTCGTACGCTGCCAGCGAGCTGCTCAAGTTTCGTGTGATAATTGGATCGTGACTGAAAGGACTGGAGAAATAGGGAGGCTGCAATATTCGACGTTTTTCCTCGTTGAATGCCTCGTGTGTCCAAAGGATGGGATCGAGGTTGTGCAGAAACAAGCTCGTCCATGGGGCAGACTTTACAGTTTACCCTGCAGGCTCTGCAGCTTCTCCCTTTTGCTCTCTCTCTCTCTCTCTCTCTTTTTATTTTTCTCTCACTATCTATGACGTCGTGTAATAAAATCTACGCTGCTCGTAATACGCGCCCGAGAACGTCGCTGTTCCCTGGGACAAGCTCGTTAAGATGATCCGACAGTAGCTCTGGATGTACAGCATGGATTTTCGGTCCGCACATATACACGAATCTGCGGACGGATGTAACAGAATTTACCGTTCTTCTCTCCCTCTCTCTTTTTTGTACTTTGGGATCTACGGAAGCTGCGTCACGGTCTTCCCAAGCTTCTGCTTTTGTGCAGGTATATAACGGGATGTTGTAATACACGGCCATGTGGTTTTGTGGTACACCTCGAATTGACATTAAAAACCGATAACCCCAAAACTCTGCAGTCCACCAATCGGAAGCTGCGAGAATTTTAGTGGACGAAAATAAAATCCACGGCAAGAAAACATTTTATTCTCTTGATGCTTTTTGTATTCGTTGTGGCTATAGGCGAAAGAAATTATTTTCTTTATCGTTGCACCCCATGAGAAAATTCAATAAACGTAATATTTGAGTGAATTGTTAGTAGCGAATGATCGACTAATTTGAAGTTGAAACTGAAATTCAATAAAGCAGCATTTTCATCGGGCGTGATGACGGGAGAATGAGCAAAAGCTCGCAGAAAAAAACACGTTCGAGTTTTTGTCAAAAGCTTTTCGTGCATCGTTACGAATTAAAAACTCACAAGAGCTTTCATCCCTCAAAATAAGAGAATACGTTTTTGTGTTTTAGCAAAAATAAAAGTCAGTTGTACATGCCGAGCAGGTAGTAACGTTGCCACCACTCCGCGAGTCAGTATTTCCTCTTTCACTGGTTTTTTGAGGCTTTTAAAAAACTTGTGTTCGCTAGTTGCAATAAAATAATTGTGTACAACGTACTCAACTAGAGGATAATACAGCGTGATATATACACAAAAACGAGACCACGTACAGCCGGGTTCGTATCTAGTGGAGTAGCACAGCTAAAGTATAAAGCGAAAGTGCCCTTTAAAAGAAGAGAGAAGGGTTGCAAGGACTGTGGAAGAGGAAAAGTTGTTGTGCGCGTATATCGACAGAGAAAGAAAAAGGCTTGTGAACCTCGACAGAAAATACGAAGGGACAATCTTTACGCCCTTTTGCGTGACTGGAATCCCTGCACTTCTCTGTACAGACTGTGCAGATCGGTATACGTATACATTTATGTATATGTATAAAGATTGCATTGGAACATGAGAGAGAAACGATCATGGCACTTAAAGCTGCACGCAGTCGAGATGGGAGGAAGGGGCAATTCTTTTTTTTCCCAAGCGTTCCCTAACAAGACGTCTCTTGGTCTGGCACGTGACCTCACGGTTTATTTTCTCCGCCCCTCGAGATCCGAGCCCTTATCCCCCCTCTCGTCGAATCTCTCTCGGGGCAAGACAGATCGCGAGAGTAGCTGGCAAGACAGAGATATAGTATAGAAAGAAAAAAGAGGAAACGTGTGTACTTAAGTACCAAAGAATACGTAACATTTGTATACAGATGGAACGAAGGGAAATTGATGCTCGTATTATTGGACGTGTGGGGTGTGGAGAAGAGAGCGAAGAGATAATACAAAAGAATCTGGATAGAGGGCGTTTGTGTGTATATACTCTCGAAAGGCTCACCCCCACCGTGAGATAACTTTCATCCCCTTACCTCATTCGCAATCCCTGCATGCAGAAAATCTCAGTCACTCATATGCATTTTATGTGTGGATATTTGTACGTTGGTACATATGCATGAAGCGATGTGTGTGCCACAAGGAAAGGGTGGATGAGCACGCTATCGTTAAGTCCACCGACACAGCGTTCACCCGTTTTATTTATCGTAATTGTCATTTTAAAGCCGTTATTTATCGTTAGTATTAGCTCTTGGCACAGAAAACGAGAGCTCGAGGGAGAAGAAAAAAAAGCGAGCGAGAGAGAAGGAAAGAAAGAGGTAAAATATGTCGGGCGAATGGGACGAGGGATTATCGACACGCGAGAAGTCAAACCACCCTGAGAAAATCTATGTTTATACATTTAGCTCGCTACACATGAACACAGATAGGTAAACCTATGTAACGTACACAGGTTACGTATGTATCGTGAATTATAACTTTTGTCACGCGCTCTCTGCGGCTTTTCCCATCATCCAGGCTATTGCAGATAAAAATAAAACTTTTGTATGCACTAAGTAGTACATAATGCATTACGTGAGGTTCAAGTCGTGAGAGTTTTATGGCTTCCAGGGAACATTATCTTGTAACGATATATGGACACAAATAAGCCATATAATTATTTGAATGGCACACAGAAAGGCTTTTAGGTTTGTCCCAACGCAGTTTCAGTCGACACACTAATTAATTATTAATTAATCGGCCAATCTCAGGAGATGGGGTAACATGCACACACATGAGTCACACGATACAATGAAAAACTGTCATTCCTACGGATTCGATATTTTATTTTATTCCAATACATCGTTTTACCGAATGCCGACTCTCAGTTACGAAAAAAACACTTTTTTCAGACGTACAGATTGGAAAAAAAAAATTTAACATTTTTCTGTAAATTTGAAATACATAATTGTTTATGATAAATTTACCATTTTTTATTTTTTTTTTCTGTGACTCGTTCGTTCATCACTAATTATTGTAGAGTGTGAGGATTTCCAATTGTATTGACATTGTTTGAGCAATCACTTAATTGACCTGCTCGGTGTTGCCGCTTACAACGGTCAACGTTCTCGACTGAAGTAGTGGAGCAATGTCGCTACTGTTGCTGTAAACATATGCTTCAAGCCCTCTCATAATTGCAGAGAATCGACTATAGTTCTTTCCACGGAAAATCATAATATTTATCAGTTCCGTAAACGCACATTTGTGCCATTCAAAATTTTAGTATTCCAGTTTTAGCTCAGATTATCATGAATTATGTTATCGCTGTCGAGCATACGCAACGTTTCCAGCACACAATAGAAATTCTGCAGCGCGAACCACTCGACGCAGTAAAAACGGTTTTACTGATTTAAAGTGGTTCCGTAGAGTCGCCGTTTACGGGTGACCACACATTTTTCCATGGAATCGAGAGAGCATAATTTTTTTTACGCGTCTCAAAAATTGCAAACCCTCTTACTGTGTAATTTTCAAGATGGTAGCCTTTCAAAATGCATCGGGAGCGTAAGAAACTGCAGACGCAATACGCGACGTGTTGGAACTTGAAAGTCGGAAATACTTGGAAATTTGACGTACAATCTACCGAAGAAAAACAAAATTTACTGTCTGCTACGATATGCGGGGAATCTCTCACGAGTATCTCGAATGCATTTTTACTGTGAAATTATTGAAAAATCATAAAGAGATTCGGATCTTTCGCTTTTTCCAATGTTTGGAAAAAATCGCTTTGGATAACTTACAATTTTGTAGCAACTAACACAGTAACGGTTTAATTAACATTCCAATATAAATTGTTGATGATTGATTAATAATGAAAAACAAAATTTTTCTGACAATCGTCAAAAGGACGTGAAGTTTTAATAATGTATTTCGACGTGAATTTTGCGTTGAATTAAAAAATGTTTAAGATTCATTATTCCATTTAATAATCGAGCTTTCTTCCTACAACCCTGTTAGAACGGAAATTCTCATAGTTGGACGATATTCTATAGATTGTGCAAAATAGCGGAGGGCTCATTACTCTTTGACGAGGTTTCCTCTGCTTACGATATAATGTAGCTGAGTGAATTTCTTCTCGTCTCATCTCAGACTCCGAATTTCCTTTCGGAAAAGTCTAATAGAAACTGTATTCGGACATAGCCGATCTGCACGGACTTGTACTCTGCCATTCCTCGTACTTTTTTCGCTGATTCACCGACTCGCTCGAGCTTGATAAGATTTCTTTGAGGTGCAATAAAGAAATTCTTATCGATCGTTATTTCCTTAGCTTGTAATCAACGACCTCGGGCAAGAAGAAAGAAAACATTTCTTCGGTATTGTTGTTATTATTATTTATGCAGCTCATCTCGGGTTGAACGTGCTCGATCCACAGAATTGCTGCGTTTCTTTTATGTTCTCAAATATACATTGTTCTTTCTTTTATATAAATTATAATTCAAAGAAAACGGAATGGTTATTGTAGAAAACGGTAAATACAAAGTTCATAGTTGATTAATTTGATAATGGATTAAAATTTCATGGACGTAAAGAGAATAATTGAATTCGTTATTCCGCAAAGGCCAGCAGGCTAAATTGACAGTTTTATTTATTTATCATTCCGGTGTACGAAACATTGCTAAATTGCTGACATGCCTGGACCCTATAGATATTGCGAATGACCATCCCCTCGCCCGTTACGGCGTCAATGCCAGGATACGAAAGCCTAACTCTCGTGAATACTCGCGACCCTGAGGCGAGACGGCTGCTTTTGAATTCGCACATTTGCACCCTGGGGCTCGTATTGCACGCGTCTCCATATAAATCGAGGCCCTCCTCCTCGACTACCGGACCCGTTCATCCCCTTTTCCGTATCTCCATATATACACGCCGCGTACGCATATGCGTCACGCTGGTACAGCGAATCAGTTAACCAGCAATTAGTGCATCTATTTCGAAAATCATTCGCTCTGAACATGTGACTCGATTTGAATAATTAATCATGAATTATTCTGTCACGTTATTTCACGATTTTTCTACATCCTTGGGAATCGTTCAATTTTTTCTCGTCGGTTCGCAGTTCTTATTATTTGCCGATGTGCCAATTGAATAAGTTCGTATTCATGTCGTCCGATGATTAAATTTTCATCTTGTACCATTTTCAGAATCCTTCGCATACGAAAAACGTGTGAATATTTAACGAAATGACGAGAAAATTGTCGATATCAATTTCCCAATCATTTGGGACGTTCCATAAAAAGAGACTTGACATTTTCATTAATTCATCGTACCGCAAAACATTATGTTTTAAAACGAACGCCGCTCGGCACACATTACCGATTCGATAATCCAACTAATTTTCGTTTAATCCATGTCACAACTAAATAAAAGAAATGGCGAGCAACATCAGCCGGATTGGAAAATCTAATTAAAAGGAGAACGACTATCACGACTCTTCCATTACCGCGTGAATAATTAATAACATGTTAACGAGGGACAGTGAAAAGGTGCGAACACCATGAGACCGACAAAGAATTTGTATCACGAGCGATGACGATCACACAGTTCGCTAATGCCGCAAAAGACTGCGTCATAACTGCAGAGAAAAAATCAGTTGGAAGATGATTGGATTACAAGGTTTTGAAGAGAAAATTTCTCACCAGTTTTTCCCTGCGAACCACCGTTCACGCAATGACAGTGTCACATTGCTCATGACGAGAGACGTGCTCAATCATACGAGACGGGATATCGACACTGCGGAAAGAATCGGAGAGGCATCACGAAAGTTCCGTCCGAAAATCCTTCCACAACGTTTCTTTTTATTCTCGTGGCACGTGCGGTCTCCCTCTTACCTGTCTCGTAGTAATAATCATTGAATAACATTCCCAGCAGTTAGGGATTCTCATCGAAAAAATTATAAGAAGATACTGCTGAGGAAAAAAATATTCTACGCAAAAAGTTAAAGGAATAGATCGAAAAGAGAGATCAGGGACGAAAATGTCTTGAAGAATCGGGATCCACTGATTTATTGATATTTCATGAAAGATTCCGAAGAGAGAAAAATCGCGGCAGGGACTTTTCTCTTTGGAATGTCACGATCGATCTATTCGGCTAACTTTTAGGAAGACTTTCGAAGCACTCTACACGTATTTACAGGTGCAATCACACCCTAGAACTTGGAACTAGTATCAAAGCTTCGAGTGGCTCGGGGAACGGTAACGCTGCTGTTGTGGGGGTGTGGAAAGCCAGACTCCACCACGCGGTCAATGTAATATGCTGGATGTGGTGTCGGGTGGCTAACGCAGACGACAACCGTTCTCAGTCCTCGTTTATTCTCTATCTTGCTCGCTCTATTTCTCTCACTCTCTCTCCGGCTCTTTCTCTCTGCTGGACGTCTATATGCAGCATCAAGGATCCCCAACATTTGCGAAACATCGGCGCCTCTAACGCTTATGTATTATGTATAACACCATCAAGCCACACAGTCCGCCATGATATTTCCCCGTGAATAACGCATACACGTATCGTTAATATTCCAACGTTGATTATTAATCCAGCAGGTGTTGTCGACTCACCAGACGACTAGTCAATTTACCTCGTTTCTGTACGTATATACTCACCACCATTTCTATACCTATATCAAAGCGCTTTATTACGGACTTTTCAGTCAAATTTACTGCCTCGAGTTTGGTAACTTTCGTATTGGAACTTTGGAAGCTTGACTCCAGTAGACAAGCTTAATTAACAATTATTTAACCTCGCACACGCGAAATTAATTCTTGGTGCAGTTCCTCCGTATTCTATGCACTTAATTGCTACATTTTCATTCTATCGAATGAAGTACTAAAAAAATGTCTCCCAAAGGGACTTTTTCGACGAGGCGAATAAAAATTTCGAAAAATTGACAAATTTTCGTGAGTTTTAATTTTTGATAAGTCTTTGATGGTGTTTGCTTCGAGGATCAGTCGCATCGTTCGCATTTTGTGGTGGAATTTGCTTTGCGTTTCGAGCCAGAAATCAAAATCATACGGAAGGAATGGGCGATTATTCGTTGTCTCTTTTGTATGGAAAACGATACGGTCCGCGGGAGGGATAAAGAGCGAGGTACAAGACGCTCCAAATCCTCGGGGTACTTTGGCTCGCTCAAGGGACAAGGGACTCTCAAAGACATCGAGGGAAGAAGACAACTGGCATTTCTCTAGAGTTATATATCTTTCGATAGTTTCCGCCTCTTGTAGCCTTCGGAACGAGTATGTATCTTTATCAATTCATGGATAGTCTCAAATGGGAAAACGTCGAGAGTACAAGTCCCGATGTTTCTACAACGATTGGAAAGTCTCAAATACCATGGGACTCTCGAAGAATAACGTGTGTGTCTCTATGTGTCGAACGATTGCCACTTCTGTTTTCTCTCACGCGACAAAGTGTTATATTCATCAGAGCAGGATCGATGAGATATTTATTGGTACGAGTATATTATATACGAGAGTTTCATAGTTCAAAGAACCCGGAAATATATTATTCATCGTGTTTGACGAATGATGGAATAATAAATGACAATTGAGTCCACTTGTGATCAAAGCCCTGAAACATATTCGATTACGTTCGAGAGTAAATGTTTTTGCGCGAGCACTCTAGAGGCAAATTTATAGGATGATTTTTCCATAATGATATGCAATTTTCTTTCTCGCGTCCATTTGTGAAACGAGCTGCAATTCATTTCTGCTAACGATTTATGAATAAATTGTTTTTGTTTTTTTTTTTTTTTTTTTNAACTTTTTCTACTTTGCTCTCTGTTATTCTTCCGAGTGATGCACATATCTATCGATCGTTCGATCTATCGAGGAACTAATCTACAAATTTATGAGTATTACCATTGAAGCTCTCGCGAACTTGTCTAATGCGATCGCGCGTGTTCGGCGTCGGGACACGTAAGTGAAGGAATTGATAAATTGATGGACGCGACAGTGAATGAACATTGTCAGTTGCTAATGGAGGGGAAAGCAAAGGAACGAAGGGTGTGGAGGGAGGAAAGCGCGAAGAGAGAAGGAAAAGCTGTGCGAGCTGCTGGCGACAGTCCATTGGAGGAAGGGATGCATCGAATGGAGATGGCCTGTGTATGTAGTAACGAGAAGAGAGGAAAACCTAGTTACGCGTTGGCAGCATCACCGTCGAGTACTTTGCCAGTGTCCCTCATGTCCTTCCTGTTCGGATATACGATGCCTCTTTATTTCGAATCACAATTTATCCATTTTCGCTTTTAACTCGCGTGAAATTTACTCTCAATGAAAACTTCGTTCTATCAATTTTCATTATTTTTTTTTGCTAAATACTTTTTCGACAATAAATTGAATTTTCTTTGAAAGTTGGACAATGCTGACATTATCGAATTTTCTCTCGAGCGTAACGGCTAAAAAAAATATCAATCATTTGAAAGGTCAGGACAAAAGGTAAAATTGGCAGCTGATTTTCCCTTGAAGCTCGAATCCATAATTTATTAAAATCGATCGAAAAAGTGGCACGTTATTGATTCAATAAATTTTTTAACCATATTCACTTTTCGTGCAGATGTTGGATGAATTTTTCAAAGAGTTTCGAGCAGTCCACACCGGAGGAATAATAACTTTGTTGGATTTACTTTGATCCATGGAATTATTGGTCATTCATCGTGTCAAATATTCAACGAGAATGGCTGCACAGTTAAACGATGTTCCGGCTCGACAACTAGGAGCTGTATAAACTGGTGACGAGAGTGAATGAAAAAAAATCAGATATTTTTCATCTCCTGAATATTTCATTATTGATGGAAAAAGTCACGATGATCAAATGTACGTCCCATCATGTTGCAGATTCGATTGCACCGAATCAAAGATACGAGAGACAGAGAGAAATAAATGTAGAGTAAAACTCGATGAATTTTTCCACTTTATTTTCTTTTCTTATTCGTTTCTCGGTTTATTCACAAATACAGTTCTTTCGTATCATGTGTCAGGCTGAAATTTGATTAGGTAAATAATATTGGATATTCCATTCCAACGGAATGTATCGAAGCAAATAAATCAACATGTATTCATAAATCTATATCAACCTGCGTGTGTTATGTGTATATCGATAATATATACACATATTTTCGTTGTATACGGTCTGGAGAATGTCATCGTCGAGAGGGGTTCTTTGTGACTGTATCGCTCTGTCTACACAGCGACAGCGTCGGCTCGCACACTCGACGTCATGGGTTTCCACGTCGTTCGTTTATTTTCCTGATTTTCTTTTTTGCGCTCTTCAGTGTGATCGAAAAAGATCGGAGAAATTTATCATCTGCTTTGTCCCAGTAATGCCGACCAAGTCGAGCTTTTACATCTTTCTTTTCATTTTCCTCTCTCTCTCTCTCTCCCTCCCAACTCTCGTTTGACATACAGAGCTCTGAGAGGGAATCGATACTCTCGATACTGGCATTTGAGGCTTCTCGGGTTCGCTAATACTATCCTCCTGTTATACTCAATGCACGAACATAAATGCCAACATGTCATAGATGCGATGTGTTTAGTATCAAGCTTCTCATCTCTTATTACAGCGTGCCTTTTCATTTTTACTTTACGCCGAAGCTTATGAGACAAAGTTCTTAAGGTTTTTTCTTCATTTGTGGAATCCCTTCCCCTCTCTCTCTCTCTGCCTCTCTTCCTCTTTCTCATTCTGACAATCTTCTTTGAGAAAATCAGTATTTTCTCAATAATGAGGAAAGTTGTGTAAGGAACAAGTATTGTTTTTGTGGCTTGTCGAAGGATCCATCACACATGACGTTTGAGCTGTGGGAAGGGTGATGAGCGTATAGATTGCGAAAGATTCTGACGAGGAAATGGTAATTTGTCAGTGTACCAACGTAATTAGCAGCTCATTAAGTTTTGCCAGAGAAATAATGTGTGTGGGGAATTTTCTTTGTAGAATTGTGGAATCTTCCTCAACGAAAAAAATATTTTCGTTTCGTTAAAATATTGAATATTTTAATATTTTGATAAATTGAGTTTTTGAGCTGGAAAATGCGTCGTTTCAATATTGTGCCCGAACACTATTACAACGTTGGGTTTTGCTGAAAGAGGAAATGGAATTTAGTTGCAGTGGAGAGAGCGACGTTATTGAACTCCGGGGATGAATTTCGAGGAGCTTTGTATAGAAAGTCTCGAAATTCTTTTGCAAGCCAACTTGTGTTTCAGGTTTTTGCGACAATATGAAGACGAGAGACTGCCGAGAAAGTTGTCCCTGTTTACGAGGCAGCGAGGTTCTGCCAGTGGCCAGAGAGCGTTGCCCTCACTTGAGAGTTTAGTGAAAAATTAAAGAAAAAATGCACCTCTCGAGGGAGAGTTGACACAAGGGTCGAAGAAAACATGCTGAGTGGCAGAGAGGAAAAGGATGCAAATAAAGGCTTGAGTGGTGGAGGTACCTTTGCTAATACGAGCCAGGAGAACATCGTGACAAAAACCCTCGGAGACTCTCATGATCTCTCGTTCAGGAAAACCCAGCAACGACACTTCCTTTGAATATTCATATTGCGATTGTTTGTCCCGGAATGTTGAAACAGATCGCTCTTCCTTGAGGGAAACTAAGATCCTCGTGCACGAGCGCGGAGAACAGAGGAAGATTTGTTAAATATTTAACTTTGCGAGAGAAAAAATAGAGTCATCTGTAGCGAAGATCGGTTGCAGCAACGGGTGGAGAATTTATTCGCGTTTGAGAATCACTGCAATAACCTAAAAAGAAAAGAATAACGACAGAGAGCGAGAAAGACAAGTCCACTAGACTTTGGCACGTGAATGACAAAGTCTAAAACAGTAATAACGATAGAATGACGAAGACGGAGAGAGCGAGAGGAAGCGAGAGAGTTAAGAGACGCGAAGGAAGGCGAGGGCGAGTGAAACAGTTGGCGCAACAACTTGGTCCGCTGTTGTTCGCTGACAGTCGTTCCCAGAGAGTGCGAGTAACAGGGACTAGGACGAGACAAGTACAAGTCTGATATTCTCAACGATTATACATATATAGATATGTATATATATGATTCGCAAGACACAAGAGCTACGAAGGAAGAGACGATTGGAGGATCCAAAACTTATGTGTCTATAGAAGGCAGTAAGAGATGGAATCCCCTTAGCTAAAAGTGGTTGCCTTTTGCCGGAGACTCTGGATAGCCTCGACGTGCATATACAGAGACTGTGTTCCCTTTACCAGCGAAGACCTCGTTAGGAACCGTCTGCTAGAGAATCGATGTACCTTGCACACAAATGCATCCGAGTTACAACTACGAGTCGCCATGCAAACGCCTTACAGTATACTCTCGTCTTTATCTCGTAGAATGAAAAGAGGAATCCCCCGGGTCCATGCACTATTCAATTCGAACGATCGACGCAGTGACGATAAACTCAGAATTTCACTTGCATCATTAGACAAAATGTAGACACGTTCCAGGAGAATTGCGAAGCTTTCGAGTATTTCGCTGCACCAACATTTTCAAAGTATTTCAGCCGCGCGAGTTTTCTACTTCGAGATCCCACTGACGTTGACGTCTTTTGCTTTTAATCGAAGCTCGAGATTTGTGCGATCTATTGGAGGGAAAAGAAAAAGAAAAGAGCGACTCACCGTCCAAGTAGAAATAGCTCGTGGCATTGTACAGGTTCGTGATGATTGGTTTGATGTTGTCGAAGGTCATGGTCCGGAGAGCGTTATCACGGAGATCAAGGAAGTAGACACTGGTTGCCCCAGCCAAGAAATCCGGCTCGAGGTTCACTAATTTGTTCTCGCTGAGTCGAAGCTTTCGTAAATTTCTCATACCGTCAAGGGCCTTTTCCGATATGTACTCAATCTGATTTTGATCGAGCTCGAGCTCCCGAAGCTCTGACATTTCGACGAAGCTACGATCGCCAATCATCGATATGAGATTGCTGCGAAGATCGAGCCTCGTAAGACCCGAGAGACCGTTAAAACTGTCACTCGTTATAACTGAAATATGATTCCCACTGAGCTCGAGCTCTTGCAGCGAAGTGAGATGCTTGAATGCCTTGTCATGGAGGGTCGTTATGTTGTTACGATTCAGAAAGAGCTTTTTCAGTGATGGTAGATTTATGAAAACATCCCTGAAAGAAAATAACGAATGATGATTCGTAATGGGAAATAAATTGAGCGAATTAATCGACAATTAGCAGGACACAGAGGTCGCTTGAGACTTGACTGCTATTTAAAACGAATTTGTGAACAACTATCTCACGAGGAAATCTTACCTGTTAACTTCGGCGATGCGATTTTCATCAAGATTGACGATGCTCAGATTTTTCATGTTCTCGAAGGCAAATTTTTTCAAAACGAATATCATGTTTCGGCTGAGATTTATTTCGACGATGCTCGACATGTTGGAAAAGGCGTGATCTACGATTTCATGAATTTTGGCATATTGAACGGTCACGACTTGAAGATTCTTCAATTGTTTGAACGTCTGAGTCGGTACGTAAGTGAAGCTGCCACTGTGTTTAACCGTAAATGTCAATTTGTCGATCGACTGCTGCGAGGCAAAGTGCGACCAGATCGGATCATCGACCTCGAACTTGTTGAATACCACGCAATTCGCATCGGTCGAGTTTTTCATGTGGTGGTTGACACAGTAGCAATAAATCGGGGCGTCTCGCCTCTCGAGATCGCAAATATTCACTTCTTTCACATCCTTCGTTGTTTTCTTTTTGCTACGAGATTTCGCCGAGGCTCCGTGACTCAAAGACAACAGAACGAAAAGACACAGCTGGATCACCAGATAAACTCTCGTCGAAGTTTTCATCTTGCCAAATCTGTAATCAGAGCAGAATAAAAAAATTAATTATTAATTTTGTTCCAGACTCGGATACATAGTTTTTAGGTCATTGGCGTCTGGGGGAAAAATACATTGTTTTAAAGCGAAGGATACAGAAAAAAAGAATAAAAACTCGGCGCAGAGTGTTGGGTCTTAACGTAGATTTTCAACTTTCCAGATGGAAATTAAAATTCAACTGTACAGCTTGGTGGTTTTAATTCCGAGAGCTTACTGTAATGTTAATGTTCCGAATTTTTCGCTAACGTATTCTCTGAATTACAAAGTCTGGTCTACTTTAAATTTTTTTAAAGAAGTCTCCGCTTAGAATCGCTCATCATTAATTTTCTTTGATGGACGAAAATCGACATTTAGACCTTCGTCAGGGAAAAACTGGTGAGGTTGAAATTTTGTGAGGGACTCAATATATAAAATGTATAATTAGTAGTACAGCTAATAAATGTTGCTGACGATGTCGAGAGTTTAATTGATGGATCGATCCAAGTTTCATGCGGCAGAGGTCAAAGTAAACTCGGGCAGAGTGAGATTCTGAGACTTGGCAAGCAAAGTCTGGAGATCTCACGGTTAACGAACCGGCGAGCGTGTACAATACGATGCACAAACAATGTCTGTCTTACTCTGGCCTGGCCAAATATGTATATATATATATGTGTGTGCAAGTTGATTTTCTTTGTCGCCGAATGTCGCAATAATGTCGAGCATCTGTACCTAGATCCTGACCATCGGGCTTGAAAGCGACAAAAGCCAGGGCTCGATCGAGCAAAGTACAGCCGAGAAAGTGAGGGTAGCGAAGCAGAGGCAGTAAGGAAAGGGAGAATATGGTCGGGCTCGTCGATGTTAGTACGTAGGATCGTCGAGAGGGAGGAGTGTTGATTCGATTTTGCGGTTTGAACACACGGCAAAGTCTTGATCACCGTTCCTGACCGAGCACTTCCTCGCCTCTCTGTCTCTCTCTCTCTCTCTCTCTCTCTCTCTCGGTGATTCCCTGTACTCGAGGTACTCAAAGTCTCCGATCTCGTTGTGTCTCAACGACGACGACGCGCGGGGACGAGAGGAACGCGAGAGGCTAGCAGGGTCTTGCTACGGTTTGCTTCAACGATGTAGAAAAAAAATAAAAATCAAAGTCTCACAGCCGGTAAGTCGGGTTTATCGTGGTAGGGTGCTGTTTTCCAGCTGTAAAAATAATAAAGCGAAGGTATGCGAACGGTAGAGATAGAAGGTGTGAGCGTGTGGAGAATGAGAGAGGAAAAAAAATGTAGGTTGAGGGTGGCAGAGCCGTTTTGCGGTTGTTGATGACGAGAGACTTCAGGCCTTTTTCATTGAGGCGCTGTGAATGAGGGGACCTGAAAACACGCAAGAGTGATGGGGAGAAGGGTAAAAGAGCGAAGGACGAGAGCAAAGGAAAAAACGCGGAACATGCACACTTTCATATGCACACTCGTGTGCCAAGGGTTAATGATAAAATATAATACGTATGTGTATATTTATAAAATAAAAATAAAAGCGATTCGTATGGGGGACAAAAAAGGGTGTTGAGGAAGAGGCGCGAAGAGGCGAGAGATCACACAGGAAAATAATAATAATAAAAAGAGAGGAAAGCGACGCGCTCGAACGCCTCCTTGACGGTCTGTTTCTCTTTTTTCTTTCGCCCTCTTTTCTTCGCGCACGAACCCTCAGGTTGAAAAAAAAAGAAAGACGCGGGTAGCCAAGAGGGAGATGGAAGGAAGAGGAAGAGGGAAGATCGCAGAACGCTTTTCGAACAGAAACGAGACCCTTGCGAATGTCCGCTTGCTTCTCTCGGACTTTCGCTTTTTCTCTCATCTTCCTCTTCCTCTTAACCCCTTTTGTCCCAGAGAAGCTTTGAAAAATTATTCTCTCGAGTGGAAAGTTGCATAATCCACCTCATCTCCATTGCGGCTGTTCCTACTGCTCTCCTTTTTATATACGTAGTGTATAGTTTCAGATTAGTTCATTTTTGTATAAACTTGCTGAGCGTCTGCGCTCTAAATACAAATTCCATCAACTGATATTTTTTTGTCAAAGGACACGGAAGCTGTCTGACCTGATTAATAAAGAAAGTGAAACCCGGAACCCCTCAAGACGCGTTCATGTTTCTTAAAAAATGAATTTTGCCCACGTCCATTTTCGTAACTTGTTAAGCAGCGACGTATGGAAAAATTAATTAAAGATTTTGCGATATTTTGATACAATTTCGAGTTTCGATATTATCTCGAGACTTCGAGTTCAATGTGTCTTTTACGGAAGGACGCTCTGCATATATGTAATCTCCGTGTTAGTTGCTGGAGGGCGAGTTTTGCTTGCTCTCGTTGTCTGCTAGAAGAGATCCACAGCCTCGTGTATTTGGGAGCCATTAAAACTTTGTTATACGGAAGACACGAGTGTACGGGAAACAGGGAATTTTCTGTCTCCGTTCCTCTCTCTCTCTCTCTCTCTCTCTCTCTCTTCCCTCTCTCCCCCCGCTCTTTCTTTCTGTTTCAGTCGAGTGCTTCCTCCTGCTTCCTGTGGCTTTAGCTCATTTCGTTATCTCCCTCTTTCTCGTACTGTCTTTAACGTGGGTGGCTTTTCCGCGAGCTTTCCACACCGAATAGGATGGGAGGAAAATGGGAGAGATACTACGCGAGGGGAGGTCGAAAAGTTCCAAACTCTGGCTTCGCCTCTTTCTCTCTTTCTCTCCATCCTCTCGTCCACCTTCCTGCAGCTTCCTCTCTCACTCTTTTCACCTGCTGCCTTTGTCTATCTCTTCCTCTTGATCTCCTCGTCCACCTTCTGGCAGCATGTACAAAACTCAACTCTTCCAGTTATGACCATCAAAGAGATTTGCCAGCCACAAACCTCACGTACCCACAACCTCGATAAAAGTACAACCAAGCACTTTCTTCTGTTATACTCCCTTCTTGTATAGCTTGGCTTTTGCAATTAGCCACTGACTTTTACACTTTATTCTTCCAAGAGCAACTTTATCAACTTCACGATATCTCCGAATTTCATGATTTTATGTATCCTCGTTGTTTCGTATAAAGCAAACATTGCAATTTTCATTCTCGAATCTCGCTGCATGGCGAGGGGAAAGAAATATAACTTTCGTACAAGAATCTCAAAGAATTTCAACCGAAAAGGTTTCGTTCGTGAGCGCGCGCAGGTTTCATGGAAGCTCAAATTGTCGAAACAATTTCTGTACAAAGTTTTGAAAGCCAAACTAAAGCCTTTGATACGAAGGATCAGAGGCAAATTCCTTCTCCATAATAATCACTTCCACTTGAACGTATCGCGTCAACGTGATGTCATGCTAATCGATCAACGTTTTTCATGCTCAGAGGATTGGATTTCGCGTTGGATCGTTTCCATAAGGAGGAAAAACGTCTTAATTGTGAAAAAATTGGAATTATTACATCTCGGAGGTTGTCGCCGGGCGGCCGGCTCGTCTTTTATATTCAGAAGAAGGTATGTATGCAGTAGGAAGCTAACCGTGAAGAGCTTGATAACAGGTGAAAGAACTTGGAGAGTTACCCTTCGTTAGAGAGAAGAGAGAAAAAGCATTTTTCTCAGTCCCTCGTTGGCGGTTTCTCGCGTCCACGGCGCGTGTACTCTTCCGAGCAGGAAGTTCTCGTCGAGAGGAAAAACTTTTAAATTAAATTCTTCGAAAATATCACGGACCTGAGTTGAGTGAGCCAACCTCGGGGATTTCATGTCGCGAAAAGTACAAGAGGCAGATTTCGAGCACCCTTCTCGAATATTTGCGAATGTGGGTAATATTAAAGAACAACAAAAAATGATTAATTCCCTGAATTTTTTTCTCTGTGCAAGCGCGGCGGCCCCTCAAATCCTCGTTTCCACTTGTCTGACTTTGCATTCGTTATGTCTCTTGAATTTCAACGACAAAAAAAAATGTAATTAGCATTAAAAAAAACTTGCCATTCATGAATATGCTCGAGATAAATAGATTTTTTAAGTGTTTCTCAAACATTTTTATGGGAGAACCGAGGAAATGTAATTCATAGATTGATCATGTATATTTGTTGAAAAATTAATGAATTCTCTGACGAAACACTATCTAATGAAAAGCAAACTCATTAACCTCATGATTTCAAAGACTACAACTGCAACTACACTGAATTAATGTTGAATCATCTCGCTGAATTGTAAATAGAACTATTCAGCTGCTGACGTATTGCGCATCATCAAATATTAACAGATCTGTTAATTACGGTATCAAAAACCAAAGCAATCAACGAAAATGTATTTCCGGAAGATTGTTTACAAACTTGTTTATTGCTCGAAGGATTATTCAATCAGTTGTACTGATAAATTATTTTCTCAATATATTTGTAACGAAACTAGTGAAATTTTATAAAACAGTCTCCGCGGTGGTTGAGGTAAAATTATTAAGATGTGTCACTAACATCACTTGATCGACTGGCACGTTACGACAGAGCTCCCCCCTTTAATATATTGATTCTGGAAACTATCGGCACGTAATTTCTCTTTTTCGCAAAAGCGAGACGAGGAGAGGATGAGAAAGGGGCAGAAGGGGGAAGGGAGAGTGTCGAATCTCCAAGAAATATAGTCGTTCATCCCGAAACGAGAGAGCGACGAAATCGACGACAACGACGAAGGAGAATGAGGAGGAGGAGGGGAATGAGAAATCCAGGGAATAACTCGTCGGTCCTAGCAGGAATCTCTCCTTAATTAGAATCTTATCGGAATGCGAGGATCCAGACGCAGCTTCTCCGCGGTCTTACACATCCATCGTCTTGCTTTTCTCTTGAAATACCGGGTGTTCCGTGGATGAAAGTACAAACAAAAAGAACATTGAATATATCCCGCGAAAGATGTGTAAATATTTCGAAATATTTAAATTTGCAGATTTTATAAGTGGAAGGAAAGTTCAAGTGCACGGTTGTACGAAGAACGGTCTTTGCAGGGTTCCGGGGCGTATCGGAGACGATGAAACCCAGAGAGCAAGGGGGAGGGATATGAAAGCAGAGCAGAGCAGGAAGTGGACTTGGTTCGGGAGATTTTCAACATCTCACGGCAAACTTTGGTCCAGGGCAAAGTTCCTCGGCCGCTTTGATGGAAGAAACTCTCTGGGTGTCGGCTAAACGTCGAGTGCTGATGCTGAAAGGTCGAAAGTAGATGAAAAAGGAAAAAAGAAATAGAGGAGGTACAAGGGGTCGGCGAAACCCGGTGCAACATCTCTGACACTCCTCGAGCCTTATATCTTGTATCTTTCTGTATCTTGTACCAGTTGGACTTGTATTCAGCATTATGCCCACGGTTCCCGTTGCGCTATCGGCCGCGCACTTGTGCACTTTGAGGACGAGTGCAACGGAGACAGACAGACCGAGAAAGAGAGAGAGAGAGAGAGGGGGGGGGGGGAGGGAGAGCTGGCAACGGGATCATACGTACCCCGAACTTTGCAGAAATCAGAAAACTTCGCTCTGGTAGAGCTGCCGAGAAAGTATGTAAAGAGAAGTGTGCACGAGAGCGTTGCAGCCGGAGTGCAACGAAGGAACGTCGCCCCGGGTCCTCAAACCTTTTATGTCCCTCTTTCTCTCTATCTTTTGACCTCCCTTTTCAGTTGCAACTGTGCAGGAGTCACAAGAGCATAAGTATCAGAGACTATGTAGGATTCCCGATAACGTTTGCCTTTATCTATTAAGTTACTGGTAAAGTTCCAAGCTGAAAGTGCGGTTTACTTTTCCTCTCTCTCTCTCTTTCTCTCTCCCTCTATCTCTTTCTGCTCCCATCGAGCGATTTTGGAGCTGAGAATTCCATCCAGCACGCACGAGCCAGATCCTCTTTTCCTTGGCTGGATTTTCACATGCATATACATGCATATACGCGGCCATGGATTATGTATGCATGAAAAACTGGCCAGAGAAATGGCGTAAGCCACAGAATCCATACTGAAAAGTGATGCTAGTCGAGCCTTTTTGTTTGCTAGTGCGATAACCTGTTCCCTGCTTTTCGCTTATCTGCTACGCTTTTTTCCAACCCCCTTGAAAAATAGAGTTTTCCTCTTAACAGAGCTAAGACGCAGTTTCTCTTAACCTCCAAGTCCTCTCGACTGTTGGTGAAAAGTTTCCATCGTTCCGTACTACATTAGCGGGCATGTAGCAGGGGCATCAGGCCTTTCTCAAAGAACATGTGGTCTCGAGTGGCCTGGCGCTACATTCTCGTCACCAACACTTCAACAGCTTCGTTCGATGATCCTCGGGCAAATAAAGATCGAAAAGAAGGAGAAGAAGAAGGACTCTATACTCCGAATCACACAATTTCAATCTCCACTCATCCGTGATTGATAAAATTAGCACCGTGCTGTGCCGGAATGACTCAGAGACTGAGAAATCTAGCTTGTGATGACACGACGAGATTCCCGACGTTATAGCAACATGATTAAAGTGTTGACGAGGAGCTCTTGATAGCGAGTCTCCACAGCCGTTAAAGAGTAACTAGCTCCGAGATCTGTTTACTCTGCTACTCTCTTAATTGGACCGTACGTGGTTAATTGCAAGAGAAAGACAGAGACGGATAAAGATGGTGGGAAAGACGAAGAGACGAGGATACCGTGTTATCGATCTGATTGGATTAATTGGAAAGCTCGATGTAGTCTCGTAGCCTGTAAGTCGTAACATCGATATATACGTGATACATGACTAGCGTTCATCCCACACATGCCTTCCCCATCGGAGTCTACTACATGCCCCTTTTCGTGCTAAATTTCATGGGGATTTAGATACGAAATTGTCGATGCACGTCTGAGGCTTCGTTGCTTCTCGTTTCGTACGTAATCATTTTATCCCAAAGTTCAACAATGTAGCCATTTCTATGGGTAAACATTCTGTCCATGAATAATCCTGTTAATTTATTTACAAAGTTTCTTAAATGTAATCAACAATATCCAACGTTTTTCAACAACTTTCATCTCTTGTTTGATATTTTTCAGATGAGTTTTTCGCACACTCGATAAAATTCTCCATAAATTCCTAAAAATAAAAACAATTATATCAGCATTCACGAGCTTGAATTCTTTATAGAAATTTTCCGGCTCGTTTCTTCGCCAATGCCTCGTCAAATAAACAAAAAAATAAAACATTACTCCGGTCGTCTTTCCTTCAGTAATTACTTTTATAGCGAAAATTATTTGCCTGGTTATATGGATGAAAAGTTACGTGTTGCCCGATTGATAAAGTGCTTGTATATAGTGAAAGAGGCAATGCAGACTTGTTGCGGTTATGATACTGCCGCTTTTCGCTCGAGTTGTCGGGCGACGAGCCAATGGCTCTCCCGCCGAGTCGACAAACATTCGAGTATAACGCTTTACCAACTTTTACTATTCCCGGTAGAAAGGATGCGATCATCGACTACTTTAGAAGCGAACGATAATGTTCGTTAAGCGCCAAGAACATTAAATAGGCCGATACTGAATCACCATTAAAAAAAAAAAAAAAAACGCCGCGCTCATGGGGGCGAATAAAAAGAAAGAAGTTGAAATTGGAACCAATTTCCAATACTCGTGCGCGTCGAGTGGGTAAATGTTTTGCTTCATAATCTACTGGAAAATTAACGAAATTTTAATGGAATTCCAACCGGCTGTTTAATTATGAATTTTGTATCTGATCATTGTAATAATAATTACAATACGATTCTGGTCACATCGAACAAATATTCTTCGTATTTGCGTGCAGAAATGTTGATGAATCTGGGACACTCGAGAGAGCAAATCAGATATTGAATTTCATTTAATTATAAATTATTTTGAGCACTCGGTCAATTTATCGTGTTGCGAATCGTTCCTTCAATATTCCATATAATTTCAGTCTATGAAAACACAAATATCAATAATTACACGCAGTTGGATACAACGGATTCAATTTTTTTTTGTTAAGCATCGAATTTATCGACGTCGCTGGCAGAACACGTTTTAATTTTCAATTCTCTCACCTTCAGACATTTGTAAAATTGTCCCATGGTTTGCGCAGTGAGAGAAAAATTGAATAGAAAATTTGAATTTTTCTCGGAACGAAGCTTCCAATAAAAATGTCACGTGTGCCTATCAAGAAATGATAAAATCACTGAAACTTCGAGGTTTCCGCGGATATTCGTTGCAAATTCGAGAATGCTGCATGAACACAGACCCAGAGGTCTATTTAGACTCGAGTTTCTGGGGATTTAGATGCCATTTCGTTTGCCCTGAGTGTCTCATTTGAATGAACCGAGGATTATGTCACGCGTTGGCGTTTTTGCGAGGTCGAGAGAATGTGAGAGGATCCACGATGTAGACGATGTTAACGAGAGAAGAGTGAGAGTTTCGAGTCATAGAGAGGACGACGGTGTAACAGTCTGAAAATAGACGTGACTCCCATGGCTCGACCACATTCGCGATTCTCGAGAATAATGAAAATTATTCCACTGGTATATATGGTGTTGGTGCCATTCCGCGTGACAAATGTAATATGTGTCATTAAAACTAGAATGCGATTGTGTAAACGAGGCCGTCCTGCAGGTTTTTCACCCGAGTCTTACTCCGCGCGAGGATTGTCAGGGCGTTCTCGATTGCGATATTCGAGTCCAGAGTCGTAAAACTTTATGAGCTGTAGCTTAAAAGTGTCGAGCCATCGCGAAGCTGAATTAAGGGCAGGCATCGTCAAGAGCTGCTGCTTGATCCATCGTCTCTCTGGGTGAATATAAGTCTTTGAACCATTTACTTGACACGGTTTAACAACCATTCATAATAAGTACTAATTGTAAGGGCGCCTATTATTTGAGATGTACGAGGAATGAGGCGGAAGCTTCGCGTCATCGATTGCCTCGCAAACGCCCGACAGATTCTCGCAATGTCAGGAGTCTCACTAGCTGGAGCTCAACTGCATGCTGACGAATGGCGAGAACGCTCAGAGACTTTTGAACCTTCAGGTTTTACTTTGACCTCTCTCTCTCTCTCTCTCTCTCTCTCTCTCTTGCTCTTTCCAAAAGCCATACAGTTTACAAATATACAGTGTACACAGCGCGAATTCACTCCAGGATTCAGAAGTAAGTTTCTGCAATAGCAGTTCTGGGATGTTGGTGGAATCTGCAATCGTTATTTTGTGTTTCAGCCACAAAAAGGAAAGAGGGAAATGTCCGTTGAAGCGAGTGATCCAAAACTTAGCTCAGAGCAAGTTTCTACCTCTCTAGTTTATAAGACCACAGAACTAAGAAAGCTCTCGTCGTATATATACATTGATGTGTGTATAGATAGACGGAAGTATATTCTATGGATCTCAGAAAAGGATCGATGGCTGTGAGATTCCGTACGAACTTCAGGCCAGCTCTTCGCGTGGCTTGGGATGTCTGGTTTTTATCTTATAACAAGAGTAACTGCGCGATCGTTTCTCAGAGGATCTTCCGCACACGAGTCGCTATGCAGTGCTCGCAGAATCTACGAGCGATTATCTCTTTTCCGCGTTTCGATAACGACCATCGATCCGCAGCACAGGATCGTTAATGGTGAAAAGCTAACGAGTTCTATGGCCACATTTCCTTTTCCTCTTTCGGCCTGCTCGAGAGCCATCCACAATGGCGTCTATTGTTGCCTTTGGACAAGACACATCTAAGATATATTTGCGCGACCTATGATTCGGTCGAAGGAAAAAGTTATGTACGACCGAATGGGGATAATGATGAAAAAAGGAACCGCTCGATTTTCAAAGATTTTTCCTTTGCTGCCTCGAAACGTTCGGGCTGCGGTTTAAAAAAAAACACACACACACACACAAACAAACACAAAAAAGACTCTCGTGTACGATTAATAAGGAGACTCTACGTGTCCGGAATATGAATGAGAAATGAATCGACATTGGAACATGCCACCAGAATCCAATTGGTGCCTGGTTCCATTTCGTGACGTTTTTCGAGAGATAATCCCTTCGCCTGTTTCGAGACGTTGAGGAGAATCGAGAATTGTCTCTTGAACGAACATTCATAGTCGATCAAGCGTGTTCAAAGAGACTGAAATAAAAATAAGAAAGTTGATCGTCGCGCCAGGAATGCGTTCTTTCGAAGGCAATTTCGATGCATCGACACCCTGTTTCCCCGTTTTTCCGCTTTTCCTTTCTTTCTTTATCTATCGCTTTATCCTTTTTCTTTGCTTCTCATTCGTGTTGCGTTCTCATGCTGCTTTCTATCCAGCAAGGAAAGTACATTTCCTCCATATACGTGGGATTCTCATCTTCGAGATTTCTCCCGTCTTGCCTAAGGTACAGTACGTCTGAGAGAACTCACACAAACAGGACTCTCGTCTCAAAAAGCTTAGTGACTTCCGGTGTACGGAGGACTTTGACCTGAATGCGAAAGGAAAAAAATACTGACGAGAGATCGAGGGACGACGGATTAAAAAAGCAATCGACTACGTAGTTGGACGCGTTATGACTCTCGCAGAAGCTTATTTTATGCCCAACTCCTTACACATATACGACATCAAACATCTATGTATCAAAAGTATAGACATCGCTTGAAAAACATTCAGCGAAGAATTTCTCCAGCGCTCATGAGCGAGGGGTAGAGGGTTTGGGTTTATTTTCAAGTTTATGCGACCGCTCGTTGAAAACTTGGCGGAAAGTTTCCTCTCTCTCTCTCTCGTTCGGTCCCTCTTGTCAATCGTTTTTTCTCCTCTTTGTTGTACGTATGGCTAGTATCAAAAGTTATTATCGTGTCACGTGGCACGATGTACGGAAGCACTTGTATGAAATCCACGGGCAATCTACGCTAACGGAACAACTTTGCGTCCTGGTTGACGGTTGACACGAGCAGATTCCAGGGTAAAGCATATTCTCCAAAATTTCCGGTTCTTTTGTTTACGCGATAATCTCAGCTGCATGCCGTTAACCCTGATGATACCTAAGCAAAGGGATTCCTTCGTTACTCACTTTCCAGGTGGGTTTCGCACGCTGCCAACGTACGCAGAAGTTATATGAAGAAGTTGATGTCATCTACGCGAGCTCAAGAGTTTTCTGCTTTCACGTATTCGTTCGCGAGGAGAGTCTTTTGTCATTCTCCACGGAGGCATGGAATGTGTCATGAAGAAAATATTGAATCTTCAACGAGTAATGCTCGTGTTGATTGAATTTTGCTGGCTGACAAGTACTTGAGCTCAGCGACGAGTTCACGATTGATAATGCTGAGATCGCTGATATGTACGGTTGAAAAACCGAATACAAATTTTATCTGCGTACAAAATTTCCGCATTATCATTCGATAAAGGCTGATTCGCTATGAAAAGCATCGTATGCTCGTACATACAGATATATGTATATCAACTATACTCGCTTGAGGGCGCGTTTGTTCCCTCGTGGAACAGCAATTTCGCATGCCTTTACCCAGTCCTCTATCTCCCTCCTGTGATCCTTTTTCGTCTCCTTCTCTGCCTTGATGCATGCTCAACTTGAAGCGTTTCTTATTTCAACATACTTCTTCTGCTTGTCTACTTCCGCATGCACGTATCTCGTAACACTTTACGAGAAACTATATCGAAAGATAGGTATACAGGAAGAGAGCGATCTATCGCGAGGATTTCTTCTTTCTCGCTTAGCCGGGGATTGCGTTACTTTCCCACGACGTCAAAGATTGGAATTGGTACGTGAATTGCGAGTTTTGGGAATGTAACTCGTGATATATATCGGTGATAGGGCGAGACGTGGATGATACTGAGAAATGGTGATGGCGAGGTGAAAAAAGATGGCAAAATTTGTCTCTCCGTGTGGAGCATCACGAGGGGGCCGCGATATTAAAGTGCAATCGCGCTAGTCTTTGGCCAAGAAGAGCGATGCATACGAGACCGAGAACAGAGAGCATAGGGACTTTGGCATAGCGATAGAGAAGAGAGCGCGAGAGGAAGGGAAGAGGAAAACGGCAACACCGAGTGCTAATTGAATTGACGCAATCTCATGCGACGCTATGCATCTTCCTTCTCCATCTCCTATCCATATTCACTTTCGCGTTCGCATGTATGCTCGATTACCCGCTCAACCGGTGTTATACCGTCGTCGATCATTCCCGATTGTGAGATGCGACGTACACGCGACGTTACTCATCGTGGTAGTCGCTTGTCTCGAGGATTCTCTGCTCTTCTCTACACAACAGGTATATATAAGCATTCATTGCTAGTGAACAAAAGGGCTTATACGCCAGACAGGCTGCCATGTTGATCGAACTAGATCATGACCTTTTGTTCGCAGTACGACTCGCGCTTGGCGGCAGTTAAATCCATCCGAACGTCCGTCGATCTCTGTCGGTTAATTGCAACGTCCACGTGGGACTACTGGTAATTACGCCGAGTCCATGCCAACGCACACTGTACACTGACACTTCTCGCAAAACTCGTCATTGTGGTTACCACAACCATGAAATATGAAGACCCGAAATTGCCGAATCAGGCTGCATGGCTCACGCGTTACGAGAGCACGGTCTCATCGTTTTGAGTGCCTCAAAACGCCAGCAAAACCAAATTGCTTTTGATGAGAAACGTCCATTCGTGATACTCGATGCAATACGGAAAACTATTATTGCGATTAAAACAGAGGCAATCCAGTCAGCACTGAAATTAACAGAAAGAACATCCTCGTATTCGACCGTTCATCCAAATTCATGTCATCCAAATATAATCTACAGGAAATTACCTCTCAACGTATTACAATTATGTGACTATTGCGATATTTCCGGATCTGGCAAATGAAACTTATGAAATTGCAGTGATTGACGAATCCGTTTGTTGGGTTAACGCAACTAAGCCTTCGTCAGGAATGACATATGTTTGCGAGCTGCCTCGGATCTCTGAACGCATTGCCTAGAACATCAAATGGAACGGATGTATCTCACTCCTCGAAGGATCGCTTGAGGTATCTGTAAAGCCTGCGGGCAACGACACGTTAAAATGATGCGAACTGCACATTACGTGCGGAGTATATCCTTGGGTAATGATTGACAATCTCACATGCGCACACCTCATCATGTACGCTGCAAGCCCTTCAGAGAGGCTCATAGCTTTGCCGGTAGACATTAATCCAGTCACCACTCAAGGAAGCTCGGTGTACGTTTGGCTCTTATGTCTACATTAGCGTCCCAAATCATCTCTTCAGTCATCTTCCCTCAGAAAACCCGCGTACAGGACGATCTAGAATCGTCATCGAGTCTTTCGATCGGTTCAATCCAATATCACATTTTAAAGTCCAGCGAAAATCCTTGACCTTTACGGAGAACTCTAACAGAGTTCAAACTCGATGAGAAATTAGCCGAATTGTGCGATTCCTAGGGAGACTGCTCCCATAATATAAATCAATCAATTCGGTTGACGAGAAACTTTCATAGCGCAGTCAGCCAATCTGATGCCCCAAGATCACCAAAGAGGAAAAATCTCTAGTAAAATACAACTGGCCGCGTGAACGAAACGAAAAATCATAAATTTTGAAGCAAACAGTATTTCTTCCGCATCTTACATGGATGTGAAATGCATAAGCCTGCGGTGATGTTACTCAGAGAAACTGTTTCCACTATACCAACATATCAGAATCTATCAAGCTGTGCAACGTACGTAACGTCTATATGAACTAAACAGACCTCCTCATAACCCTCATGTCGGTACGGAGGAAACGCTGTATCGGGTACTACGGAAGCCATTCAAGACCATAACGTACAGTTTTTGGTTAACGTCCTGGATACAGTGCCAAGATTAACCACCATGTCGAGATAGATTTCGGCGGATAATGCCATGCTGCGACTGGATTTTAATGAAGTTATCAAGCGAAGTATATACAAAAGAATTCATTTAGGACGGCGGACTATATGGAAAACTTGAAAGTTATGATTCCGCAATAGAGTTGGACGACAACGCAAAGGAGTTTGTCAACGAGCTTTCATGGTCACCATAGCTGCACGTTAGTATTCACATCGTTAGACTGGATGCCGAGGGGGACCAAGAAGGGATCCTCCATCATCTCATAGAGCTAGCCACAACGCTTCGGAAGCCAACGCACCCCGCTTTACGTGTTTAACGATATTGCTCAAGATTATACGCCTGATGAGATCGCGTATATAATATACATGTATATATCTCTACTGGAACATATATATGCTATGTACATCAGGGTTAATATTGAGTTTCACTGACCCTATATCTGTATGTGTGATATCCAAGGCGTACACGTGAGTAGAATGAGTATATGCATCCAGCGATAATAGCAGACTACGTTCATGCGCATATATGGTGATCTCCCTGAAACAGGAAAGCTCCAGAGTAAACCAACCACTACCAGCCCTCAAATGCTTATCGGAGCTGCTAGATCCATTAACTCACTTCGAGATATTGACGTTTGTTCGCTGTTAATAAACCTAACATTCTAATACGAGTTACTCGAGTTTCTAAAGGTCAAGGCCAGAATTCGTTTCGCGGATCCGAGTTTCGTAAAAAAAAGGTCACGCTTACGTTACAAGTTTTATCATGGTTTCCGGCACACCGTGACACATAGTGAAAAATAATTTCATCTCATATAACAAAGGTTAATGAATTTGCAAATCAATTGGTTGGACTAGATTGAATAGCAAACGAAACATTGCAAAATGCTGTTGCCTCAAGATCATGTTCATAATTTTGGTATAACTCCACGTCAGCTTCATTGAATTCCCACAGACATCATCGCCAACATGCCTCTATATTCAGCGAGTTCAAATATATCCACTCCATGGAGTGTGCGAATCACGGTGAGGGATTTGTCGAAAACACAGGACCGATATGCAAATCCAGTGCTCGGTTATGCTCTCTGCTACCTCTTCAGTTTCCTCCTTTCCGAATGCCAATGCCACAGGTCCTGAACCACCAAACCAGGCATCATCTCTCTCCGAAATATCCCGTGGCTACCGGTAATACGGATTGGTGTGGAGTTGGCCAAAACGAATGATGCAAATCTACGTACGATCGCAGTAACGATATTGTGTTTCTGTTCTGCCAACTGCAAAGCTGTATGAATGGTCTCTTGCTTTAGCGAATTCATACAAATGCTCTCTAAACTAGTGGCCAGACTGGACGTCACTCTCAACAGAAGGAATCAACTACAAGGAGTGACTTTACTCACTGCAATGTTCATTACGATGATCACAATCAATTCGTTATCTCAAATTAATCAACGTCTGAAGCCTATGGACATGCTGTTAATTACCTCTTGTATTAGCTCCCAACTTGTCTCAAACATTGACTAGATCCAAAAACCATTCGTACAGCTTTGCAGTTGGCAGAGCAGAAACAAAATACCTTGCCCTGGCTCTTTCCATCGGATTAGATATCACTGAATCACGAATCACGTTAATCCAGGATCGTTCCTTATGAAATCCGAAGCATACGCTTTTCGTACGTTACCATACGTTGCCTGCGTATATCGAAGTCTCCTCCTTTACTACAAAATCGCATTGTCGATGCATGTTGAACGGCATAGCATTAAGAAGATCCGAGCTATCGTGCTCGAGGAGAAAACAGGATATTCCGAATCGCTCGGAAAACCTTTTTCTCGAGGCTCTTTGCAATCAATTGCTTCGAGTCTTTGACTATTTACTGCAAATTCGTTTGAAAGAAATCTCCCGTGACCCAACAACTAAACTGTAATGAAAATGATTCGTTATTTGAAGCATGAGCAATAACCAAAACACATTTTCTCAACTCTTTTACGACGATCCTTTAGTGCAGACGATCGAATCCGGACACCGTATATGGGACACCGAAATACATGACTATATTTCAAACGGCAAAGACCAGACTAGAGGCGAACTCCGAAATAGGCGATCGACTGGGCGCTATGTAGTTCCTGTACTGATGTTATATAGGAGAACGGAAGAGGCAAGGATTATACAGAACGACTGGTGGTACACATATCGTTATGGTCAGGATGGTCGTAGAATCCGCCGGATCCTGGCGAACGTGTGGTAACGATCCTTTCTCACTCACCCCGCCGATACATACATACACGAATAGGAATACCATTATTACTGTTAGTTACAGTTATCGTGCCGTTATTATACATTGATGAATTCGTCCTATCCGTCAAATGGTGGTCGGTCAACACTACGCCAGGCATATCGTGTCGTCAAAGCCGCAATGCTTCGAACTTCAATAACGGATTATATGACAAAGAGGAAGATGTTTCATGTTCGATGAGGAATCGAAATTCCGTGTGGATAGAAATTCTATCGAGGAAAGTCTGATTGAGCCATTAACATCGTCGAAATTGACTGCAAATGTTCAGCTTATTAACAGGAGCATTAGTAAATAAATAAATTTCGTTTCTAGCTGGTCAGCATTCTAAGATACGTAAAGATTTTTGTAAACGAAGCGTCGCCTCATAATTAATAAAAATTCCTCAGTCTTTTTATTTTTTTTTTTCTTCTTTTTTCAACAAACATTCGAACATTTTCGAGTGAGATTTTTTTCATTCATTCTGGGAAGAGCAACAAAAATTTGCATCTGCCTCTCGTGCAAATTCAAATGCACTGTGACATTGACACATCGGGAAACGTATATTCAGGACCGTGTGTTTCTGTCTACATTCACACATACATATTTATGCACATAGATGAGGTCGCCGTCTATAATAGATCGGGAGCAGTCAAAACCTTTCCTCCGTATCAAGTATGCACTGAATTTCCGATTTCCGATACGCGCGCTTCTGGTATGCACCCCAGAGCAAACCAGCTATGGCCATTCTCTTGCATTCAATATACATGGAAGGTATCGAGAATCTACAGAAGCTGCAACTGCCTGTTTCTGTGTGAATTGCTCCACTCGATTTTGGCCATCCTTATACATGAATATAATGCTTGGCCTTGCTTTAATCAGGTTGCAGTGAGATCGGAGGACTAGCCTATTCAATCGTCACACGATGAAATGCTTTGTTGACCCGAATATTAACGGATATTACGGAGGATCCGGTGACGATGACGAATCGCAATTTGCGACTTCAGTTTCTGGTGCTTGCCTTTTACCGCTTAATTCGTTGAGAAGCTAAAGTGACGGGTCGAGAAATGTGTCATTCCTTGACATAAACTTTCCGTAAGTAAAATGTCGATAGGAATTTCGTAGGATCATTCCCATCTTCGAAAAATCCTTTTGAATCAACCGTCCATGATTTTTGTTTACAACTAACTCGGAAACCTTGTTTTTTAATGGAAATCTTACAATTACAGAAAAAAAACTGCACAATGTTTTTCTCGTTTCTCTCTCCAGCGTGTAGAAGATGAAAATGGGATTACTCCAAATTTCTAGTGCCATGGAAAACTCGGTTACATGCGTACGATGGAAAGCAAAGGGAACGCCGTTGAGTATGAACAACGTGAAGGTCCAAATGTTAGGAACTACTATTTTCGGACACAGACAGAGAAGGAACGAAGGAAAGAGGGGGGGGGGGGAATGGGAGAGAAAGAGAGAGAGAGAGAGAGAGAGAGAGAGAGAGAGAGAGAGAGAGAGAGAGAGAGAGAGAGAGCAATAGTGCTCAGTGGCGAATGTCCTCGATATTATGCTGAGACACGATCCGGCATAGATCGACGTGGCAAAGCGTATGCAAATCCTCGTGGCAAACTGCTGGCCATTTGCATGAGCTTATAGATAAGGAGACGTTAGAAGTACGCCACACCGTAGCGCGCCTTCGTCGTCATCTTGCTCTTCTCAGTTCGCTATAGGGACTTTCTCTTACGCGTATATATAGATCATCGGAGATGTTTAAGTCTTTTCTCTTTCTCCCTTTCGTTTTTTTCGCTGGAGAAACCAAGTGCGAGCACAAGACAAAGTAAATCGATTTTTGCTCAAGCACTTTTCTACCCTACTAAAATATCGCATAGGAGATGAGTTTCCTTTCCTCTTTTATCAGATACCTCTTTGTCTCTCCATATTACACGTGATAAAAATTCCGTCTTAAGGAAATCATTCGCTCTTCACTCCATCCTTCCTCAGAATCTCCAAGAGGCAAACTCTCCTCAAACCTATTTTATATGAACGCTCACAAAGTATGTGTGAAGTATGCGTGTGCACGCTATGTATATAAATACAGTATAGTTCGTACATATACTTTTTATTCAACGGCTATAACTTTCCAACTTTTTTTTACCGTCTTCCGCTACTTTTCTCGTTCCCGTATCTCACGGCTCGTGATAAGCTAAATTCAGCGATTCGATATACTATTTACGCGATGAAAACCTTTCGCGAATAAATTTCACCGGAGACATGAGACTGAAAAACGTTTTTTACTTCCATACGTTCCGTACGTTCGTTCGAGCCCAGCTTATAATTTTTCGCATCCTATTTTATGAAGAAAAAGTTGATTGCTATTTTTCCTCACGCGTGTTTAGTGCCAGAAAAGCGATTTTTTTTTCGTAGCACAGTTTGAAATTGGCGATTCGAATAATACGCGGAAAACTTTTCTAACGTGCTGCAAACTGTCAGAATTATTCGAATTACTCGATTAGAATGATCCGTTTGTTATTACGTATCGTTGTGTGATGAATAAGACGAAAGAGTTTGGCGTTAATGCAAGTGTCGAGATTTTTATGAATATGGAAGCGTATGAAATTTCAGGTGCGGCAGTAAAATAGAGCGATAAAAAAAAAGTGAAAGAGAAGAATCCGGAATTGCGTCCCATCACCAGGAAAAATCGTGTATTTTTTTTAGTGGCGAATATCTCGCAGTCATTCGCTTCGAATGGCGGATATTTGTCCCGAGAAAGTAGTTTCGACTGCCAAAGATTGAGGATCCGAGATCCATTCTGGAGCGATGTCGAAGACACAACTTGTGAAAATTCCCTGTTGCGGTATGCTCGGAAAAAAACGTTGAAAAATATATTAAAAAAACGTTATTACAGACTAAAGTACTGCGGAGAGAGTAGGAAAATAATATGTACGGAATGACGTAACGAATAGTCGTGAATCCACTCAATTCTCGGTCGTCAACTCGGCGCGTAAGTACATCGTCTTCAATTGTCTCCGGGATGCGAAGTGAAATACGTCCGCGAGTCGCAGCGAACGAACCCGAAGAGCCTGGCGCATATAAGCAAAGTTTACTATATTAGTTTTCTCGAGAGAAACAGAGATGAATGTTTCCATATATATTACGACTTTGCAGCATCCGTGGTTACTGTTCGAGTTGGGACGAGAGAAGCGAGTGTGGAGTATCTTACTGTCGTGCAGGAAAAGAAACAAGGGGAAAGAGAGAGGAAAAAGAAATTCTCCAAATAAGATGAATAAAAAAATGAAAAAATGTTCTCTTCGGCATGAGAAGTAATTTTCTTATGCAAAGTTATAGTCATTACGTCACGTCCGGGAACCCGCCGTCGGTTCATCAGTTTCCTCTAACTCTCCCACTCGTTTTCTTATTCCCGTCTTCATTCTTGGCTCGCTGAACTTAGCAAGCTCATGAACCAAGATATAAACGTAATAGCGCGGGAATTTAAAATTGCCCAGATGCCAAGTGTGCCGCGGGCGTTTCGCAGGGTGTAGAACAACGGAGCAGCTTGCTCTCGAGTAATTGAAATATGACAAATGAGCTTCGACGTTGCGGGCGAGGCGTGCTGATTAATAGCAACGATAATATTATTGTTATTTTGGGCGAGGGCTACGGTTAAGTGATGGAACCTCATTTCAGTAGTATACATTGTGTCTGACGAGTTGGATCCACGTTTCCGAAACGTGGGATCAGGTCAGATCTTGGAGAACAAAAAGTTTGTTCTTTTAAATTCGTTGGAAAAAAGGCAAAAGTCTCAAAGAACAATGCTCACCGATGTTTCGTCTTCCGAATATTGGAGACCCAACAGCGCTCTGCGTTTAGAACGTGACTTTCAGGACTGCCGATACGTTGGAAACCTCTTTCTCTCTCGCTCCCTTTTTCTGCACCAAACCTGCACGGCGTCTGCTTTGACGTAGCCTCCGTACTTGTCAAAGGGTTGCCTAAATCGCTATGGAACCGCTCATACGTAGCGGTCGTTCTTGATTACCGAACGCGGTAATAGTTACATTGTGCATTTCCATTAGTTCAACTAAATGTGAACCAGAACGAGTGAGTACAATCATGACGTTAATACTCTCGTTTTCAACAGTAGACGCAATTACCTCTGTGAAATAAATAAAATTGTGTGATATGGGGTCGAGCCTTCTCGATCATTGAATGAGCCAAAAATGCGCAATTGCAAAACTTTGATGAAGTCTTTGTCGTTTACAACTATCGAAAATCTCCAAAAAAATTCGAAGCTTCTTCCGCGATCATCAAGAGGTTCAATGCCATTTCATTTGAACTCAAAGACCAAGATTCTTCGAGAACAGGCGGCGAATGATTCATAAACGAGATTGACTCGTCATTCTCGGGAAATAATCTCGCAAGCCAAGTCTAATCACCGCCTTTGCTGACAGCGCTACACTCTATCTTTGCCGAGCTCATTTTTACGGCATAAACGTTGTGTTGGAATTGAATTGCCCCAGTCGGGTTGTGTAGTGTTAAATGTCATATTGAGGAGACACAAGGGACTCTTAGTCAGAGTTGGCAAGCGCAAGATGGACGAGAAACGAATAAACATAGTGCTGGAATGGTCGTTTGCATATGCATACACTGCTTAATTGATACATATATTCCATTTAGGTATTTCGTACACACATACCTATTTATTTGTGTACATGTGTTAACTCTTATTTACTTTCTGTAGAGAGTAGATTATACATATCCCATCTACCATCGTCTCTCGCGACGGCTCGTTACCCTCGATGAGTTCCTCAGTCGTCGTTGATTACTGTTGTTTCGCGGGAATATTCCCTCGATGCTTCTGGCCGTTTGCTCTCAACTCCCCTTGGTAGCTCGAGAATGAGAAATACTCGCCAATTTGTACACATCATCTTTGGGTTATGCACCAAAAGCATTTATGCTTGTAATATGTACTGAGCGCTCTGGAGAAGTGCCTTCCGCGCGCGTATTCAGCAACATCGTCAACACTTCTAATATAAACCTTTAACTATTAATAACATGGACCAGTACGTTCACGAAAATTCACAACTGTGTTGATATATTAATGTCTACAATCCCATTTGAGTTCATTTGTGCTAGAGCGACTGGGATCAGCTGGTTAAGAACATTTTGCCAGAAGGTAACGCGCCAATGGAATGAGACGAGAATCAAAAATAATCATTACTCATCAGGATAAATGCAAAATTTCCATGTGATTCCTGGCAATCTGGCTGCAAAGTCGATCGATTGGGAGTTGTCGAAAAAAATTGCAAGCATTTTGTGTTAACTTTTGGAGAATTTTGACAGCGGAAACTATTCGGGATTTGAGTTGAATTCGAGGCATTCGGTGACGTGGAAGGGTGGCCATTGATGGGTCTTGTATGCTCGTAAAGTAAGCCACGAGCCAGTCTACTTTGCACCCCTCATTGAACAGGTGACAAGCTACATAGTTGAGCCACGTTCAAAAGCAGCGGTTTCCCTCAACTTTGTTGTATGAGGGTCCGTGCGAGTCACTATACCGAGGCTGGATAACATTCCAGCCCCGGAGGTGGTAGCCAACACCATGGCAATTCGTTTCTTGCTGGGTTCTTATTAAATCGCAGATTACTGTCCTGAAGAATTTAGCGAAGCTTCGATGGATTCAACTTTGTTTAGCTCGCAATTAGAGCAAGCTCCAGCACATATGCAGGTCACAAAAGAACTGATTGCTCGACGCTTCCAAGGACTCAGGGATGTTCCGGGTGAAAAAGAAATGAAGTAAAGTGGAAATGGGGACAGGGGTTGAAGGAGAGAAACTAGGGAATGGAAAGGACGACTTTGTCGTCAGAATGTTGATTACTGTCTCGTGCACCTCGACGTCAACGTACTCGTCCTCATCGTTGCTTTCTCTTCCCCCTCGTGTAATTCTCGAGGAGAACTCGTTCTGCAAGCTACGCGTGTATATAGTTGTATGTTGCCTCGTGTTATTTCGTGATTATGGGGGCAAAGGTTGCAACTCTGTAACAGCTTTACTATCTTCTCTCAGTCTACTTCCTTCTCTTGTGACGCTCCAGAAAAGCACCAGGACACGGAGAGGGGCCTAGTAGAAAGTCTCCCTTCGTTAAACGTCTTCTGGTATTCCGCCGGAGTATGGTGGCAGAAACTCGCTCCAAGCTCTCCGGCCACCCACTCTCTGCCTTTGTTCCAGTCTTCGAGAGTTACGCGACACAGAGATGAACAATGCTGCTTTCATTCACGTGGGCAACGCTCTGCTCATCATACCTGGACACTTTGTGAAAAGCATACAACACTGCGACGCGGAATGAGGCCAGAAAGGACGCGAAGAATGAAACGTGGAGGGGAAAATTTGTTGACCACAAATAGCGAGCTCCTTCATCGTTGCATTCAATTGTGCGCTCTTCACGCTTTTGCACTTTCATTATTAGCCACATGGGGCTTTTCGGTCATTCAGAATGCAATGAATAATGGGTCGGATATTAACTGCATGAACACGCGAACAGATTACTAGTCGTTAACCTCGGATAACTCAAGTCTCAGCCGAAGCTTTTCAACAGATTTTTTTGTCCTCTAAATTAAACTGCGACTGCGGATTGAATTAAACATTTTTATAATGTAACCCTCGTTTCATTGCTCACTTGGCTGGTAATATTTCAACTCAACACGGACTTTATGTCCGTGTGAGCCAAAAGAGGATCCGTCGTCGTGGTGGTCGCCACGTTGTCGGGAGCCGGGCTTGCTTCGCTCGCTTTCCTCTTTCTCTTGCCGTGGAGGAAGGAAACCCACGATAATGTATGGTTACTTGCCGCGCGAGAGCTAAAGGACAATCCTCGTAAAGCGAACAAAACGGAGACAACAAGATAGAGAGAGGGAAACGAAGATCTGAGGAAGAAAGTAACGAGAGAGCTTGCCTTCGAGCTCGTTTTGGGAATTAACGTGCGCAAGAAAACCTCTTCTGGTTTCTCGGCAACCGTACCAAGGGTAAGCATAATTCCTCTGAAGAATTCCACCAAGATACTCGCACCGAATTCTTATGCTTGGATGCTGGACCGTTGAGAAAATATTGGATAATAAACCTTTGAAGATCAGCAGGTCTAACAAACCCTAATTCTTTTTTTCTTCTTTAAAAATACTGACACATGAATAAATGTAATGACAAAAAAAAAGGGTGAAGATTCGATGTTTTCGGAGACTTGGTCCATTTGAAATTAATCTTGAACGTTGTTTTTCTTTCAAACTCGTAGCGAATAAGTTTTTTGTCCTTTTTTCACTCGGGCATTATTAAGAAAGCTTCGTTTGTGTGTAATGGAAAAATTTTCACATTTCCGACCCAACGACGAGTTGCAATTAAATTAACAAAAATTTAAAGCAGCTGATCATATTAATTGGGCAATCCACTTAAACATTTTTTTACTGCGCTGAAATTTTACTCCATTTCATTTTTGTAAGCTCTCAGTGATATAATCTTATCGATATTTTCAATGCATTTTCTGTATCTGAAATAATCTTCCTTATTAAGGAGGGATTGGGATTAAACGACATCCGTGGAAGATTCCCCGTGGAGAATAACGTAGGAGGAGAGGCTGATAAAGACGCGATGCAGAGAAACGATAGAGAGTTGAGGATCGAAATGGCTTGCGGAATTTCAGTGAGCTGAAGAACGAACGACGCTAATTAAGGATTGACTCCCGCTCTCGTTCTCGCTTTCTTCGTTTCACGGCGGATATAAGGATCGGGAGACGGCGAGGGATATTCCCGGCGACTGAGCAACGACGATGACAACGAGGTTTCGTTGGTGTGGGAGGGTGATTGAATGAAGAGTATGAGAATCACCCTCCGTCTCGTGAAAATAGCGGCGCGTCTGCGAAGATGCGAGCTACTCTTCGAGGAAAAAAGCATCACCTTGAAGCAACGACCGCGACCGCATCTGTACAACGGGAAAGCGGGCTAAGGATGATGAGCTTCTATATCGGGTGACCTTTTTCAACATCCGGATTTTCCTCTAATAATTGCGCCGAGTCAAGGAGCAGTTCGTACTGAAAATTAATTGGCTCCGTCATTTCAACTCGATATCCGAGAACTTTTGTTCAAATAATTGATTCGGTTCAAGCGACGATATTTTCCTCAACGTTTAGGTTTTTCATGACGAATAAAGAGACACCCGGTATTTGTGTTGGTTCTATTAGCCCTTGGTCTTTTATATTTTCACTCCTTATTTCGTCTCAGCCATAATGTTCCATTCTTCTCTTCCTTAACCATCTTTTCCCTGCTCCTTACCCCAGAGAATTCCCACGCAATTTCGGAGTATTTGTTTATCATATAATACGATGAAGATCTCGACGTTCTCGAGAGACGTAATCACAAAATGATGAATTGATTCTCGAGAGTTTGTCGAATGCTGCGAGATCGAGATTTCCAACCAAAGACAAAACACGAGAAGATGAAAAAGACCGCTATAGAGTGCGATATTTAATTATAATTGTTTGGCTTTCACGAAGCTCACAGCGTTGTGAAAAAATAACAAATCCCTCGAATGAATGGGAAATCGTAGAATAGCAAAAAAAACAACACAATAATAATTTCCATTCGTCGAAAAATTTAAATTCTCCGCACGAACCGTTCGAATTGAATTTTTTCAAGAGCAACAGAAAAAATGTATACGCCACAAGGAGGCAAGCATTGCGGAGCCAAATTATAATCTATATTCCAAACAATTTCTCGAGCAAATGGAAAATTTGCCAAGGGGCAGAATTTCGTAAGTATACAAAAGTTTAACGAGAGCAATGCATGGAGAATTGTGCGTACGGCTTCAGCGTGTCCGAGAGATGTGCCAAAAGTTTACACAAACGAAGAACGAGGGTGATAGAGCAAGAGAGAGAGAGAGAGAGAGAGCTCGTGGTTCTAATTATGTTTACTCCTGGTACACACATTTCAAGCGCACGAGATAGCCTCTCTGTTCCTCTATGCAAATATACGCCATGTACATATATAAATGTATACACACAACGACCCACACGTATATACTCGTATACAGTGTCATATAAATGGCACTGGTTGGCAAAGAGTGTACATAGTATCGTTGAGAAGTGGCTGATGCTGGCTCACCCCTAGCAACCGTTTAAATGTATGCGGGTGCGTCAATGGACCAGTTGCTATTCACGATTTTCTCCTCCGGTTCATATACGCCTCGAATTTATTTGGCCACTCTCTTTCAATTTAGTCAGAGTTTCAAAAAAAAAAAAAAGAAAAATAAACCATATCGCATCGACACGCTGACTCCTCCTCCCCCGCAATGGGGTCGTTCGAGAACCGGGGCTTAAGTATGCCTACGTGGTTGACCAGCACACAGGGTGCGAGATCGAGTGGGACGATTTGACACACCGAGAAAACGCGTACATCGATCAATTTCACAGTTCATACAGTTCTTTCGAGATCGGTGATCGAGATAGCTCAGGGAATAGGCGGAGGGAATGATGAGCGCGGTTTTCGTGCAACATGTGGTCCGTAGAAAATTCATGTGTGAAGGCCGATGCTTCGATCTTTTTGGTTAATAACAAATCACGGAACAATCGAATGAAAAAAACTTTGAAAACGTTAAATGCGAAACTTACGGTGGAAAATAATGGAAAACATTTTATCATTCCATACCGATTTGTATGTCAATACCGAGGGTTCATATTGGTAGGAAATAAAATTTTATTAGCCCGAGGCCTCAATGAGAAAAAATGTCTCTCACATCCGTACAATTTCTTTCAAACGCATACAGGGTTCAGATGGGAGTGAATGCACTCGAGATTTAAAAATTTCTTTTTATCAGCAGCTCAATCCGTTTATGACGTGGCTCGAGATGAATATCGTACGAGGTTCTAACGTGCAGTCGTCTTTTTCACTGGGAACACGTGTCTATTGAAACGAGGTCTCGGTATTCGCTTGGTTGTTTGCTGACTTGACGATAAATCAGCCAAAGACTCTTCTCAATGATAATTCTCGATCGGGTGTTTTCGTATTGTCTAACTATACATATAGAAAGAGAGAGAGAGATACGCGGATGTATTCTCAAAGGAACTCGCAAGCGAACATGCGTGTCCCGAGGACACGCGTGTGTTCGTGACGGCGCTGGTGTTCTCCGACACAAGAGAGAAGTTGGTCCAAGAGAACAGAGAGAAAAGAGAGAAAGAGAGAGGATTTAATTAAAACGGGAGGGTTGGCAGTTTGTGTACGCTCTACGGAGTAATAATGGTCGCAAGGACGATTACGTTCGAGCCCGCGTCGACTATTCGCATTGCCATAATACTGTATTTAAAAACTGCTGATCTATACCGTGTAGAAATTAGACGAAAAGAGCGAGCAAATTATTACCAGCAGCTCCCATTGTCCAGCTTTTGAAATAATTCTTAAAAAATATTCGAAATTAAATCCGGACGATGCTTCCTCACAATTTGTGTGAATTCCACAAAATATGAGACTCTGGATGGGAATGCAAAGTGAACAATATTTTTCGGTCAAAGAAACGTTCATCTTGAAACTGTAATAACTTGACTGCATTTTTTTTCCGCTATTCAAATATGTCCGAGCACGATAAGCGCGATATTAAAATGGAATACCGAACGTTTTCATGAAAAATGAAGCCCGTTAAACATTTTCATGGAATATCCGAGTCTCGAATGAGAATCTGAAAAATCATTTCACCCTTTTTATGACAAAGGAACAAACAAGAAAACGAGAATAAATTGATGGTAATTAATTGGAGAATGTTAATTACGTGAAGCAGACAAATTAAAATGGTTACAGAGAGGTAGAGACACTTAAAATTGGATTGACGTTATAATCAACGACACGTTGAATCGACGTGTAATTAACGGTAACATTTTCCTCTAAGTAAACTACGTACAAGACCGAGTGAGAGAGTAGCTAATCTCGTTGCAAGTTTCAAGTGGCGAACCACCCGAAAGGGTTTAGTTCTCTTAGCATACTCGAACTTTATGTCTCTCCCTTTCCCTCTCTCTCTCTCTCTCTCTCTCTCTCTCTCTCGCTCTCTCTCTCTTGCTCGCTGTCTGTTCCTGTCTTTACCGGAAGTAAAAGACTTGTATATCACGGGGTAAGGGACCTAAAGAGCTGCCATTGGATATAATAGTGTTTTGATATACAGCGAGTGTGTGTAAAGGCTCCACCTTACCGGAGGGAGTTTGCCTACTGTTGCCGTTGGGTACAAAGCCTTTCTCTAGCCTTAAACTATAAGCTCTGCTTCAGTCGTTTCTCTTGAGACTCTCTCGCTCTCCTAGCGACTTGGTCGTTTTGAAGCTCTCGCTCTCTCTCTCTCTCCCTCCTCTCTCCGGCTGGGCAGGAAGAGAACAGAAACTTTAGGCACACGTTCTACAAACGAGACCATGAGCCAAAGTCCACTGGGAGGCCGAGGGTTTTCGAAAATTCTGTATCGAAATTGAGCGATCTTTTGAAATTTGTTTATCAAGTAATAACATCGATGCACCAAATATGCACAGGTCCGAAGAGAATAAACCGATTGATCTCCATGGGAACTTGTCAGTAATGAGCAGAAACTTGACCCTCTTCATTATGGACCATGGAACTCTAATAAATCGCGTTAACTTTTCACTGCAAAAGTTCGACAACTATCGACACGTTTGAAACGAAAAATCTAATTATATCGAAATTTTTCTTTAATAAATTAAAGAAAAAAAAGAAAACAGACGAAACGGTATGTATGGCTGAAAACACTCGTTCCCAAATGTCCAGATTGGAGCGTCTATTCAAACAGATTTGGACTTTGTGAACGTGTCTTTCCATAAAGGGCTTTTCCCGTCTGCGTACCACAAAATATGTTTCGTGACATAAACATATCGTTGAAAATGCTGTCGTCAGTTCTGTTTCCCTTTGTGTCGTAATGACTTGCCTAATCTACGAGCCCTTTGCGTATATTTTATGTACGCAAATGATATAGTAGATGGACCGTAAGTAGATGCATGTAGATGTATATTTTGCTCAATAATAATACGAGCGAATGGTTGAGACACGAGAGGAAAGTTCTCTGCCATAGGAAGGTCTCCGTTGGCTTTCTCTCTCCGAGCCACTGCGTCTATAGGATCCTGATTCTCTTGCACAAAGTTGCTCCATGCAAAGCAGTTTCTTTCTCGTTCCACGAGTAGTCGTTCGTCTCGTTTTAAGTAGATTAAGGCAAGCCATACACGTACGTTACGCATTTTGCAAGCACAGCGATCAAGCTCCGAGCTTTCTCGCTTTTGTGTATATGCCCTTAAGACAAACATTACGAAATATATAGCCGGTTGCAGGGAGTTGGTGACAGAACGAGAAAAGGGTTGGTAGGAAGAAAATAGGAAGAATAGATGCAGCGCGATGCGATACGTGCCGGTGCATCGACTGCTGGCAAATAAGATGGCGTGAACGTGCACGATTTCGGAAACAAAATGCGACTTCGGGGTTACTCCCTTTTTGTCAAAGTTGAGATTGTACGTTAGCGGGGTCGGAACATAAAATTGAATACTTTTTGCAGTTCGAGAAGGAAACAAGTCGGCGGATTGCAAGCTCTGATAAAATTCGACCGTTCGTCGTGTCCGTGTGAAATACGCGTCCACGTTCTCTCGTAAGTGAGTCAAAAGGATGGTAAAAACAGAGAAAGAAAAACTTTAATTTACAGCAAAAGATTCAACGCTGAAAAAAACTGGATAATACGAGAGGTTGGGTAAGTTGGTAGGAAAAAAAGAAAGAATTATACTAATCCAGGTGCGTCCTCGTATCGTTATCGCGTGGGCAAACTATGTGCTCTATAAATCCCTGGGGTCTCGTGACATATCCGCTGGATTTATTCCCGCATATATATAAATATATGCACAACTCGACATATTTATATCTCTATAGTAGCGAATTGTTCGTACATGCAGCTACTGCATAGTGCACAGTACCATTCGGTCGCACCTCTTCTTTTCTAATGTACACCGAGTGTCTCAAAAGCGAAACTCCACAACGTCACCGTTAAGTAGATTTCAAGTTTTGTCAAAGCGGAAATGCCTTAGCCGTTTTCTTCTTCGATTCTCCTGCATTCTTGAGGTCATAATTAATTAGTGGCATTAATTTACGGAGTCACAAAGGAGAAGGACAAAGTGTGAAGCACTTGAAGTTCATAGAGTATCAAATCGTGGCGCGTGGGGGCGTTGCATATTGCTGAAGGCTTCCGAGGCCTAGTCCTCGTGTTGCTGCAGCGACTTTTCACTTAGTTTTGGCACAGCAAACGTGCTTCATCGTCTAACTTTACGTATAGCGTCCAGGTCTCGCTGGATCTTTAGCGCAACTTTTGAAAAAGCCTGTACAGCGTTACTGAATGTTGAACAGCAGCAGCAGCAATGGCTGCCTCGCTTAGAAGTGTAACGCACGAGCCACCCTAGTAGTGCTTCATCCCCTCGACCCCTGTTCCCCCCCTCAACGGCGAGAGAGCTTAAGTCCGATGTTTAAAGTTGTGCTTCCGGCACTTTGAAATATCGCGATTGCCCGAAAGCACACAGAAAAGGAGTGAAAGAGCGCGGCGAGAGGGAGAAAGATTCACATCTCTCTTGCCGGCTATATATGGAGCGCGAAAAGCTTTTCCAGCAGTGCGTTGATGCACCGAAGTACTACCGGTTCTTCTAATGCCTCGGCCCGAAGCCTCCATTGACCACCGTCAGCGAGATTTTCCGAAATTCCGATGGTTTTTCGTGATCCTTTCATCCCTTAAAAGCTTGCAAATCATTTTGCGAATGCTCGTCACGCTTGCGTTCAATTTTCCTCTTTCTCTTCACCATTTCCTCGCGATTTCTATTGTTCTCTTCGATAATAACGACACTGAATATACTTGACGAGTTATGCGGAACGAAAAACTGGCCTCGCGACTACAACTTTGCTGCTAATCATTGTGCAACTTTCTTCCCTCCTGGTTCGTATCTTCTCGAATTCGGCGGACCGCGTAAATGAACGATAATGAAGCCAGTCTCGTCAATTAATGCGGATGACTGGCCGAGCCACGATTTTATTAATTTATGGTGAGAATCTTCAAGACGAAAAGAAAGAGGAAAGAAAACAAATTTCGAGGATGGAGAGTTCGTAGAAAGTACGAACAAGGTGGGGGAGAAAGGATAGCATCATCCACGAGAATAAAATGAAATTGAGTCTTGAGCACGCTCCCTATATATATATATATGCTGTAAGCGAAGCTCTTGTTCTGGTTAGTTCACTGGAGCGAAATAAAGGCAAAGCAAGACGTAAAAAAAAATAAAAAAATATATACCGTTCCCTGTTTTCATACGTAAACGCGTATATATTCGAGGTGAAAAAATTCGTTCTGCTATTTTCAATAGAATTCAACATGGGAAACAACTAGTATGAAATTCCTCTCGAATAGGATTTGGAGTACAAAACTCTCTCGGATTGCTGCAAAATCTGATACGCGAAGTAAAACGAGAGGATGGTACGATTTTGTACTAGAAAATATTTTCAGAGTCAATGTATTCAATTACAGGGATCGCCGTCGCGTTTCCGCTCGCACGATGACATAAACGAAAAAATATCTTGATAAAAAGCCCGCACACGCATGAGCTACGATGTACGTATGAAATAATACACTCGCGCAGATCGCGACAGACGCCAATTTGAAATATCACCTCTGATGCGCCAAGCTTCGAATACCTGTGGGAATATTCTGCCAAACTGACGATTGTCCACTTTTGTACTCGCACACTTATAAACACATACTCACACGTATGGACTTTCATCGACAATCCGAGTTTCCGAATGCATTGTGAAATAAAGCCACGGGTAATGTGGAAATTCCCGACGTATGTAGCGCTCCACTGCCTCGATACAAATGAATCTGTTTCGTATCCACCACCAGATTCCCTTCACTTTTTTTTCTCCGCTTATCCGTCAAATTTACAATTTCATTCCACGAATTTTCCCGTTTTATTTCAGCATCGAGTTTGTTAAGCAAAATGTAATTGCATCTATAATAAATCCAAATATCTGCTCCAACATTTATTTCACCCTCTGGGCATAAAGATTCAAGTTAATTCTTCGAAATAAAAAATATAATTGCATTCAGAAATATTTTCCAATCGCTAATGAATTTCGCGTTTTTTTTTGGTTCATCGCCAATTTCAATTCAGCCAAAGCTACAGCGCTCGAAGAAAACGACTGGCTCGTATTCAATTACCTTATTGACGTCAAAACTCAACGCTTGTGGATTTGGACAGTAATCCTTTTAGTCGCGCAAACAAGGTGATCGTTTTTCTTTTTGCTTTGACAGTAACGTTCACCAACAGAGTTTTTGTAACTTGTGGCGTGTCCTAGGGACATAATAGCTGGCCGGTTTTTCACGTGTGGACAGGAGACACGTGTACACGTCGAAACTAAAGTACACATCAGTCGTATTGCATGCATGCTCGTATGGTTACCGTAAAAAGAACAACAGAGAGAAAGAGATCAAAAAAAAAAAAAAAGAAAAAAAAACTAGACGAGAAAAGAAGAAAAGACACAAAAGAGCGAAAATGCGGAAAGAGCAAAGTGAGAAACAAGGAAAAATAAAGAAAACAAGGTGGTGTGTTTGTACGAGACGTGCATAGCGGTTATGACCTCACGGTGCACTCCCGTTGCTCTTGTGCACCCTTATGCCGCACCCTCTCGAGCTTCTCTGCACACGGGAATGAGTCACGAATTTATGCGACCGACGGGGACCCACCACTGGTACTCGCGCCACTCAGGAATACATGTACATAACAAACTCCTAAATCCACGTCTGTATAAGGTGGTACACAGCGAACAGAGTTGCCTGCCCGAGCTGACGGAACAATTTGTAACCCGAAAACAATCGGGTCGGTATTACAACTCTGTATCTCGAAACTAGCCAAGTTCCGGTTATTGTGGTGTGGGTATAGACAAGTCGACTGACGGATTCACGAAAATCAGCTTAATTCAAATCGCTTCAGTTTCGAACTGTTGCAACTTGATTGGTTTCCAGCGAATCCGGTCCGAATCGAAATCACCACTTTGAAGCTGTTGCATTTTATGCAGCTCGTCGATATAAGGGTCAGCGTTCAGCCTCAAATCTCAAGTGCAGGCAAACAGATCGATATGGTATACATTTTTAAAGCTTCCCGATATTCCAAAGAATCAGCGACCTTTCATTTTTTCTAAATTCTTTCCGTCAGCAATAATTGAGGTAGTTTTACTGACAAACGGTTGCGACCTGGCGCAGAGTCTCGTGAAAAAGGAAATTCCACTAAAACGTGTGGCGGATGAAATTTTGGGAAAAAAAAAAAAATGACAGCGCATTACTTTGCTCGGGTTACTCGTAGTCCTCGCTTGACCCGAGACTTCGACTTGTTCTGAATCACCCAGTGTGTTTTTAGAAACAACTACACGTGTAACACAACAGCAAGTGCTGGTCGCGTCTTTTTGCACGAGTTCTGCAAGCGAAACGAAATGCGAGCACTAGAATAAGAGAGACAGGGAAGAGCATGAGGGTCTCGAATTTATGTGCTCTTGTTGGTCTCTACGTGAAGATCCACACGTTGCAAAAGGTACCAGGGAGCACAAGGTTCACGCGTCATGCAGTGGGTAGAGAATTATATCTGTACGTGTGTATAAAAAGGGCTGATGAGCGGAAGGGCTCAGAACGTATGAGACTTGAGGTCAAGGGAATTGAAAGTTACGTCCTTTTGTTTATGGGGAGAGAATACATGTATGAAGATGCACACGCGAGCGTTGTTGAGAGTCAGGTAATGCTTTTTGGCACGGGAGCTCTGGGGGATGGTTGGGCAAGAGTCGCGCGAACGGATTAGCCCTCGAGCACAGAGAGGACCATCACCACCATCAGCTTTCGCCCCTCCCTGGCGCTCCGGTTTTCCGTCCTCGTCTCGCACTCTCTCTCTCTCTCTCTCTCTCACTCTATAGAGCTGTCGTTCATAGAGTTTCTCTCTGTCCCTCTCTCTCATCCCCCTCGGACCGTATTTACAATTGTAATCCACCGTCCAGCCCGCATTTCAATAAATTCGAGTGAAAAGTTGCCCTCTCTCGGGTACAACGGCTCTCACACGCTTCGCAGGCGATCACCCGCGTCACACACCTTGTTTGCTTGTTCCACTGCTTCCCTACACATATATTTGTAAGCCGCTCGAAATTCGTGCTTTTTAGATGTTTTATGTTTTTAGGCAAGTTGCGAACCAACGGAATAAAAAAAATACGCGAGTGCATCAACAAATGATAAAGCGTTAAATAATAACGCGGGTGTAGGAAAAATGTTCCGAGCGGAGATGGACGAGAGATTAAAATAAAATAAATTGCAGCTGACATTTTTTTCTGTTAGGACACGTTTTGAAGGGTGGTGCATACTTGGAGTGAATGCAGTGATAAATATACGAATGAAAAATGGGGCTGGTTTTCGTGTTTGTCTTTGGGTTGTCCTCGTATTTGCACGGATTCTCTTCTATTTACAAATTTGAAAAATAATTCTTGCACCAAACGAGAAAAGTAACAATGTAAAAAAAAAAAAAAACAATCGCTTTCCGAGTCTGTCGTGCACGTTCAAATAAAGCGCGTCATTAGGATATGCCTGAGAGTACACTGCGGTCTCTACATCAACGATATATAACTGTACCATAAAGATGGACCATAATAAACGTGTGTGCTCAGAAAATTGTTAGCTGGGAAAGCGCAAGAGAAAAAGCTTTTCTACGGGCTGACTTCGAGCTTCGTACTTTGCTCTCTGCCTTTCTTCCGTTCTCTCCAGCTTCGCTCTCTTTGTGGAAACCCGAGATATTTGAGCTTTCTCACTAGAGAGGACATGACGGTGCAGAGAACGAGCGAGATGCTTGCGAAAGGAGAACGCACGGGACACTCTCACGTGTGGGGGTTACTTGGCTCACGGATTTATGCAAACATCCGTGAGGCTTATGTCCTCAGAGTTCCGGGGCTAAGATCGCGAAGCATATGAAACGGGACCAACGCTGCCGCGTCTCTCTTCATAGAGACTTTGAAGCTGGCCTCACCATGCTCGTAGAAGCACGAAGCTCCTTACACACTGCCACGGCGTATAGGCATACGCTATCAACACTGCTGTCCACCAAAAGAGGATCAAACCCTCGCTAGCTCCGTCTTTTGGTAGTGCAGCGCGTTTGCCACACTCGAGTCTCATCATTATAACTACACGGACCATTTCACGACAACTCGGCCAACGACTAACACTTCATTTTTTATTTCTTTCTTGTCTCCTCGAGAATGGGACGCAGATTCCTTCGTCTCATCATCTTTTCGTAATTTTTCAAGCAGAGCGCTCAACTTTGGGTCTTTCATTCAGCTCGGTTAGATGGATATTAGTTTAACCCACTTTTGGGCTATTTCCTGAAGTAGCGATGAGATCTAACAGAAATGGGACGCGAGAAACGAGAATTTGCAACGACATGCAGGTCCGACGAGAGATCCAAACGATTAAAAAAAAAAAAAACTGAAAAAAATCAACTTGCGGCAGACCTTGACGACTCGTCCGGCAATTGCTTTTAATCACTGGGATATCAAGCAATTCCACGCAGATCATCAGTCTGGAAAGTGGGGCCACAACTTTGAGCAACATGCAACCACGCCGAAAGGCTTCCCCGTGACCAGATCGACCGCGTTTTCGTCCAATGAACGAGTTATTTCTCCTGAATACTGCGAGACCAGCAGTGCTGGCTGCTGGTCAACTTGCTCGACGCAGTTTTCACAGCTCGACTCAATGCATCGGGCCATGGACTCATTCCGGCGAGCCCAATCGTTCCAAACGTCCAACGTGTTATTTGACGGACCGTTCTAAATCCGCCTCAAGGCGAGAGAGAAACGTTTGACCTTCTGTTGAACTCATTTGTGCACACCATAGCCAGCGCAAACTCAGTTCCACAACTTGTCGAGTATTCGGTTGTGCTTTGGAGAGAAACAGGCAACGAAAGATCGGCTCGAAGGAAGAATGGCAAGACGAGCAGACGCGCTGGTTGGGTGGAAAATTTCAAGATCAGAGCTTACAAAGATCCAGGCCGTTCTACGTAAAGGGGTTTGTTAAATTAAACAAGGGTTCGCACGGACTGCTATAATTCAGCCGGTAATTCGCGCTCGCTCTCTCGTACTCTCGTGCAAGATTCGGTTTTCCCTGCGGGGCAGAAACGAGGAGAGGGTGACGGAGAATTTCCGGCGTTGCTTTCGCGTCCCTCCACCGTCTCAGAGCGCTCTGTCTCGCGCTTATTCTCTCCGCCCCTCTCTCTCTCGATCGTTCTACTGACTTCGTGTTACGGCTGAATGGGTCCGTCCAGGCCGTTTCAACCGCTGCACGGATGTCCGTGATGTTCCTCCGTGTGATGCTTCGCTGGCATGCCCCACGCTACGCTATAGAACGGTTTGCTTCGCGCGGTGCGCAAAGCCCCTAATTGCCAAACGGGGTGGAGCCCGGGCCCGATTAGCTGACCAGGTGATTAGAGAGCTCGGACTCTCCAACCCTCCGAGAAAGATGAAAAGCATGGGGAACGGGAGAAAGATAGACAATCAAGGTAGAAGTTAAGGAGATATAAACTTTCGTCTCGTACAGAGCGGCGTTCAACGTTCTAAAAGGAATTAATAACTGTTCGTTCCAAGCCCCCGGTTATTTGATTATGATGATGAATTATTAATTCGTATTTGCCTGGTCAAACACTATTAAGCTTTCTTCATTTATACAGTCGATCCAATCAATCAAAATTTATTTCGAACCCAAGGTGTCGAAAGAAATCCTCGATGATGAGAATGTCATTAAGGTATTTAAAACTTCCGAAACGTACATCAGCTTTTCTTTCTTCCAACTGATTATTCATATAACGATTCCATATGACTCGGTTATTTTGAAGATTTCAACTTTAATAAACGGAATGGAGAATCAACTAGAAATTGGAAACACACCAAAAATACAATATTTCAATTTATTTTTAATTTACATTTTCTATGCTCTACTGAATTTTTTTATAGGACGCGAAATATTTTACTCAAGACTCCTTGATGGAAATAAATTTTGGCGGACAAATTTTCGAGTCGCGGTGAATAATAGTGAAGAAATTGTTAGACACCTTGTTCGTCCTATCGATATACAATTTGCAAATGGATTTTAGACACATTATCCCTCGTTAAAGGGTTTCGATATTAAATTTCTCTTGGAACAATTAGTAACGGAGGGTTAGAAGAGAATCCTTGCGAATCATGCATCAAAAACACAAGAACTAATAACAAATAAAAGCAATTAGAAATGAGAAGATAATTGGAAAGGCCAGCGAGAATTTCGTGGAGATTATTTTCATGTTTATTCACTTAGTAAATTAGTTGAAACTTGATCAATTTTCCCTCTTTTTTTTTCTCGTGCCAACATGTTGTAATCGCTTCCGGCCTCTCTCCTTTAAACTCCAACTCCACCTGACTGCCTGGCCCACAAACATCAAGTTAATTCTAGCCTCTTTTTTCCTTATTTTAGCAGCTCGTTTTACTCGTCAACATAATCGATAATAAAATTGGCTTCTAATTGCGGCACGAAAATTAGAGCCCAGAGTTTGCTCGTGTAAGTCTCGTCTGGCCTCAGACGAGGCAGTCTGCCGATCAATAATTCCGATAAGCCCATAATAACGATACTGACTCATTTTTGTTAGCTCGTGTAATCTTCGTGCTAATAGCTGTTAATTGCGCGATGGGATCAATCTGTACATTTTTTTTGCGCGTGAGCAATGTTGAGGAAAAAAAATCACGTCGACTGGTGCTCTAGCCCTAAAATGAACGCACGAATGTTTTTTTTTCTCAGCAACTTCAAAATTCAACCAACACGTTTTTTTGCTGATAAAGTACAAAATCCGGACGTTTCTTTATTCTCAACTGTGACGCCGGTAGTTTCCCAATTGAAAAACTACAGAAAACAGCGACGACAACGTGTAAGGCTCGCGCCATGTCTTTGAGTGCTGAGACAGATCGTGGCCGAGCGTGAAACTGATATTGTTCCGAGCTACTGGGAAATTTGAATTTTAAGTTAGAAAAAAAGGTGAGTTTCAAAGCTTTTATAATATTTCGAATGAAGTGGGAATGAGAGGAGGTTGAGAGAACAGCATGGGAGGTAATTGTTGGATATATGCATATACGCGAAGGGTCGGCAATGTATTTAGAGCTATTGCTGTGTAATATTAGAGGAGTTAACCGAGTCGAGTTCTCGCTTATTGCACGGTTGCACGCTCCGCAGCTTCAAAACGTACATTTTTGTTGGTGAATTTCAATTTTTTATTTGTATTTTTTGAACTTACGTAAACAATGGTGTATAACTATGGGTCGTATGGATAATACAGAAGCTTTCAAGCAGAAATAGCTTTTCGCCTGTTCCGCAGATACGACTGAAGAAAATATGAACGTAGAATTTGCCCCGAATTCGTGGTCGGACCGTTGACCGCGAGTGGGATTAACAGGAGAAATATGCTCGAGACAGAGAGAACATTTCAAGCAAACGATAAAGAAGTTAATTCGCATAAAATTTGGCTCTCTCGCTAACGGGTTTCGTGAGATAAACATTAATTAATATTCCATTGAATTTCATGGGGGAGCAAAAGAGAACGGTTTGTTTGTATGAATTATTTTGTAGATTAGGTTGCGAGAAAGAGCGCTGGAAAAAGGGAGAAAAAGTTGGTCGATTTGCAGAGATTTGAACGAGACGAGAATACGAAAGGCGAACTTATCGCGCATGTACGATTGCACAACGACGTACGAACAGTGAACTCGTACAAACTTCTACTCCCGAAATGTTTGCATTGTTGTCATGAACAGCGCAAATGAATGAAATAAATGAGGCCAAAAAATCAAGCAGAATAAAAGTCACCGAGCTAATAAGCAAACGGACGAAAAACGTCTGAATACGTGCGATGAAAAAAAAAAATTGGGGCAGAGCTATTTCGTCTTTTTTGAGTACGTTCTCTTCAGTTTCTTCATGAAAAAGGTTGAGCTTGCAGGGAATGTCTGGACGAATGTTGGAATGTTTATTACGGAAAAACCACGAGGCCACCGCACCGTTATTTTATCGACTGTCTCCGTTCTCGTTCTCTTTTTTCTTTCTCGTCCAGCTCAATATTAGAACTTCGGTCTCTCGATCTTCTTTCGCGATATCCAGGAGAAAAAATACCGTGCAAGAATTTCACTATCTTTTCTCATTTTTCGCTGTTGTTACCGAGAGCAGAAGAGTCTTTTCTTCATTTTTTGCACAACTCTTCGTGCTCCTTTTTCTTCATAATTCCTTCGTTTTTTCTTAACCTCGATTCAAGCAGCTCGTTCGATATAGTCGTCCGCAGGAAGCTACGCGAAATTATGGAGAAGAGTTTCGTGGTCCTTGCCCGTTAGCACCAACTGCCCCTATACGTCGATCTTGGAATTCTCCTTGCAAAACATCGACAAAGATAGAGGAAGAGAGAGAGAGAGTAGTAAACGACTGAGAAAATGCGAAAGAACCTGCTTTGAAGCGAACCAAGTACAGCGCAGAAAGTTTCCAAGCAATGTGCAAGTCGTTGCAAAGCCCCAAACCCAGCGTCAAAACTTCCTGCGAACATTCAACATCTCGAGGCGGCAACCACTGATAAAAACATCTGATCTTTTCAGTTTGATTTTGCAAAATAGATGACGAGATTTCGTAATACAATGATGATTTATCGATGAGATTTTCCGTTCGACTCCCACGCGTCCCCGATTCCATTGCGAATAAATAATTTAATGCAAAGTTGCATAAACATGCTTGTTTTAAATTATCCTTAATTTTCAATCGGTAATTATATTGGAAATTTCTATACAAAGTACCAATTTTCCGGGTCACCTTGAAATTGTTTATTTTTACGGTTCTGTGGTTCAAAGGAAACGAGCTACTGGAGGTTTCGAAAAAAAAATCGCATGGTATGTAAACGTCCATGTCACGATAAATTTGCTTTGCTATTTTATCAACATTAATTTCATAAATTATTATAACATTAATTATAATAACGCGTATTTAAATGTCATTATTCATCCACCCCGTGGACTAGCGATGAAGGCAAAAGAGGAATTAAAAAACATTGTTTTTTATTTTATTTTTTAACAAGGGGTAGAAAAATATGCGAGAACTGCTTTTGGTCCGTATAATGTCCCGTTCTCGTGCTCGCGTTATTACATTCAAACCATACGGTGGTGAAAAAAGAGGAGAAAAGAATTAAGAATTAAAAAAAAAAAGGAAACGACATCGCACGTTTGCGTGACGCCGCGAATAACTTATTAGCGGAGTGACCGACAGGAATTCTGATGATGCGGTGCTCGAAAAATCTGCGTAAATTCTTTTCCAAACATCAACTAACCGTAGAGCAAACGACTTGGAATAATTCGCTTCATCAGACAGATCAGACGATTGGCACGACCGATTCTCATGCTTTTCCAAGCTGCACAATATTTCTCCAACAAACTCGGAACATTTTGATAATTATTTGAATTGCGAATCGTTGAACTTTTTCGAAAGTTAATCTGCACGAGGCAAACATTTTGTCCGTTTTTCTTTTTCCATGAAACAATCAGACGCAGCGAGGCTTCCAAATACAAAAGAAAGTTGGCGATATTTCCTCGGTGTTTCCTTTCAAGGAAATCACGCGTTATGACCCGCATAATTCAAGTTTCTGATACGCGTAAACATAGACCTATCGATCTAGAGTTCCGGTAATTTTTTTCTTCGCTCTATCGTCCTCCACGTATTCCTGTTATTCTTCATATTCGTTTATTCACCGCGATCAGCTAAGCCTGCTCCTGGGGACGGGGGCTTAAGGTGGCGTGTCACGAGCGAATCGAGATGATATCTTAACGAGAGATCGAGAGTCACGAGTGTGTACGTGTGGTGAAAAAAAAAGAATAAAAAAAAGCGAGGATTGGCGCAGAAGGAAAAAGGGATGAAAGAGGGTGGAGAAAGGAATATAGCGAGTGGTGGTAAAAAATACATCCGACCCGCTTTCTGTTTAGCTGCAAAAAAATGTCATATCCCCGACGCATGCCGGGCACGTCCGGCGTGCAATTGCGTGCAGACATTTTTAATTGTATACCTCAGGAATTGCAAATGTTCGCACCGTGTATCTGCCATAATCAAGTAAAAAAAAAAAGAACAAAACCTCGCCCCGCTGTATCACGTAAGTAGTTTCCCATTAATTCTACTCATTCGCAGAGACATCCGCGACTGTCGAAGAATTCACTCGAAATTTTCGCCGCTCGTTTTAATTAAAACACGTTTCAAAAATTTCGCTACCCTTTTCCCTTGTGAATTATTTAATCATTCGCGAATAAGAAGTTTGCAAATCTGCGGATTTGAGCAAAAGGAATTTCGTGCAAAGTGCATAACGCTGCGGTTAACGGGATTTCGAACACGAGAATTCATCAGAGCGGAGCATACACCGGAGCTGCGAGTACATGGAACATGTACTCGTATGTCGCATGGAGTTTCATGGCAATTTAACTTTATCCAAAGCTTCACAGTCTTTCGTTTCATCCCTAACATTCCGTTGAATTTCCGACGTGCGTCAATTTTTCAAATCCTAACAACTACAAAGATTGTTATCGCACAACAAAATTGCGACAATAATTGGGCAAATTGCGAGATGGAAATGCTCGTGCGTATAGTAAATGGATAATTACTAAATTTTCGACATACCCTGGCACGCCGAGACATGCGGTTTGTATTCAGTAAGTTGGGATGAACTCTCTAAAGTCCCGGAAATCCTAGAGTTACTACGAAGCTAATACGAAGCAAGGTTTTGTTGGAAATGTGAAGGATACACTCGGGGCTCGGAGTATGCGATACCCTTTCGGCGCATCCCGCTCCTACTTTCATATTGCATTAACAAATCCCGTAGAATTCAATTTGCTAGTTGTAGCAAATTCGACACGTAGATTACGTCAGTGTCAGGGCAAGCATTTCGGAAAACGATATGACAGAATTCAAAGAATCGTAACGTGTTTGAAAATCGAGTAAAAATGCTTGGAGAACGAACTTCAATCGCGCTGGTTTTCTGCTCCATTTTTTAAGCACGTTGAACAGACGACTACTCGACAACAAAAAAACGTGAATTCCTTTGGCTTACTAATGATGGTCCTCTAGACTCAGAATAAACTAATGGATCGAGTGTCCATCGCATCCTTTGCACAAGTCTTTTCAGTTGACTTTAATGAACACACGGCACGCCAACATAAACGAAAAAGAAGCAGTCCACGGTCCGGAGCTCACAGCGAAAAGAAATCCTGTTCGACGATTGCGATCGAGCTATCAAAAAGGACGATGCACACGAGTATACAACGTCAAACGTTGATCCTTTTTTCGGACTTTCCGCCTCGGCGTGCTTTTTCTGTCGTTATTTACATTTGGAACCACACGAGTACGTTGTTTATTTTTGGCTTCGTGTCCAATGTCCAAATGCAATAATAAACGCGATGAACAAATATTGGCATAAATTTTGGCTGAAACTCTACGTTTTTTTTCAAGTGAGCGTTCGCTCATATTTTTGTAACTCATCACGATCGACGATGGAATAAAAAAATGAGTTCGTAATTGAAGAACAATTTGAAAATACTTGGCTGTAACTAATTATCACAACTTGTTATGCCGACAGAAAAGTAGCTGCATAATTAAGGAGAATTGAAAATAATGCAATACGGGTGGATGAGAATGGAGAATGAATCTTGGAAGCGAAGGAGGCTGAGGATTCTCATTACCGTAAAAATTGAATTAATTATTCGTAACGAAAGAAAATAGAGTGAAAAATAATGATATATATTACGTAAAGTCTAGTCGTGGAGGTGGGCAAAGCGCCCGTGTTTTACAAGGTCGTTAAAAAATCATTTCAAAGGGGCAGGACTTGGTAAAGAAGAATAAATAGTGAGGAAAGAGAGGTCGGGATGAAAACCTGTTAAAGATTCGCTCGACACGTACCTCCATTCTAGTTTGTAAGTGCATCGAGAATGCACAAGAGCGGGATACAAGAAATGGAGCGAGGAGAAGGAAAAATGATTAATGTAATGGCCCTAATGGTCGGTGCAGTACATAAATTAGCGGCTAGATAGAGGGAGGGTTGAGTGAGGACGGGCTGGTTACAAGGGATGCTCGAGGTGGCATCGTTCCTTATAAGAATCTATATCTATGTGTTGGTGACGGTTCACCCTGTGCGCTTGGGAGAATAGGAAACTAGGCTGTAAGAAAGGCGTCGTCGGGCCGTTATTTTAATAAAGAGAATAACCAAAGAGATCCATGTTCATAAAGAAGCAAAGAAGAGAAAGGAAGAGAAAAAGCTTGTTGGAATTTCGTAGACGCTTCGTCCGGATCTCGGTGAGTCGAGGTGAGAACAAAAAAAAGTGAAGAAAAAAAAAGTGCATTGTAAAAAATGACACGATGCTCAAGGACGTAAAGCAGCGGACAAAGCTTGGTTGTGTACTTCGCAGCCTCCTTAATAGATGTTTATGTGTTCTCCTTTATTCTGATCCTCAAATTCATCCGAGCTCGAGGAGTCTAGGGAGAAAAACGATGTGGAACGAGGCGAAGAACAGTTGGAAAAAGCCGAGGGACAAGGCGAGCCGAAAGAAGCTGCTCGCAGAGTCACTAAATACTTCGGTTAATAAAGTCTGTGGAGAGTACGCCAGCAAAGAGCGAAAAAAAATGTTGCAAGAAGAAAAGAATGAGACAGGGATGAATCGCGGAGAAGAAGAAGAAAAAAGTTGCAAGCTCTATACGTATATATAGAGTGAGAGGAAGATGCTGGTTGCATGGGGCGTCAATGACTCTGGATAGAGATGAGTCAGTGACTCGAACCTGCTGAGCTCTCTCATGCTCTCGGCCTCTGTTAACGCTTCGACGATAATGGCATTAATTAAGTACTGGCTAATTAACATTCAGGCGTTCCCGAGCGACGTGGCTCTTCCGTTTTCCTCGCGGGGCCCTCGGATATCGTTTTACAAGGTGTACGCAGGCCTGCCTGCCAAGAGACAACGACTATCACGGGAGCAGAGAGCGTATATAGCCATCGTGAGCGTTGACGAGTGATCCACCTCGCCGTACAGTACAACAGTGACTTTCACTCAAGAGCCGCCCGCATTCTCCTTCTACTCGACGAGCCTAAATATACATCCAACCACTAATTTCGTGACCATGTAGCTTACCATAAGTATGGGTAATAGTTACCCTTCCTTCATCAATCTAACAAGCTCGAAAAGTCTCGGCACACGTCTCAGCGTTTCTTGTGCTTTCGACGTGGACACGATGGCGTGTCGCGATATGCTTATTAGTCGTTATCCGCCTGTTGGCTTTACCCTGACTCGCTCTTCAGACCTTTCCTATATACAGTCCCCAACAAATATCAACCCCCGAGGGCAAAACTCAGGACGCTTCGCTTCTCCAGACACACCCGACAGTCCTAGCCTCCCTGCGCTGGATGTTGTATTCCATGCGCACTTGGCACGTGCTCCTATCCGCTATTCCGCAGGTGCCCCCACAATGTATTCCCCATACATCGTATCCTTCCACTCTTTAGACCTCCCACACGTCACGAGTCCGTCCACCCAACAAAACCCTTTGCTCTTAACTTCAGATACTATCGCACTCGATATAATCGTGGACAGTTAATCGTATCATGTGCGAACGTGAAACCCTGTGCCACGGAGCAACGTACAGCGATTTTTTCAAACGTACAAAATCCCGGTGAACACCGTATCAACTGAAATCAAAATCACGTCTCTACGAGAGTCTAGGACGCGAGAAAACGATTCAGGAACGCGATCGAAACGTTTTATTTGAATTATTTAGATCAAAAGTTCTCAGGCTCGATTTTCAAGGTTCAAAAGAAACTTTGACGCCTCATTGAATAAGGAACGCATTGAAAAATTGACACGATTGAATAATCGAATCCCTCGTGGTCAGAGACGACAACGAGTCGACCCAAAAACGAAATAAAATCATCAAGTCAAACTGTTCAAACAGTCGTGCTCATTAACACGATATTCACAGCATGAAACGTTCCGAGCTTTTTCTGATGAACTATATATAGAATTCCGTGTCAGGTATTCATTCGATTGCTAGCCAAGTTCACACGAAGTAACTCACGTTTATCCCATAATTCGCTTCAGAGTGTATCAAGCGAGATATTTTTCTTATTTTCGTCGAGGATATAATTTCTGTCTGTTTGTTTGAAAAGAGTAATTTTGGTGCAGAGCTGATCGCGTCAATGCAACATTAGCGCAGTGATAAGAGAATGATTAAACGTCAATGGCAAAAGCATATGAAAGTGAATCGAAGAGAAATGTGAGTTCGATAGCTCGTCGAACGCGGAATGTTCGCTACATGAGAAATATCATGCTCGTCACTCGTTATTCCAACGCCAATAGCGCGAAACGTGTGGCGGCCGATTCAGAGCGTGTCTCGTTACCATTTTCGCAGAAGACACGCGTACACGAGGACAACGAAGTGTATAACGTACACGTAAAGACTGTGGCATTCGTCATTTCCATTGCACGAGCACGAGACCGTTTGTAAGAATATATTTAGCACGAAAGCCCCGTTAGTTATCAGCACACAGTTCTTAGAGACTGTTACAAATATAAACACGTATGAAACACGCCTACGTTCGCGTTGTCGCTGCCACGAGAACTCGATTTCTATCTTCGTCGGAGATAAGGGCTCATTTGTAAACGCGAAAGTGCCAGCAGTTTTTGGAATCGTCGATGTACAGAGAACGTTTTTGTTTCCGCAACAGCCCGGGCTCTGTCTCTTACGAATTCGCGAAGGAGGTTCTTAGAGGAGATCGTGACACATCTCGTGGGATCGACCTTTTTTCCATCTTCTGCCAAATTCTCTCCTAAAAAGGGTTGTAAACATTGGTTGGGGCGTTTGCACGTTCCTGGTAACGCCCGTGGTTTCGCTAGGGACGAGAGAAAAGATGAAGAAAAGGGAAGGAGGAGACAGAGCCCCGAGGCGAGTCACTCGCGACAGGGAAGATGAGACCAAAAAGGATTCGGTGCCCTGTGCATCCTCTTCTTCCTTTGCAGTCACCGACCCTGTGAGATCCTATGGCCTCCATGGTCCTCCGCCGTTGAATATTCACGAGGCGATCTCCAGCGGACAATAAAGCCTCGTCCGCAGAGCCTCTGCAACGTCGCGCGCGCGTGCACATCGGAGAGGAAGCGCGATGAGAGGAAGAGGGAATAGCGAAGAGCAAGAGGGAGTGAATAACCAGTGAAAATCCTCCTACTGTTGGCTGCTTCAACTACCAGTAGGAGTACGTACCAACGCTGAATAGTACAGCGCGAGGTCTGCGAAAAGCTGAGGAAACTAGAAGAGCCTCGATTTGGAGTAAACGTTGAGACATATGGCCACCAAGTGCAATACAACAGGGAGTAACGACACAGAGGGCAGGTGACCTGTAAAGTATAGAGCAACGAGAGAGTAGAAACCCCAACGAACCTCAACGCCTGTCGCTTTCGTTTCGCGCGATACGAGGGCGAAACTTTTGTGATGTGTTGACGTGCCTATTGTTGGTCTGTGGTCACCGGTAAATCACTAAAACCATGATTCATGTTCCGTATGAATAGAGTTGAACTAACTTTAGTAAACTTGGTTGGTTTCATCCATCATCATCCAATTAGGTTTCTCTTTCAATTACATTAATTACGATCGACCCAATTAATCGTCGTGTTTATCGAACGTCGTATCAATTTTTCTCTTCTATACTCGCGGAGATACGACTATTTATTCTGCTGAATATTGTCATTAAAGGGCATGCGCCAATACGATTGTAGGCACGAAGGCAATACGCGAACTGAGGAACTATATCGTTAGCACTCAGTTCGAGGCCACTCTCAATTTCACTTCAGAGAGTCCAAGGATTTGCATGAGATCTACGGCTAAATACGTTTTCCGCAAACTTCAAAGCTTCCCTGTGGTCCAAAGTGGAAGCGACTCTTCCACGTTCACTTCGTATACGTTTATTATATCGCCACGTACACGTACAATGGTTGAATACTAAATTTATACACGCAGTTACGTACCTGGTAATACGGACGGTGGAGGATCCTGGCTACGGGGTTAGAGAGAGGAAGAGAGAGACAGACAGAATGCGATGGTTCACAACTGCTACTGCTGGCTCCTTTTCTCCTGTGGTCTCCGGTGATGATACTACTCTTAGGGTCTAAGAAGCGCTGCGGAGTATGGTTGCCTTGAATGGGGCACGTCTGTTTCGCCTCCTCAAATTCGCACAACTAACCCACACGAAAATGTAGACACCTCTCTTGCGAGTACGATCTTCTTTGAACACCAAGTTTCTCTCCCCTTAATTCACCACCGCTGCTTACTAGAGATCCAACGTACGAGTGGAACACTCACGGGAGCACGAAGAGATCTGCAATTCCACAAAAATGAGATTGGGGTTAGTACAGAGTCGATCAATAAATTTTTCATATAATAATTAACATATCGGTGTAATAAATATTAAAGAATATGAAAATTTGCGAGTTTGCCCTGGCGCCAGCGTTCTTTGAACATCGTTTCTTGCCTCGAGCTAAATCTTGATCGAAAAAAAGCCTGGAAAGCAGTTATAAAACGCGGGCGTCTTTGATCTGAAGCGTTTCTTCGAGTGAAAGAAAATCATTTGACGACTGAACGGCGCTGGTAATTGGGTGAATCGGATAAAGTCGTTCAAGTTTCTATTTCTCTCGTAAACGGAGGGCAGTCGAGACTGATGCTTGGCCTGTGGGGCTTTTCCACGTTCGAAGCTGGCGGAACTTGCACACCGCTTTCACGGCACGGAGCCTTCCATCCACGAGGGGAAAAAGTTTCCACTTTTGCGGATAGAAATTTGTGTGTGTATATATCCGCGCGCGCGTGCGGGAGGAGGTAGAGCAGAGAAAAACTGTGCGACCTGAGGGCGTCAGGGGCATTAGAGAAGCCGCGAGTGTATCACATACGCTATGAAACTTCATGCAGACGAGAGAGAATCGCGAGACTCGGAGACTCCGAAACAACGCGATTGTAAGGACGAAGAGAAAATGTTCTCCGGGTGAGTTCTCTCTCTACACAAAAGTATACCGTGAAAGAGAGAGAGAGGGAATACGTTTTGCAGGAAAAGAGCATATACACCGATAGCACCTTATGTATATATTTGTATCTACAGATATACGCGTGTACCGAGGAGAGAAGGAGAATACCACGGAGGATATATATAGTGCGCGACGGGTGAGTCACGATCCAAGTCGCCCTGGAATATTAACGACTGCCCTGTACCCACCAACCAACATGCAGAATGGTCGAAACACCGCGTCGGTATAATAGCAATTTATTTGTTTTTTTTTTTTTCCCCTCTGGTCTTTGCTTTGGTTAAGCACGGACGAACGTGTACGTAACGCGAGGACAGAAGGATTTAAGCGAATGAATCATGATGCGATTCTTGAAAACTCCCACAGCACAGTTTTGCATTTATTTCCGAATCATTGGAGACGAACTCTAAATGCATTAAATTCTGTCGTATGTTTAATGCATTTCTGATCGTAACTCGGCCCTCGAAATACTTGGGAAGGGATCTGAAAAGCGGCGACTACAAGCATATGCAGCAACGCACTCACGAATCTCTTTGCTCAAGGTTTTTCAAATATATTTGTACCGAACGCGAGGTCACTGTCCATTGGAGTTGCACGCTGATTTCGCTTTCGACATCCACCGCTTCGGTAAGGGCTTTTTCGTCCAAAAGATTGATCGTTTGTTCCCCCATCTGTTTTCCTTCGATTCACTCGCTGTCCATCCAGTCTGGCACAACGCCGCGTTCAAACGATTATTTCCATTCGATAAGATTCGTCGTCAATGAAGGCCGAATTGTTATTTAAGGACATTGCACATGAAAGAGAAAGCTGGTGGTGTCTGGTGCTCCGGACACTGTATTACGACCCCCCTGATAGCGAGGATTCCGCGGTGGTCCCGGAAGTGCGCAATCCGCGATGGTGAAACGAGGCACACGCGATCAGCCGAGCGAGCATCTTTGAAAGAAAAGGCGAAAAAATAGGTTCTTGGGGGGGATTGAAAGGAAGGCGCCGATAAAGTCGAAGAAGAAGGAGCGCAATGTGCGCTCATCGGTTGAAAGACTCCGCCCGTCCACGCATCAGGCGCTTGGTAAAACATCAAAGGAGCCTGTCTCTTACTCCTGCCAAAGCAGCGAGTGCAGGATAAGAACAGCCCACACTGTGCTTCACCGGCTTCATATAATTTGCTTTTCGGTCCGTCGGATTTCAATAGTATCGGAACATCTAGGCCTCCTGCATGCTCGCGTCCTCCCCCTCGCGATGCTTGTTTCACTCCTTTCCGGCGTATATATTCGAGCAAAATCCTGCCTCGATTTTCCCTATCCGACATACTCGTTTCCCGTACGTGTTCAGCCTTCTTCCGTACGCTGTATCTAGTTTCGAGTCAGAGCAGTTCCCATCCTGCACGGAGAAAGCCGCGATAATGCCGTTCTCACAAAGGCACCCGCGAAATTAGTTTCCTACGGAATTCGATTCAGCTACGAAGCCGCAGGAGCAATGAAGGATGAAGTAGAAAAAAACGGGGTTAAAATCAACGAGAAACGTACGCGCAGGAAATTTCTCCCTCTCTCGTTTGAGTCCGCTGATCATTGCGGTTGAAAGACAATCAGAGATCGACGCTGGTTAATCTGAGTTTCCCTTACTATTAGCTACGTAGATATATAGGAAAATTACAGCGACTGATGCTCGCGACTAACGTTAACATTTCGTTAACATTTCGTAATTACGAAGACGACTGACTCAAGCCTGATATTACGTTGATGCCGAAGTTGAAACAACCAAAAAGATGAAGGTTCATGGCCGTGGGCGTCGTCGCTTCGCCAGAGGTCACCCCGAGTCAGCGAGCCGGTCACTGATTCTCATAACTGAATAATTCGGCCGTTTAGAAAGCCTCTCTCTCTCTCTCTCTGGTGAAGGGTGGTCTGCCTCTTGGCCCACCCCCACAAGACGAATTAAATTTAGAGCTCCTTGTTCGTTGGCCTGAACGCTGACGCGATAACCCAATATTTATACAATTATAAAGCCTGTGCGTCAGGCCTCTCGTCGCTATCCGTACTCATTCGCGCTCCTTTCCCAAATACTCTTGTTACTTCGTACAAATATACACGCATATAGCTATAAAGTGGCCGGGGTGTATACACACGGGATGGGGGGTACTTTCCAAGGGATTCTCCGAGGCCTCGGGAGATTTCGTTAGGGCAATCGGAGCGTGAAACCGGCGGTTTCACCCTCAGCCGTTCCCAAAATGGCTACGATGATTTTGCAGCATGGCGGCTGCGTTTCTCCATTCCTGTAACTGGCATCTCTCATCTCTGTACTTTCGCGAAAAAATCCAGAACCGAAAGATTCAACCATTGGCCGTCAAATAGTTCATACATCGGTTGTGGGTACTCTGTGGGCTGGTCTATGCTCTCAAGAGAGACATGTACCTGACCTAAAAAAGTCTATCTAGTATCCCTACGTGCTTGCCTGCTAGTCCAGTTGTATTATAATATGTATGGCAGTCTCATATCTCATGATGTCCCCGGGCCGGCTAGCTAGTTCTTATTAATGCATTCCGGAGCGTGTATATGCAGTAAAGTGCGCTTGGTACACGTTGCCGGTGAATTCCCGGTGTGATGGAGAAAAGAGGGAAAGTGAATGAGAGAGAAGGATAAGCGGGGCGTCGTCCTGGTAGACCGCGAGAGGGCATCGCGCATAATCCGCATTCGGGTCTCTGGTACTTCCGGGCCAGAGGTGAAACAAGACGGGAAGTTGGCTCTTCGGCTTTTCTACGCTGTGTATACTCGTACATAGACGAATATACACATAGGTACATAAATATCTAGATACAGATATAGTATCGAGGGTAGAGTAGAGCAGCATGCAGTAGAGAAAATGCAGGAAGGTCGGAAGGTCCCGGGTGTTGCACCCCGTGCAGTATTGCTCACCTGAGCGGCTTCTATCGTCTCTCGCACTCGTACCCCAACCGGAAAGTTATCTCAATCAATATAATTGCGGCATGAGAAACAATTCTAAGCTCCCTTGGAAGTGCGCCAATTAAATTTCCACGTTTCAAACTCCTCATCCTGATGCTCTTTCTCGCTTTCGCTCTCCTTTCTTACCCTCACACCAACATGTGCTTTTCCCACAGTATACCGCCAAGTGAAATTTATAGTGTACACGCGGCTTTTCTCACTTCGCACTCTTTTTGCCAATTAATTCCGGAACAAATAAGAATGCGTGTTCCGCCAAAGCTATTACGGTTAAGAGGAATGAAACTTTCCATACGAAAACCCAATGAATTCATTTACCCTCTTACCGAAAATAAGTTAGCCGAGCAGCCACTGAGAACCGTTAATTGGATATTCCGCCAGAGGATGGATGAAACGGATTTGCATGAATTACATTATTCTCCTCAAATCAAATGATCCATTGCATTTCCCATTTCAACATCTTGATTGCGTTCTTTCCATGACAATGATTTTAATCAGCGTATTTCGAGACTCGTGTGTTTTTCCCTGAAAATCATCAACTTTATGTCTGGATCATCAAACACCCTGATAGATCACGGTGTCTCTATGTGTCTATACTTTATCACAGCTCTCAGCCCCCTATAATAATTTTACAGCTACCTACTTGCTTATTATCTTATAGTTCTTGTCATCGATTCATGATCGGATAGAAATGGATAATGAATGTGTTGTTTTTGATCCACGTATTTCCTTTGAACTTTCATTCACATCCCAAATGGCAAAGCGAAGTACTTGATAGCAGCGCAGTTCTAATTGTTTTTCATAAATACATTATTTCTGGTTCAAGTACAAGAATTCCAATCTAAAGTACTTTCCCGTAGTCGCCTGTAATAAATTCGCTGAAATTTCACTGTGTGTAGAGAAAAAGTTACGACAAAGCTGTATATATCATTCGCGCATGAGCCTCAAGCGTAAAATTCCACACTCCAACCGGAAGCTACTTTTATACACAAGAAAAGTGCAAATTTCCCAGGAGAAAGAGCTTCGAAAATGTATCATAAGCCTTATCGTTAAACTGGGGAGCTTGGCTCGAAGTTTAAATACTAAAAAATGACAGCATTGGGGTCAGGGATTTGTTGAACTTCTTAGTAAAGTTTACGTTACATTTTTTCGGTTAATCAAGAAGAACGATTGCTGCTGTAATATCAGATGCTCAATTTATTTAGGGAACGTATCCGAACTTTTGGCTCTCGTAAGCAGCCTGTGCTGGTTCGGAGCTTTATTTATTCAGTGTGAACAAGAAGGGGTTGGCATTGTAAACCACTCGAACTTTCCGGAAAGGTTTATCCAAGTCTCAAAGCTTCCGGATGACGTACACGTGCGTAACTCGTGATGCTACGAATTCTATAAGCGTAAGAAGCTCTTCAGCTGAAAATTTGATTGCCAAACGACCGACATTTGTTGCACGAGTTTGACGAATTTGATGTTACGTTTAGAATCATGAGAACATTTTAATCCGATCTGCAAAACTCACGTGGGCGTAACTTGGGGTTAAGAATCGAAAAGCGCGAAAGTATCATTTTCATTCACCGAAATACATCGCAAATGTGAAACAAAGGAAACGCCGTACGTGCCGGTTGGTCTTTCATCAGAAATGCCGCGGATGTATCTGCTGCTACGATTGTTAGCACATATGCTCTCGGTCTTTGCATATCTTGGCAACAGACAGAAACGCTCAGCTGGTATAAATTTGCTCGGAACGGATGAACAAGCCTCGAACTGACCGGACCCGATTGCGTGAAACGTTAAACAATAGCAGACGCCAACGGAGAACCTCTCCGAGAATTTCGACCAACGTACGGTCCCGCCACAAAGCAAAGTCTCGGCAGGTGGATGTGTCCACGAGATTTTGAGTTTTCCGCGTGAGCGATGATATTCGCGAAATCGAATGCTCCAGAAATGATTCCTATCCATTCCCTTTAAATTGATTGTGACTAAATTTGAGCAAACTGATGGGCTTGCTATTCATTTGGATTAATTGAGGTCCGAATCGGTCAAACATCATTGAATAAAAAAAACCAAGTGTAATTAAAATAGAATCGTAATGAGGCTCGATTGAATGGAAATAACACGAACTTCGCAGCAATTCATAAATCGTGATGGAGATTGCATCAAAATCGATTCGCTCGTGGAATGTCCACGAGAAATATCGCAACGTAATGATGCAATCTGATTATTTATAACCCAGTCTCGAAGGTCGTGAATCAATCGATAAACAAGCTATTATTAAATATGACATGTTGAGAAAAAAACGCGTATAGACATTGTGCAAGAAAATAGTCCGCGATTTGCGTGGGAGATTGAGCGCGCGCGCTCTATAATCCTCGTATTTTATCTGCGTTGCTATTTATTTTGCTTTTTTCTTCTGCTCTTAGGTCGGAGATTTATTGCTCGTAATAACGGTGCATTCGACGTGGTCGAGCGATTGCGGTAATGTTATCTCATCCGTCGATTATTACCCATGAGATATTTGTAATTCAATCGAGGAGTTATGGCAAGAATTCCAAATCTCTCGATCCCACCACGTTGTGAGTTTTTCAATATTTACGTTGAAAATAAAACACAATGCCTGAGAGCCACGTGGCCCGATGAGGGAGTCTACCAGGTGAATGGACTCTTTATACTGAAATGAAGTTTGCTCATGTTTTATGAATGAAAAATCGAACACGAGCTCCGTCGGAAAAAATAAACGAAAATAAACTATACGTCTGATGCCCCAAATTTCCTCAAACAATAGTTACAATTACCGTTGAAATGACTGTACAAAAAACTAATCGATCGATACCTACTCCGATCATCTCGAAAGAGGAAAATTATTGCATAGGATTCGCCCGTCTAGACGGGTAGATGAATGAAAATCTTCTCTATTCAAAATTAATTTTAATATTTCAGGGATAACAGTTCTTGTGCACAATAGAGTAAAAATATAATCCGTTTTATTGAAAAAATAATGAGTCGGGTTACCGAACGTCTGATACGAAAATACAACTTTTAGAACTTTCTAATTTATGCAACAATAAGTTTGACACTTTTTATCAAGCTCGGAAATATATTTGGAAAGGAATACCTTCAAATTATTCCCATTACAATTTTCTCAAGCCGACAATTTTGTCAATGCATATTTCGATACAATAATTTTTATACGTTCCGCGATATTTCAATCGAATTTTCTAAATCCGTGATGTTGAATAACCGATAAACCACTGCACGTTCTCATTATTTTTTCTCCGATGGCATAGAGTTTACAAAACGTTTATTTTGACTGAAGCATCGAGGTTAGTCGATTCGATCGACGGAGAGTTCCTGATTTAAAAAACAATATCAGAGAGCCTCGTGTACGTTCCGTACACATTGAAGAGGGTGAAAGAAACTTCAAGGCGAGGAGCTGTCACGCAGAAATTCTCCATTCGAAAACTGCAATTTACTTCCTACCGTTAGGGAAAAGAAATAGAATGAATGCCAATTTTCGTCCTTCGGCAAATACACAAAGTCAGCTCAAGAAAAAGGTTCAGTAAATGATGAAAAAACAGAATCATGATGGAAATTTTCAGTCGTGGAAAACTTCACTGTCGATATTGAAGCCGCAAAATGAATCCACGTTCATTCTTTTTATAAAAATGCAATGTCCGTACACACGATGAACGTGTCGATATTCGTCAAACGCCCAGCCTCGAATGTACTCATTACGCTCAACTATTTCCATCATCCCTTGGAGTGAAGGGACAAAACACCGGGAATTAGGAATAATTTGACGCGATTGATTGGTTGATCATGTGCCGATAGTCACGAGAAACCTCGTTCTGGGAAACTCGACGAAAATAATATGTGGTTTGGATTCCCCATCCCTCCCTTTCTCTCCTATCGAACTGAGTGATCATCGCAATGAGTATCAAACACGTTAACGCGATGATCGATTTGTTCAACAATCCTCTCGACAACCCCATAATCAGTTTAATTGCACCTATTCGATACCAAATCGCCGGAATCTTTTTGATTGATTTCAATCAGTTCCCTGAAAACCAAACTCGAATCTTATCCTGTGTATTTTTTTCTTCATTCTTTGAAACAAACGGATTTCGAATGAATAAAGAATCGAGTGTCTCTGAAAATATTCAAAGCCGAGCAGCTGTTTTTTTTTTTGCATTCGCGAATATTTGGCCATTAGATATTGATCGCATCAGTAATCAGAAACGATCGAGTTTAATTTCCAAAATGGCACTTTGCTGTATGCATCGAGCCAGATCCTTATTGACTTTTCCTTCGACATGGGAAATATCCCGAGCTAGGCTATAGGAATATAAAAAAAAAAAAATAGAGGCACGTGTGTCACGTACCGGCGTATTTACCGAAGAGTATAAATTGCAGAGTATCCCATGATTGGTAAATTTATAACAACGGATACAAAATTTAATTGGGAACAGTGCAAATTTGACCAGTGAGTGTAATTGAATGAATACATTTGACCGAAACGAGAGCTATCGTGAATGGATTTCGTAGTAGCTTTTCAATTATAGCAAAAAGCTCATCAAGGTAAACACACTCAACGGAAATCAGGGATAAATAATTCAATCGCAGGATGAATTACAATTTATCAGAGCGAATGTCTGGAGTAAAGGTATTTTGTTTATTTCTGATCAGCCGAATCCGGAGAGGCCGAAAATTAGATGATTTATTTATTGGACTCGAAGCGAACGAAAATTTGGTCTCGGAAATTATTAGTCAAATTAGTTAACGTCCCAATTGCGAATATCTCGAAATTTGGTAATGGACCAACAGTTAGGGGCTGATTACAGGCAATTGCTCCGACCGATACGTCGGTATTAATTTCCTAACCATGTTTTATAGAGCAAACTTTACATATATATACGCTGCGATATATTTTCTAGCATATACCTATATCATTAGGTTATCAAGTGGAGGAGAATTGTTGGCATTACCACACGATGCTGGTGCTCCGCTCCATTCCACGTATGGGAATGACTCTCTTGCATGTTTTACGTTTCGAATCAATGTTTTTGCATAATTCAAAGGCGTTGCCTGCGCGTTTTTTCTCAGCCTTATATACGACCACCACGTACATACGATAGTCTATATGCGTGTGTGCGTCTTCGTATTTTCGAAGGAAGTACCTGCACATTTATTTGAGCAAATGTGCGTAGGTCCATGCACGAAACTCATGTACTTTGCTCGGTGTGTGAGAAAAAGTTTCAATCGATTTTACTTTGACTGTAAAATCGTATGATACACGTCGTTAGTCTTGGAATATTCAAAATTTCTTTGTGTATATGCAGTCGGGAATGTAGCACGCACGCGTCCCCGCCACATAAGTCGTGGTCATAGTAAATCCAGTGTGGATCACATATGTTCTCGTCTAGTCAGTGCAGGATGGTATGCACTCTGGCGCCACGGATTAAACATTCACGAAGCTCTCTTTCTTTCTCTCTCTCTCCTTTTATCTATCGTTCTCCCCCTTCCGACGGAGCGTACTTTTTCCTCTTTCCAGTCTTGAAAAAGATATGTGCTATTTGTTACCTCTGCCAGAAACCACTCGAAATAAACATCGTGACCGGAGTCGTAACGAGAAATATTTGAGATAAAGGAAAATTGTTTATTCATGAGAATACGAAAGATAATAGAAAAGCTTTATTTCCGGCGCAGTGTTTTATCCGAAAAATCAATGAGGCGGTGCAGTAATGAGGAGAGAATCTTCTGGGCTGAAAAAAATGGGTCACAGTGCAACAGAACTCGAAAAATTCTGGTTAATGCAAGGAAAATTTTACCGAGGAATTCGGTAAACGCTCAATCGTCTTTGTCGTCTCTGGCCATGCCTCAAAGTTCCGATTCATCGAGAAGCGTTATGAAACAATACAAATATTTAATGCGACGAATCCTAAGGATATAAAAGATGTCAGGGTCAACCGTTTCGGGCAGATCGATCGAATGATTCTGCTAACGAATTTCATTATCGAAACGGTTCATTACCGATATAAATCAAGCGAGTAATAGACGGAGAGAGCGAGAGAGAAAGAGAACCGGGCGGAGAGATATGTGACGCCAGTCCAACGCCAAACTCATCTAACCTTTCCCGAGCAGACGAGTTAATTGAACGCAATTGCGATTGGGCGATTTTCTCTTGTCGTTCTCCAGAGAGAATACCAATGACAAAAATCGATTGATCGCTCTGTTTCCTCATTCCATCGTCCGCGATGCGACTTTTTTTTCCTCATATTCCGTTCCATATCTTTTCGCGAGCTCCTACACAATTGTCCGGCTATCTAAACTGGTAAAGAAGACAATTACTATCCCGGACTCACTCAGACCCATAAAAAGTCAAATTGCTTTTTGTTGGACACAGCAGGTCACGAAAAACAGCAGCTCATGCCTGGCCAACAACATTTTTCTTTGATCGTTATCATCGAGTTGGTCTTCTACAATTTACACTAATTTCGATCAATTGCCTGTTACCATCACGGTTGCATTTTCTTGAGCCCTGATAACACGACATCCGTCTTGGATAGTACGTTTTATTTGTTAAATAAAACTGTTGTATTGTTGTCGGAATAGCTGACGTTTCTTGCTCGAAGATCTACAATGCTTTTCCTTTTAGCAGTTTTATTTCCGTTTCAGAGCAAACTGGAGTTTCCTTCGTACTGTTCCTTTTACAATGTCATTTTTACTCATACAGTCGAGTTGCAACCCTTAGCTATTTGTATTTACCCTTCGACGTCACGAAGGAACTTGTCCTGACGTATCAACCTACAGTCAGAGACAAAATTCGTTCCCTTTTTGTTATTCGTTTGGCAATTAGCCAAATTGGCAAAAGTTCGTGCAACTTTGCGCTGACACAAATGCTCCGATGAAACTTGTTGAGAGACGGAAGAAAAGAGTGAGAGGAGGCGGAGAAGGCGAGCTTTTGCCAGCAATCGTCTGAAGCTTTTATCGTCTCGAATAAACGCATCGGGGAAGGGACGATGAAAGGAAACCGTCACCCTTTTATCTCCGATGTGTCTTAATTAATCGATTCCAGTGATGGACAGCGTCACCAAGGACGCGGAGATAGATGAGACGGAGAAATTATACAGACTTTTTTTACACGATCAGAATTTCTCATTACACTTGGTTCGAACATTCGTGTCGAACTTATAATTAATCTACTCTCTTGATTCATTCCCTCGAATCAAATTTCCATCGACAAACTTCATTTCCTCTGGACAAGATACAATTCCATTTTAAAAAATGTTCCAATTCCGAAAAATTTGGCAGTCTCAGAGAAAATTTCTCGTCACAATTGAGTGCTAATTGGATGAGCGCAATCGATAAGTGCAAGACTCTCAATATGACGATGACGACGACAATAATTTGAAAAAAAAAGGGAAGGAACGGATCCTCCGAATTGTGGAAACTCGTAAAATAAAGTTTCGGTAATGATTAATTAGCAAAGAGAGAACGATAAACGAAGCAAAGTGGTTAATGAACGGAAGACACACTTTCAACGGATGAATGAGTGACAAAGTGCGGAGATCGCGTAAGGAGAGAAAAACGACGTAGAAATAGGAATAGAAAAGCATCGGTTCGATGAATCGAAACACGTTCATTAATAAATTGGCGAGAGGTGAAGAGGGTTTTACGATGGCGCGGTGTGAAAACGTCGAGATTTCGGAAATTGGATCGGCACGTAGTAACTCGAGAGGAATACGATCTAAAGAGGAAATTCGCTGGACTGATGGAAGGAGAGAAAAGTTGTGCCCTTCCCTGGCAGCATCGCAAGCACACGATAAAATATCGCCCGTTCTCGCTTTCGTCTACGTGACTCGATTATCCAAGAATTAAATCTTGACGAAGGAGAGTCAGCGCGAGAGAGATATATAGAGAGAGAGAGAGAGAGAGAGAGAGAGTGGCGGAGAGAGAAGATTTCCTCATGATTTCTCGAGACTCTTTTTGGCCGTAAAAGCTTGGTTAACCGCACGCTACGACCTGCTCTAGCCTTGGGCGTTACGATCTCTCGCAAAAAAGCTTGAAAAAAGGCCACAAAATATTGCAACAAACAGACGCACACGTCAATCAATTCTTTTTCGCCCTAGGTAAGCGTTCATCTCTCGTGAAATTGCTCGGCAACAAAAGGACGAGAGAAAAAAATATCGATGAGCACACATTGCACAGCAGACGTTTTTTTTTACCGCCGTATTGATTATTGGTCAATAAAGGTGGAAAAAAAACGTGTGTCGGTCGACCAAATATCAAAATGAAGCCACGTGTGTGCTCGCCTCTCCATGGGCCTATCACGAAGATTGGAAATGGAAAAACAATATGTACCAGCCGAGAGAGAATACGAGAAATATCGATAATAACAATGATCAAGACAATGATTTACCCCACGATGCATGATGAACCAAAAAAAAAAGCTCTTTTTCTTTCGAATACATCGACATACGTCACACGGAGCAGCTTCATCATAACGGCCCCGGGAATCGTTAAATCTTCGTTGATAAGTTACGAAACATTGAGTACGATTGACACTGACGTTCGTGTGCGTACAATTATGAATAAATGCGAATACGTGACATTCCATGTCGAATCAGTCATCGACGATAATTCGAACATTAGCTTTACGATGAAATTAGAAAACTCTGGAATAATTATAAATAAATTAATATGTGACCTGCGAATCGACTTTGTGCTTTCGAATTAAAAAAAAAAAACTTGCAATTTGTTAATTTTCGAACTTTCATTACGCGTTTCTTCGACATTTGAATAATTAATGAGAAAGAAAGAAGAATAAAAAGTAACGGAACGATGGGTCTGTCACACAACGAGTCTCATCGAACGCCTAGAGGGCTTCATGTTATCTGCGCGTTGGTGCAGTTACGCGTCAATACAACATCGTGCAGTCGCTCGAATAATGAATCCCGTCCGAACGCAAATGAAGCAAAAAAGAAGTATAGAAATGGAGGCAAATAGAGGATACACGAGAAGGCAACAACTGCGGAGACCAGAGATCTCTCTATATCTGTCTCTGACTCTCTCTCTCTCTCTTTTACTCTTTATTTTCTATTCCATCCTTGCCTATTTTTTCCCGCTCGTTCGAATTCCCCGTTTCCCAATGGCAATGCACGAGCCAACGGACTGACGAATCGTTCGTTAATGTTTCCTGGGATTTGAGCTGAACGCTGAAATGACTCGAAGCAAAATGCGGTTCCGTTGTTGTGAATGAACTCGGAGGAAAATCTTTGCTCTTCAATCGCGAAACTCGACGCTAAAATACTTTGCAAAGAGCTTTTCCTTCTTAGCCGACAGATTATCAACGGTCATTCGATTCCGTCACATATTGAAAGCCTAGAAAAATCATTGTATTATTTATTCGATGCTCACAGTCATAACATCAATGATTAAATGCGACGAAAGCATTTTTCCATGCGAGTACGATTCGCTGCCAAACGCCGGCCTCAATTTCGTGTAATTTATCGCACGAGTTTCAAACTTTTTCCATATCCTCGTATCGTAGTGTGCGCAGGAGTTCTCGTGAATGATAATTCTTGGCGATATCATATCGTTTGATCGTTGATTCCCGCCGCGAGCAATATAGAAATGATGAAAAACATCCGTTCAAAGAGCAATTGATTTACATGGTATATTACACTTTGTGCAATGATCGATTACGCCACACATAGACCAAAAGTCTCTCGCTGCACAACGTCATATCGTCTACTAAATTTCGCAGCTATATGGGTTTCGAGTTTGGTGAAAACGTTCGAAGCAGCGAACAATTGTATTTAATGCAATTGCAAAGCTTCTCGATGCTGGTCTCTCAATAACGAAAATTGAAACACGCGACGCGATTAAATTCAGGATATGGAATATGATCCTGTTTCGAATGGTTACTTCCGTCAATGAGTGCCTGGACATGTACGTTGTGTTCATTTTTTTGTTTTTTCCATCGCATTCGTATACTGTGATCAAGTTTATTGATCAAATGTTCTGCCTTTCCCTCCCCATTGGCGTATCAAGTTTTTGCAGTTCAATACGAAAATGAATCGAATATTTGTAGACGAAAATAATTTACTGCGATCCGATTTTTTAGAATTAATTAAGCCGCTCTTAATCGAATCGTTGCTACTTTTCCAAATGTATATTTTGATCAGATTGTGAACTCGACATAACCGTGAATCTGTACACGTCGAGTTTTAATTTATTGCTATTACCATTCGACCGATTAATTGCTACGAGCATGATTCGGTGAATTCCGAAGGTAATTTAGAGTGTTAAAGCACATTGAAAAGATGGGTTTCATTTTTATATGTGAAGCCGCTCTCAATCGATTTTAATGACCCAACGATACTTGTTCGTACTTCCCCCGAATGTATATTTTGATGGAATTACGGATTCAGCATGGCTATGAATCTGCACGAATCTCATTATAATTGCTATTACTATACAATCCTTTAATTGCTATTGTGCATAATTCATCCAACTCCAAAGATAATTTCAAGAGATTAAGCACGTGAAAAGGCTCGTGGTTTTTACGAAAAAAAAGATCCAATTACTATTGTAATTTCTCGTAATGAATCGAATCGTAAATAAATCGATAAAGCAATTTTCCATCTGATAGCTCTGAAAGAGGATTTAAAAAATAAATTGATATGAGTTTCGATAAATCATGGAATCGTAATGAACGCATTCAATTATAATGTATAAGCCGGAGTTTCGCAAATTCGAAAAATAGCTTTTCGTTGTTGATGATTCTTTAGCTCGCAATGTAACGCGAGAAATAGCATTCCTGCAGTGAAATTGCCAAACATTTCGAATTGGGAATACGGTAGTTAGTTGACGGGAAGCTTGAAATACTGTGTTGAATTTAGTGAAGCGGGTTATTTTACAAATGCCAAACATTTTGCCTCGTGTCTCGCGCGTTTCCTAGTTGCCACTGAATTTTTCAAAGCCAATGACGCTCGAACAATGGCTTTGGTGAAATTCCACTAAGCGCTAAGTATGATCTTACGGGCGCACAAAACGGCAGGGTGAGAGAATCAGCCTGCTGAGCGCCGTCTAATCACGAAAGCCAGAAGCGCGTGTTTCGAGAGCATTCTTCTCACCGCGGAAACACGTACACGGCAGTGTCCTGATGCACTGCTCAGCCGCAGAATTTATAATAAATATACTGCGTCATTTTTCTATTATTCCGCATCCACTAAACATTCGAGGGAAATATTAACGAGTGATTTTTACCCTATAATTCCGATTTTTTTCTCTTCTTGATAGAAAATTTCGCCAACACCCTTTACATGTTTGTATATGCGCAAAGGCTTGAATGTACGAAATATATATACGAGAATACTACGCACGACACACGAACGAACTACAGAATCAGGACTCACAAGGGTGCGTGCGAACCGTGAGAATTAATTAACGCGCGGTCCAGGAATAATTCATGAGAGTTTCGAGCGCGCCGAACGCAGCGCCCTCTCTCGACAACTGGTGGAGGAAACGAGATGAAAACACAGTTTCGGACGTAGCTTTTTCCCCGGAGCAAATCCTTTCCTCACTCCGTCTCACTCGCCACAACGCTAGCCACCAGAGGGCGCGGTTTCACTGGTTTTCACTGGATGAGTTGACCAAATAGCCAGTTTGGCTAGTTTCAAACAAAAAGCGAGAGGGAGTGAGAGAGAGGGACGTGAAACAGAGACAAAGAGATAGAATTTCGAGCACACACACGTTACCGAGTACAACATTGCAATTGGATTTTCAGCCCGAATTTTTTCCCTCAGCTAATCCGCGGATCGCAACGCGGTATTTCCGCTCAACCTGCTTTTGGCCCTTCATAACCTTTCCCACCCTTCCGCCCCTGTGGTTCCACGTTCTGACCCCCTTTGCATCTATTCTTTCATTTCACCGCAATAATCCTCGATCTGCGAATATGCACGACCTTTCCATATTTTCGTCCATTTCTCTAGCGTTTTTTTTTTCTTGTATCTCTCATCAGAAAAACTTTTTATTTTTATTATTTCGCTGTGATATTCCTGGCGATCGTTTCCTACCATCACGTCAAAAATATACTTTCCAGCTCATCTCGGCGCAGAGTTACGACACCAAATACTGCAACGTTATTCCAATGACTCGAGTTTATAAAACGTATTCTATATACAAAATGATAACTGACGTCCGTTTTCCACATTCGTTCAAGCCTTTTTTTTCATTTTCTGCATATTTTTCGACGATGGAACTTGGTGGATGTTGGTCGCTCGAAATTTTAGTGTCTCCTCCAGTTTCGCTCGTTTTCTGAAATACATCAATGTCCGTTCGGAGCTAACGTTTCCTCTAAATAAATTTATTTCGAAGTGACTTTTGGCTCGACGCGACGGTGTGTTTCATATTTTTGTAATCAATGCAGCAGAGGGTTATTTCAAGATCGCATTAAATAAAGAGCTCAGCTAGGACTTTGGAGACTTTTATTACCAAGTGCAAACCGGATGCTCTGCGTATGATTTTTATGACGGATTCTTGGTTTTTGTGGATTTCATTTCGTTCCTTTAGACGTTCGCAAAGTCTCGTCGGGATCCTCGTCACGGAGAAACTTGGTATAAGTTACTTGACTTGCGACTCGGGGTCGGGGAAACATCTATAAGAAAAAAAGGGGCGAATAAGTGCGACAATTTCACCGAAGTTAATGCCGGCTGTACCGAGTTTTGCTATTTCAGTCTCGCACAAAGAAACGTCAGAGCGTTTCCAACTGGAACGACCTTTCGTAGAGCCCTTTTCGGAATTCTCAACGAAGCCCATCGACCTATGGCGCGTTCGATCAACTGAGACTTTACGACCTTATAGCTTATTGAGAAGCCCACCAAGAATACGATTTATAGGTGTGAGAATGGAGCCTTTAAAGGAAAGGAGAGAGGCGATGACCTAATTCGCAAAAGGCACGATGTTCGATCGGGTGCACCAGTCGCCAGCAGGAATACGAAATTGTTCCGCACGGAACAACTCAAGACAAAGATGATATACGAGCATTTACAAAAATATACGGAGGAGGCACTAATTTTATGTCACGAACGTCGCCGGAATATCATAGTGAAAAATTGAACAACTTTCCTGGCGATCTGATTGATTTTATTTTTCATTTTCATTCTCGGATGAGAAGAAAAGGTGAATCGTGTGATGACGGTTGAACGAGCATTACAATTTGTTTCTTTTATGCCGATTACCCGTTTCCGGCCAAATCGCGAAAAGGAAATGTCAACCGAAGCATTAACGCACCTTTTCCAGTAGTCAAAAGTTCTCAGCTCAAGAAGAGGATCCGGTTGAAAAAAGTGTGAGAAAAAGCGCTCCGCGGTTGAAGAGAAGGAAAGGAGGGAGAGCGAGGAAGGCTGAGGGTCGACCCGAGAGTCTCTCCATTACTGAAGGAGGCAAGTATAGCTGAAGATTCGCCAGAGTTTCCCTTCCAATTAGAGTTGCTCTTAACTGATGAGAAGCGAAGGAGATGAGGAAAAAAAAAGATTGGAAAAAGATTTCTTTGCCATATCTTTCGTGGCTACAAAAGTTCGCGCGCGTCAACCGCTTAAATATGAATGAAGATTTAGTCAAAGCTGCACTTTCTCCCATGAATGTCGGTGTATACTTGGGGACCGGGCAGTTGACCCCAGTGACTCGGCTAAATCTATTCCCCGCATGCAAATTGCGAAAAAGAAAAATGCATCGATCGAATAACAACTCTCTTTTGTGTTGTTCTTGCCTGCACTTCCACCCCATATAGTTTTCCTCGCCTCGTTCTTTCTCTTTACCTGCTTTTCAACATTCCATCTCTTTCTCGATTTCTTTCACTTTCCCATGTTTCTCATATCACGACTTCTTACGTGTCCATAAAGAGTAAACACACTTGAATATCAAACACTCGAGGCACCGCAACGAACTCGAATATTTTATTCCAACAAAACCGCAAATTTTCCTATAGTCTGTATCACACGTTGTCGATATATATCCGCACCCTCGAGATTGAACGTTACAAGTCGAATAAATTGCGGTCTCACGCGAGAGCTAGAGAAAAATGCGGCCACTCTGGGACTTCGACCTTTTCATATTCCCCACAGATAAGCTAACGCCAACATAAAGAAACGGAAGAGACAAAGTACATGGATGATCTCATATGATAGTAAACATTGCGATACTCCGTAGCGATGTATCCGTGAATCTTTTCTCTGACACTGCGTAATTTCGTTCCCCATGCTATTTTTTAATTTATAAAAACTTCCTGCTGGATAATCGCAAAGTTTGTTATCCTTGAGCCTGAGGAAATTTGGAAAAGAAAGGACTGAGCTCAAGATAAATGGACCCTCGAACGCGGTCCTCCATCAGGGGTTCGTACTATTTTTAGAAAGAGCAAATCTCAGCCTGAGGCTGAGAACGTTTGAAGAATACGATTTTTTATACGGTCGCGAGTGCGGGGCAGTAATTCGGTGCGATAAAAATCGCTAACCCCTGAATTTCGATTAACAACTCACAGAATGTGTGTTTATTATTAATCGCAATTAGTTTCCAAAATAAATTTCAAAAGTAATTCTCCCTGAATGTCTTCTGAATATTTCGATGCACGAAAAAGCAGATCGCGAAAGAAAAATGTGTGCAAATGTATTCAAAATCGTAAATACTCTGAATACTCCGTAACTCTAAATCGTAGAAGGAGATTTTCGGTTTCGTTACAGAACAAATATTTAAGGAATATGATTCGAATCTTTCCAACGCAGGGCAGCACGTCGAAGTTACTGCGTGGGAGAGGGTACGAAATCGCTGTGGCGGATTCGATGGGGGACGATTTGCCGGCAGTCAACACGACAAAGACATTAGCCCTCGGTGAAGGGGGATGAAAGTTAGCCGTCGGCGAAATCCTGGGGATAGCCATTAGGAGCAAAAAATAAGAAAGGTCTAACGGCGATGGTAATACACGTGGAGGAAATACGTATATATGTGTGTTGTACACATAGTGATAAGAGATCGATGAAGATTCTCGTGTATGCTGAAAATTTTCTCGGCTAAGTGGTCTCAAAGGATGTCACGTTGAGACAAATTGATTTTCCCGAGGCAAAGTTTGAGGCCAGAGGGTTCGCGAGCGGCGTGCATGGTGTATATACTATCGTGAAAATCGTTTTTGTAGAATTGCTTTCGAATGCATCGGTTTGCTCAATTTCTTCGGTCTCATTCTTCTCGTTACCGCGAAAGTTGTCTGGACTTTTTTCGATGAGTATGCTTTCTCACTCTCTCCCTCGTACAGTTTCGCGAGAGGAATGTTTCAGCAGCCTCTGGTTCCAACGACGATTCTCGTATTTTTTTTGGCCTTTTGTTAAAAAGTTTACGTCGACACATGCAGAGTTCACTCGCAATAAGACGTATTGGCACGTACCGAGTGGAATAAGCTGCCTTTGGGCACGTGACTCTTTGGAAATGATATTGCGACCGTATCCGCTGTAACGACGGGTGCATGTGGTGCTGCATCGAGAGGCCATCCTTCAGTCCCTCAGTCTTCTCCCCTCCCCCTCTCCCTCTCTGGCTCTCGATACAGGCAGCCGATATTTTTACTAACACGCTCAGAGAAACGAGAGGGCTCGATTTATCGACTATCGTATTTTTCTGTATTTCGTTATACGAGGAGATTTTACGAGTTTCGCCAACGGTGCAACCCCCCGACCCTCCAGCCTTGCACTCACCTCCCATCCTGGAAAAAGGGGTTGAAGGTATACGAGATGGTGCATTTACGTATAAAATAACGCGCACGAATAGGGTCCGGTCTTTATATACTCAAATGTATACATGTATATATTTATTTATACGGCGAATATCATATATGACAACTATCGGTAAATGAAAGGACGCGACTGAATAGTTTCCGTTCTAAAAAACATCCAAGATCCGCCCTTTCAATTTCTAATCTTTTTTTTTTCTATACGTATACGCGCAGTTAGCTCTGCTCCGGCTAACTGCAACTGAACGATGTGTATGTCTCGAAAAAGTAGGAAAAATGTAAGTTGGATGGTCTGAGCGATGGTACAGCACTCGGGAATTGCCACAGGAATAGTTATAGCTCTTCTCTATTTTCCTCGCTCTTCCGCGCGTAAAGAACGTATATGTATACGGATATAGAACAGCATGCAAGCAGGATATCAAGTAAAGTGCCCTATTTCAATAACCTCACTTTACTACGAATTTAGAAGAAACTTACGTGCTGCCAATTTAACGCTTGAGACGAGAATTTGTGCGGAGGTTTTGATGAAATGCAACAAATGGAAATTGCGCAGTTTTAATTCACGATAAAACGGAAAAATTGCAGAGGGTGAGAACTAATGGAAGAATCGATTGAATTTCAGGGTAAATTCAAGTTGCGGATAATAATCGTGCTATGGCTTTAAAGAAAGTGGAATAATCCATTGATGCTGCTGGAATGGAGCGCGCGAGCGGAAGGAAAGAAAATGGCAGTGAATCGGTTTTTCATCGAGTATCAATGGATTTCCGGCTTTGAATATCGAAGAGGTTGGTTCCGTCGATGGCCGAAGTCGAGAAGTTGAAGAAGAATACCGAGACATTGGTGAAAAGTGGTCAGTTCGATTGCAAATGCGCACGCCATCACGTTTTTCTGTTTTGTTTGTTTTATACTCCTCCTCTCTTCTACTCTTGGTTTCATGGAGGCTCTGTGGCCTCGTTGCGTTGCAGAAGAAGAAAACCACCCTCTTGAGAGCCTCTTGAGAAAGAGAGTTGCCCGCCCTTCACATTTCAAATTCTACTCTCACGTTTCCGTCTTCTTCCTTTCCCTCATTTTCCTCTCCTTCTTTGCGCAGTCTTTTCCACAGAGTTTTCTCATCTACCGCTATTGGAGGATGTTGCATATCGCGTGCTAACTCTATATTCGTACGAGCTTCTCTGCTGCGTATTACTAGCCATTGCCACGAAAGGCCACGCGGGACGCACACAAGATTGTTTACCCTCAGGCGGACGATAAAAAATTGCAAGTGCGAGCGAGAAGGGAATATCCCATCGAGGGACCATTTTCCTCGCTGGACAAAATTAAACAAGCTCGGAAGAATTTTCTAATGTATTGAAAACTGCGGGATGGCCAAGTCTTGAGGGAAAAGCAAAGAATATCCCCGTATACGTTCGCGTCTGTTTGATAGAAAAATGAAAATAAACCGATCATAGAAATAATCGGTTGTGCAAAGAGCGTAGAAAATCTCGAGCGTTTAAACTCGAATCAAGAGCTTTTTATGCTCCGATAAATTGAATCGCGCCAGGCTCTTTTATTGCTTGAGAAAAATGTTGGTTCAGGGTGTGATGTGATTTTTAGGGATGTTTTTGCTGTTGTACGAGGGTTGATTGCTACGTATAAACCGAACAAGGCAAGCCAATGTTTTTTTTTCTCACAACTCGGTCGATTTTTATCGAGTTACAAAAAAAGAGAAATTAGCGCTGGCTGATGTGATGAGAGGAGAGGAGAGGCGCGAGTCGGCGGGAAAAGTGAAAGAGCCGGGGCAAGAGGGCGCGCGTTATAGTCATAGAAATTGAATTTCCTCGGACGGCAGATGCCGTCAGATCCTTCCTGATTGCGTCCGGGGATCGGGGCTCGCCTCCGGACTCTCTTGCCGCGGGACCGCGCACTTTTATACAGCATTCCTCGCAATAATGCAGAAACGTGGCGCGAGTGTGATAAAACGGGAACGCGCGGTGGAATGAGTTTAGAGCGAAAAGAGAGACCGAGTGCAAAAAAAAAAGTTTGGCTAATCGGTAAAACGAAGTTACATAGTCGAGTGTCGGGTGGAAAATAAGAAGAAAAAAACGCGACAATTTTCCTGCTCCCTTCGCTCGCCAAGTGGCACTTTTAATTTATTCAAATTGCATGAGTTTTTCAGACTATCTGTCAAAAATAATCCGTCCCGTGAAAAACAAAGAGATTCAATTTATTCGCGTCGATTTTTTATTTCAAGCAAACTTCATTTGCTCGAGAATTCATTTCGCACCACACGTTCCGTCCACATTTGAATGTTTTTTTCTTCCTTTTCCCTTGCAGCCAAGATCGATCCGTACATTTTTTCGCACCCTGCTCTCGAGAGATCAAACACTCATGGAACGTGACCTCGATGTATTTCGACCTTAAGCGCATGCGATCGTTTTTTGGGTTTGTTCGGATCCGTCAAGACGACGCAAAGAGTTCCTGCCAGAATTGCTTGTAAAGAAAATACAAGCGACCGCAGTCAATTCAATTAAAATTCAATTTTACTCGAGAAAAGAGAGATTCGGGGAAAAAATTGAGAGCAACCACTTTGCTCGATAACTTTGTTCGAACGATGCGATTTGACAAAATGATGAAAAGCATAAAATGTTTATCGAGGAATAAAGAAATGAAAATAATGCGGCGTACTTATTATTCGGTCGATATAGCGTTAGCTCGAGTCAACGTTTTATCAATGACGACACGAAAAGAATTTCGAAGCTCAAGCCAAAGTTGATTACAAGATCGACATAAAAGAACGAGATGGCATACTCAAAGAGAACTTTTTGTCAAGCTTTTTGTTTTTATACGATCCATCCGTTTGATCGTTACATCGGCGTCTGAAAAAGAGGATGATCCTAGAAGGATTTTGTCGTCAGCAGAAGAAGGAGGCTTTAAGAGTGGGTGGGTCTGAGCAATGTGGAAACAAAGCGCCGAGAGGTTGTCTCAGTTTCGACGTAAGAAACGATAGAAACACAGTCTTCTTCTCGTCTATGCTCTTTCGGTGAAACGATGGTGACATTCATCCGGATTCTCGTTGGGA
>JBAJMU010000008.1:5453763-5493605 GCA_037952995.1 Hyposoter didymator
GGGGGGGGCAAGGCGAGAGTCTGCGTTAAGAACGAAAAAAAATCCTTGTCTTTGCTTGTGTGTGTAGGTGCGTGTGAGCGTAGATGTGAGTCTGTCGCTTACGAAGGACAAAATCCTCGTGTTTTCATCCACTTAGGATACTCCGAAGGCTTGCAAAACGAGAAAAAAAAAGCAAAACTGTAAACCAGCAACGGGATTTCAGGCAAAAAGTAACTTAAACCATTTTTCTTGTGCTCTTTGAAGTTCCAGAATCCTTAGCATTTTTTTGCAATACCGAAACCGAATATTACACCGTGAAAAATCCCATGAATTATATGCAAGTATCAAGTTCTCGTACTTTATGCCATCTCCCATTTACGAAGGGATTAAATTCTTGTCGGTTGTGTGTTTGTAAGAAATGATGCACACGGATTATTTTTATGTGTTATACTAACCGCGGTTCAATTTTGTTTCTCCCCCATCGATATTCCGATACGAACGAAAGGGGGATGAAGAAGTTAATTTATTTACCTGCTCGTTCTTCCCTGTTGTCAAAAACGAACGCTATAAAATTGCAAATTTATCGTTTTGTCGAAAACAGAAGTTTTCAATGAAATTTAACGGAAATCGGCTGCTAAAATATCGACTAATCTTGATCCTTTTTGGTCGAAAACAAGAGAATAAAGAAAAATCGTGCTCTGCAGTTATGAAGCGATCGGAAAATTGGCTTTGCTGTTCAGTTTCTTTGTCTGGTCTACCGAAAACTTGGACAACATTAATATCCCACACGAAAACGAAGCCTCTCCAGTGTTCCAATAAACTACACCGAGTGCGCCAGTATATATAGTCGAGAGATCCTCTTGTAGCCAATCGAATTTATTTTCGTATCGGTGAAACTCAAATAACTCACATTATTTGTTACGAGAGATGTATCTAGCGTTGCTCTCAATAAAAAATATTCCAGACCGATTGAATTGAACAAAAAAAAAGTTTATTCCATCTACGTTTCCCGGATCAATCGTCTCATCCACATATTGCAATCAAAAGGGACCGTTTTCGAGTCCGGCATAAAGTCAATAAACGAAATACTCTGGGCAGAGGAGATGAGGAAACAGAGTTACGAAAAATTACGTAATTACGAAAATTTCCTGAAAATGTTTTTGCCAATAGAAATGTCACGGGCGTCGAGTCGTAAATTTGTGCATTTATGGTTAATTAGTCAATAACGAAAATGCTTTATTTGGAACGAACAATGGGAAAGGTTTTGAATCTCATAAGTCTATTTGCTTCAATGTTGATTTCGCACGACATGATTTCTCTCGACGTAACAATGACATTTGGTCGCGTCGAGCGTCCTCTCCTCGCCACAACTGTCGATCATGCGGTGCATACTCTAGCAGAAGTGCAGGGGAGAATATATTGAGATGGGGGGTTGAGCAAACCAGAACAACCAGAGATCCGGGAAAAATCAGAAACGAGGGTGGATTTGTGGGGATTGGAGCTCGTGATTTTCTCCCTTATTCTCTTTCTCTCGCTCCGAGCCCCGCGCGCATATCGAACTGTGACTTTTCTAATCTCTATTTCCGTTAGCTATGTGTCCCTCGTAACTCGTGCACATCCATTTCTGACTCAGAACCGCTGCGACTTATCGCGTGTATAAATTACGAAAAAATTCATCAAAATTTCATAAAAGTCGAGAAAAATTAATCTGAAGAATGAAACTTTTTCAATAGCCAAAGTTCAGACTGAAAACAAAATTTTGTTGGAAAAGATCGATATTTTGTTCGATACGTAACGTTTTTTCGAACAATCGCAAAAATTGTGTCCTCGAAGCAAGAAATATTCTTGAAAGTCTCTCCAGAAGCAAAATTTTATTTAGTTCACCGTGTTCAACAAAATATCGACGATTTTTAACAAAATTTTATTTCCACTGCAGTCGTTAAATAATAAATGAACAAATGTTCGCGTTCCATTTAGTCGAAATACGTTGTGGTAGCGCTTCATCTATTCTTGCCTTAGAAGAAACAAGTTTTCATAAATATTTAACATTGTTCACGTGATTAAACAATAATAAATCACGTTGGCATTTAATTCCTTGCTCCCGCAGTCCATAAATGGATTAAAATCATTTCTATCGTTATGTACGAGTGCTGTAATGTGCGGTGAAAATTTGAAGAGGACCTTTTCGTCATTGCAATCCCTGGATCATTAAAAAAGTCGCTTTCTTTCATATGATTTCGTTTCTGTCATTGTAACAGCCTTTACGAGCACGTATCGACGGTTGATCCTAGCGAAAGCCCTTAATATGAAAAATATAATAGTAAAACGAGAATACACAATGAATTCTTTGAAAATGCGGAAATGCCTTACTCACGAATTGATATTCTGACATGGAAAATATTGATTTTGACAAGATGGGTGGGAGAAAAATGAAGCAAAAAAAGGATTACGAAAAGTCATCACGCCCGAAAAAAAGAAAATTGGTGACATCGTATAACCTCGATTTTCGTGTTATGAAAGCAATATGTTGAAAGCTTTGAGCGGCAGCTGATCCATCTGAAACTGCACGTAGACGACCTTCCAACTCGTCAACATCGGCGGTCGACACGCGTCATATAATGCAGCTTGACTGATGATCGACTCGTTGGGAACAAGAATTTTGTGTGCACACAAACACGAGCCGGGGAAACGGAAAAGCAAACGATGAAAAACGGTAAACGACGTGAGAGGAAAAGTAAGAGAGAGAGAGAGAGAGGATAAGGCATTCTAGCGGCGGGATGGAAGAGCTTGTTCCCGCGTGTTTCCGGTACGATTATCACCACGATTTGTGATGCTCGTCTTTATTGTTGGGATCATAACGATCGTCTTTGTGTTTGCGAATACGTGAGCTCGCTTCCCAGCCATTTATCCTCGCGGCGCTATGTGTATCATCGTCTGGCTGATAAGTAAAAGGGCGTAAATGAGATTGTCGAGAGGCTCAGCTATATGCCGAATCAGTGCTTTCCGTTCTTCATCTCTCCATTTATTGTATAACCCCCAGGTCGGGTGCATTAACAATCACGTGACAACAAGAGAACGAGACTTTACAGTTCGATGCTCCGTTGACTCGGCCAACTCGGCTGAAAACATTTTCTAGTTCTGCTCCCCACCTAAATTGTCAATTCCGAATCAAGCTCTCATAGATCATTGTACCAATCGACAGGGAGAAAAAAATTCGTTTCCATTGAAAATCGATCGTACGAAATTTCGAAAGAAATTGATTCGACGATATAAAAAAGATTCAGTCGCGATTTTATTTATTGATTACATCGCGCGTGGCCGTATCGTTGTCCTTGGTACAAGAGACTCTCGTAAGAGTCGGAGTGGCGACGAGTTCAAGGATCTCCGCAGCGTCATGACGCACTGATGTAGCGTCATCGCCCGAGAGAAGGAAATGGCTAAAGGAAGATGCATGCACATGTGGATATAGACGATAGCTGGAGAAGGCTCGTGCCCGGTGAATCTATAAATCTTTGCTCCTCGAGTTCTTCTCCTTGCTCTTTCCTTTCTTGCTCGCGATCTCTCCGGCTCCGGCGTCTCGGATTTCTGTTGCGGGCCATCACTTTTACCCCAAAGGTCCTTTCACCACCGTTGGATCCTCGGAGCTCGCTCTCGTCTTCTGTATACTTTAGTACATGCGAAACCTCCTTATATACATATGTATAAATTCATATATACAACGTGTACGGAAGATATACGAAAAATATATAAAACACTGTCATAGCTTTGGTTCTGATACGATCGAGAGCCTGGGACAGGAGTGGGGGGGCAAACATCATCCTGAACGAACAAGCACAGCGGTTGTGTCTACTTTGGATCCCCAAGCTATTGCGAGCCATCAAGTAAAGGATACACAATACACATAGAATAGCTCGCATGAACGAGAAGCTCGCGAGGGGTGGGGTTGATTCATGTCCCTTGCTATATCCTCATTCTTCCTCATACATATGTCTCTCAGCTGCTGGTATCAGAAGGGCGTATCCCGTACAATTTACCGAACTAAATGCTCTCGGCTAAGCTCTTGGATTTGTCAGCAATATATTTATATCCGTCTGAAAGCATTCCACTTGGCTGCTGCTGCACTATAACGCATTGAACCGTTAGTTTTGTCACGTTCTCGCGTGAATTTTGGTGCTTCGATTGAATGGATTGAAGAGGGACTCCGGTAAGTGACACCGTTTATCTTCATCTTTATTGTTATGATTATCATCGTCATCTAATTGTGTGATTTTTATGATTTTCCTCATCTCCGTCGATGGCTCTCTCGACAGGGAGTTGTAAGGGAACGTAAAAAAGAGCAACAACAGCTGTAAAAATAGATGCGTCCTCGCTGGGTACCTTTGTTCGTGAATCGGCGACGAATTCTATTGAAAATTCGTCTTTTTATTCCAACACGATCCATTTTCAAACGTGCTTATCTAGGAGACGGTGACCAATGACTATCGCGAAGACTCCGCGGAGTAAATATATAGCAACATTTTCCTATCGCCTGAGTATACATCGGCCTCGTGAATTCAAATCAGAAACTTCGATAGTTCCGGCAGCACTCTGAATGATGGATCCTAAGCGCAACAGCAAAACTTAACAATTCGACACAAATAGTATAGTTGCTGGAGTGAAATGCTCGGACCGACAACGAAACAAGAAACTGGAAGAAAAATCGAAAGAAAACTACTTTTGAATGCATATTGGTACGTAGCGAAGTACGTTCCTTCCTTTTGCAGTGTGTCTGAGTAAACGAGCCAGCTGTATATAAAAATAACAACCGCAAATCGACATCTGCGAAATATGAGAAAAGGGATAAATACGAGGGAGAGAGAGAGAGAGGAAAAATGTTATTTTCGCATTGCACTTCCGTGCTGGGCAGTGCGTTGAGAGTTTTGGAAAAAAGGAATCTATTCGACGAGCAAGTGAGAAAAGAATCTTTCCGGGTACGAGACTAAAATGGCGGAACGAATACCGCGTCGAATCTCATTGGCTACGCCCCTCTGCTTCGAAGCAGCCTCCACTATTTTCTTGCTCGAATCTCTCGCGGGCACCCTGCTATATAAATATATCCCCGCCTCGTATATATTTCGGAACTCATAGAAATATATAAATAGGAAAAAGAGAGGAAAAGATACTTTTCCAACTGCGGAGCGGCGTCGAACTAGCGCGAATTCGTTTTCTTGGTCGAAAAGTCGAAAGGTTTGGCCTGAGCGGGAGATCTCGACACAGGCGAAAAAAGGAATGCTCCGGGAAGAGAGGAAACGCGAGAGCGAGAGGGAAAGAGGGAAGGTGAAAAGTGGAATGGATGCGGACGAGAAACGGGAGAGTTTGGTAAAAGGTAGAGTTGCTGGTGGTCGGGGTGGCGAATGAAAAACTTGTTTTCAATAAACCGTGTACGTATTCACGTATGAAAATATCTTTTTCCACCTTTTCACCCCACGCGTCTGTACCTAATACGTCAATATACAAATACGCGCGTACGAGTGTGAGTGCACACACAGACATATGAGCCTGTAAATATACAACAAATTGAGTATACAAATATGCGCGTGTGTGGAGGTCGGTCTTTCGATTTCTCCGAGGAAAACTAGCGCCTTGGGCTTGTCCAGGAAAAAGTTGGAAAATCATTGATTTGAAACGAGTATCAAATATATTCACCGATACACATAAGTATACTCTGGCAGCAGGTTGTAAATATTGGCAAACGCAAGAAAAGCAAAATTTCGATCTATTTCCCATGCTCCTAGAAATTTCCGAAGTACACGTTGAGTATTTGCCCGTTTTACGATATCAGCAACAATAACATTGTCAACAAAAAGTTGCCGACGAAATCAGTGAGTGCGTCGTCACGTATTCAAATTTTTTCATAACATTTCATTAGGTCGTTGTAACAACATTTTTAAGGAGCGTTTTTCAATGATCGTGGGTTTCAGCATTTCGGATCTTATCTTTAGAGTGTCGGAGTTTCGCTCATGTACAGTGGATGTTCGTGGATGTACGTGGATGAGCTTGTTATACGAGTATGAGGAATTTGGGAATGGCTTTTTGACGATCTCGATGTAGTTAATGAGCGGAAAATGCGCAAGTTACAAAACGTTATATGGATACCACGTGATACGCTTTTGTATCATATTCATGTTTATATGCATAGGCTGATAGGTATATAGAGCATGCAGGAGAAAAGTTACGCCCCAAAGTGTCACATCGAAGCACAGTAGCAATCCGGATGTCTATCTCACAGGACATTTAACCAGGAAAATCCCCTAAAGGACTCACATGTGTGTGTAAACTTGCTTCGTTATAACGATCATCCCTTAGGGTGCTTAGTTACAGGCGCACGTAAAACATGTATATTTATATATACCTCGGTGTAAATGTGTGTGTGAGCGTGCGTATGGGAACGATATAACGACCAAAAGAGGAAGGATACACATCGCAAAATGAGAGACGCGGTAGCGGAGTCGTGTCCCTTCTCTTGCCTGCGAAACGGGAGCAACTTTGCCACGAAGGATTTTGGACGTGCCCTCCTTGATGCCATTGCAACCCTGTGCCCGCTATCGAAACTCCATTCGTCATGTCGCGTTATCCATGTGTCCCAGCACACGCGAGAAATCACTTTGTGTACGACTGACATCTCTTTCCCCCTTCTCCATTTTTTCTACTTCCTTTCTTCCCCCCTGTGTGCTTCCATCGCGCTTTTGCCGCACCAAGATAAAGCACTTTTTCAAAACATTGATAACGGTTTAAAGTTGAAGGGCATCGCCGCAGAGAGACGTTGAAAAAGCGTTTTTTTTTTCGGAAGGAAAAAGAAGGAATGATTTTTTTGACAGAAGCTCTTTGATTTATAGCTTTGTATGTGCGCAAGGCTGGAGAACAAACATTTTTAAAATCCCGAGGTACTGTTGGCGTGTGAGTGATAATTTTATTGTCCATTCGCAAACGATAGTCTCGAGCGAATAATTTGCTCGCGTAATTAATTGAATAAAATTTTCGACTGACATATAAGAATCGAAACGAAACGATTCATCACTTTCATTTTCAGCCCCTGATCCTTCATCTTTGTGACGGTGAATCATTTTTAAATGGCTCTCCGAATCGTAAAAAAACAATCAGAAGAGCGATGACGTTGCACCCTCCCCGCCGTCAGAATTGCTCACTCCAGCCCTACCAATCGATATAGAATTTCAAGGCTCTGCGTGGCACAGGGCCACATAGAACACTATCGTTATAAAAGACGCAGTAAAAAAGCCGGATGTGTCTTACACGACATTTAAGGGGATGACACGATGTCCAGAAAGAAAGTAAAGAGGGCGAGAATCCGAGCGTGATTCGTTATAACGAGACCCTTGAGTCACTCCGATTCTCTCGTGTGGATCTTTTTTCTATCGTGTCCTCCGGTAATTTTCAGTGTCATGAATGACCCTTCACCCGTCCATTTGGTCTCTTACGTCAGGAAAATCTCGCCGCTCTCCCGCATTGTACGTTCTCATCTATAAAACTCTCAGATGGCCATATTAGGGAACATGATGGACATTTCACTGCGTCGTTATTTGATTTTATCCAGTAAGAGAAGGACCGTTCGGAATTGAGCTATTTCCTCTCATGGAATCGTTGCCTTTTCTATATCGACTCTCCCGAGTCCTTTTTTCTTTCGTTCGTATTCGTTTATTATCATCTAATTAAATACGTAAAACGCAACGAAGAAAGAGACGGTGTTAATCAAAGGCCCCCGCATATTCCCCGATGTCCATTCAGTGTCAACTGAAAGATTCTCCTCGTGTCACGTCCTCCCGCATGATAACTGCTTATTTGTATCTACATCACACTCGAATTACGTCTTTATAAGAAATATACATACTCGGACATATACAGTTGCTTACAAAACAAATAAAACGGATTTTGCTTTTCGACTCCTACAGAAATCCAACTCATCAGCCATTTTCGATGCAACGAGTCTCGTTCGGAAGCAAAGAAAATTTACCCATTTGCTTGGTCAATTTTTCGACCAAGGCAAGGAGACCATTATTTTTTTCACTCCTTTTGAACGCCACTATAGTTGTCAAGACGTGTTGGATTGTAAGTTTTATATTCAGTGGACAATCGCGTAGCCTGCTTCGGCCTTCCAACGAAGAATTTTTCTACGACAACGTTTTCCATTGCTCTTTGCTACAATGATGACGCAAACCCTTTGGAAAGTACAGTAATGTCTTACAATTTCGTGCAGATTTAGACTCGAAATCAGACAAGAACTCGCCAGATTTTCAGGTTCCGTATTCCGACAGGCTTCCTGAAATTCTTGTCTTGATTTTTTTAATACTCACGAAAGTGCGAACGTAATAAATAAATATAAGAGTGAGTACGATGGTTAAAAATATACCTGGTACTTGTCATTGAGCAAACAGATCGAATTAATCCATTCGATATGCTTTTCCGATACTCGCTTAATAATGGCGTTGTCCATCAATTAGTAACGAACTGATGTTTCGTTTATGAAGAAATCTTGTCCCGTGTGTCCGGATTGAATAAAATTTGAATATTGAAACAGTGTTGATTCGTGTGTTTTATTTTTTTGTTTTTTATTTTAATAAGACGGTTAAACGTTGAATACGAAGCGAAGGTTTATGAGGTGGAAAACATCGATTTTTTCGGACGTGTTCGGTCACACGAGAATTTCTGTCACGCGTGACAATAATACGATAGGAGTATTTTATGGCGAGAGAAAAAATTTGAAGAGCGTAGAGAGTACATCCTGGTACGGAGTATTAGTCACAGCATCCGGATGGTGAAGAGACGACTAATAAAATTGAGATTTGTCGAAGCGCCCCTAAGCAAGGGTGCCGAGAGTCGACGACTCATGACGACAGGGTTGAACGTCATAACGGGAGAAGCATAGAAGCATGAAGAGAAAAGCGGAGAGTCGGTGAGCTCTCGAACTGGTCGCGAGTATTGTCCGAAATCGAGTCGCGTGTCGCACACGTTGTCGAGGGTTATGTCTCTTCTCGAAAGCTATACGTCATCGCTACGAACTCTCCTCGTTTTCGAATCTCTGCTTGCCGCTCGCTTATACTCCTTATACTATCGTCTGCAAGTTTAATCTCCTGGAAGTAATGCAAATGCACTGCCAAGTCACGCTATATATCTATACCCTGGACGACGGGTAGAGGGTGTCCTGAAAATCATCGCATCGACGATGCACACCCGATTCCCAAATCCTGAAAATCTATTGCGAGAAAAACGTGATTTTGAGTTTTTTTTTGCTCACGATGTTAATGAAATTTTACGTGATCAAAGCTACCGAAGTACGAAGCACAAAGTGCCGGAAAAATAAATAAAAAAAACGAGCTTTTCCCTTTCAACTCCCGCGTGTTCCGAGGCGTCACAACTTTGAGGACATTCTGTATGCTTCTTAGTGGGGAAAAGCGTGCCTCACACTGAATAATGCATTTGTGTGTCCACGAATGCACGGCTGACTCGACTCACCCCGCATTTCTCATGCGAGAGTCACACAGAGTTTTCTCGTTTCGTCCTTTTATACCGTGCGAGGTTATACGTTTGCCGCGTAAGGAAGATAGAGGAAAAGGATTCTTGTGTACGAATGTGTGCAGTGCGAGGTTTAAGCGCTTTTCCAGGAGCAGGAAGCTTTGCAATGGGGACTTGAAGTCATTTGATACTCCTTGTCGATTTAACCCTCTCAGGCATGAAGCTACTTGGTGGAAACAATCGCATATACTCTACGGAAAACATATCACACTCCGTATGCAGTTTATGCATCGAAACATTTGTATAACTTCTGGAATTATGCTGAAAGTTGAAGAATTCAAAATATCCGGATGTAATATTTTCAGTGACAACGTCCTGGTTTCGTGAATATCCATGTTTTCTCTTTCGCATGCTCGCGTAATTAATATATTGTAATTTATGTTGCAGAGATTTGGAATCACCGGTGAATGACAGCTCTGCACGACGTATTTCATGAATAACAAATAACGGATTGTTCGAACGACGTAACATTCAGAGACTCAAATATTATCAGATTTTTGACAAATACAACGAGATCTACTTTTTGCCTGGGAACACTTTAATATTTACGAATAAATTACCGGCATACTCGATTGCAAACAGCATCCAAAAGCTCCGAACATCGATACATCACGTATTTATGCTCGACTGCAAAAATGCTTGGTCTCCATCGTGATCGTATCTGCTGGGGTACGAGTTACTTTACTCGTTTTTCGAAAATCAAACTTTTCACGATCTCTGCTTCATCGAGTATCGTGCAGCAATGGATTGTGAAATTTCCATTATCATGCCAACGACGTTGAGATATTTCAGAAACCGACAAACGATTCGAGTCGCTGGAGTGGAAGAATCTGTGTAAATTCAATCGAAATGAAATTAATTAGTAAATTGAGTAATTCAGAATAATTTACATATTCAATTATCGTATTAGGGAACAATTGGAGCAATCGAACGAGAACTGGGGCTTTTGAAATAAAAGTGTCAAGTAAACAGAGGGAATATAACGCTCATGAATTATTCATAGCCGGAGAAAAATAAATAAAAACAAAACTGCATCGAAAAGCTTGCCCTATGCTCGAGGAATATGTTTGTGGAAGGAAATCAATAAATTACACGATCGCTGTGCCGAGGGTCGGACGCCAACGAATTCAAATTTTCATCGAAAAAATGCGCTTGCGATTCTGTTTTCATAAGCCTGTGTCTTAATTTGTTGCATGTTCAATGTCCATGTCGAAGGATCATCTTTCACCCAGATTCAATGCAACGTTACTCTGTTTACAATAGCCAGCATGCTTTGTCTCTCGCTGCCCGCCATTTCTGCGATTAATTCAACTTTGAATTAAAAGCGCACCGTTTCGTGTTTGCCACGGGAGAGATTACAGCAGGAATTGTTGTGTTACATTTTCGACTAAATATATTGTTCGTGATACCATGTGTACCCGAAGGAACACACAAACCTTTAGCCACCAACTATAAACCTTTGCACGCAGTTTTTCACGTACTGTCGAACAATGTTTCAGGGATAAAATTACTCAAACTAATTTCATTCGACAAAGTAATGAGGAAAAGTTTGCTGGTACAGAAAATCTGTAAAAAAAAGTCGATAACGTTATGAAGCATGAGAAATTCCGAATGAGAATATTTCATTGGTCGTTGCTACCATTTCTCAGAGAATCGAGAAATTAATAAACAGTGCTTCCGATGCAATGATGGGCTCTCAGATGTCGGATTCATTATTAATTAGCTAACTCGACAGAAGGTGGAAATGTAAATTATTAAGTAGTCTCAAGGAGGTTGTATCGCGACGATACAATGTTACCTTGCTAAACTATGTTGAAAATAAAAAAAAAAAGTTTTCAAAAGTTTAATGAAAATTGGTAAATGTATTCTTTAACAATATTTGAATAATTTTTTTTTTTAAATGTTCCCACCACTCGTGGATAAGAACTTCGATTCAACTCTCAATTATTCGATAACCATGTGGTAAAAAACTTGATGCCAAAGAATTTTGTCACCAAATTGGATCAAATTTTGATTATTTTGATTTCGTGATCCAACCTCCTTAATGAAAAAATGATTATGATAACGAATCACAATTTGAGTGAATAACTATTTATAGGTAAATAAAGTTTGGAAGAAATCGGTAAAAAGTGATTCTGCAAAGGAGATTGAGAGCGATTGAATTCTGAACATCAATAAACACGTGTGCAGAGATATGCTGCGTATATAAAATAAATAGCGCGTACTGCCGATGTTGAACATATACAGTCTCTTTTGTTAGCAGTATGAGAGTTCTGAATTATTGAGTATCTGATAAACATTGTTGGCAATGTTCGAGAGCCGGATATAAAGCGGTAAGAACGATGGGAAAGAGTTTCTATCCTCTTTCGTACTTGGGTTAAGCGTGTACTTTGTTTCTCCGTCTCTCCCTCGCTCTCTCTCTCTCTCTGTATCTCACACGCTCTCTTTCGCGTCTTTCTACCACACAGTTACTGAAAATACAGCAACGTGCATGGGTAGAATGTAGAACTTGAATCCGTATACGTATACAGACAAAAAGTACTGTATCCAATAATTCCAGGGTAAAAGGAGTCCGCTGTAAGCACTTACGCGACTATTTATCGGTTTAGGTCAACCCCCTCAATCCTCTTATTCACAGAGAATGGAAGTGGGGGCGGGGGAGAGTGAGGTCAAAATACGAAAGAACGTTTCTAGGCGAGCAGATAGTGAATATATATTTATAGAAATCCATGAAATATTCACGCGTAAATATGGAGCATTATTTGGCTGGTGAAAAATCTGAATTCTCTCGTTTTCATTTTAATTTTTTCATTTTATTTTTTCTAGGGAATCATCGATGAGGTTGAAATTATTGAACGTCATCTGGAAAGCTGATTTGTAAATTCGATGCAGTATCGAACTCAATGAATTGACAATTGTCCAGCTGTGAATGGTTTTCGTTCACATACCAAGTACATTCAGGTAAACCCCATAATTCGCATGCATTCGAACAAAGCGAAAATGTTGGACAGAAGGAAAATCGATCGGTATGTAATCCAATATTCATTCCGGACGTGCAGCAAGCTAAACCGAGATGCAACGTTTGCTTCACTCTCTCTCGTTGCTATTACTTTTCCCATGCAACTTCCCGAAGATGATACGCGGACATCGAACTGGAAGCACTTCGAAGCAAAATATCACGTTGTTCGTGAATCCTCAACCAATCAACTCCGGCATCGATGAGGCGGAACGTCAAAAAGTTGAGGCTCGTAAATAATTGTCAAATATCATTCACTTTTTTGTTGTTTCATGATCGATGATTAAATGCGTCAAGTTTTATCGGTTTGAATGCTTCTCCGGAATTTCAAAACGTCAATTATGGTCCGTCAATATACGCGATCGGAAGCCACATCCGGAGTTGAGCAATTCTGTCTGAATTTTTGCAAAGTTAAACTCGATTCGCATATGATTATTTGTCTTTTCACTAATTTATCGTTTGCGTGTTTGTCCGTAAATTCGGCAAATTACGGCCGTTTTTCAAAATGATTTTTTCAAAATTTGACGGAGAACGAAAAATTAAAGGTCGCATTTCCAATTGGCAGCGTTCTTGTTTTTTTTCTCTATTTTCTGCTCGAATCGATGCCCTTTGGATGTGGAATCCGAATGCAAGGAACGAGAAATTCGGAATTTGTGCAATTGGAGAGAGAAATTTGAAGCCGGAAATGCAGGAAATTCAATTTATGGCTTGAATTCTGGGCATCAAACTACAGAAACGATTTGACGATGAAATGCAAAGATTTTCCAGGAATATCGTGAGATCGAAGGAAAGAGATTATCAGAGAGCAAAAAGATTCATAAATATTGAGAATCTTCTTTTCGAGGGATGGAAAAAAGATACAGAGTGAAGAAGGAAGCAGACTCGAACCGGATTTGGCTTACTGCAGTGCTGAGGGCTTCAGACGGTTTAAATTTCGTTTCGTTGGACGCAATTTTTTTTCTGCATCTTCATATTGTGCAAATTTTTTACGACCATTGAGCCCTCATCGGTATAAAGTATTTGGTATCCTTTGAAGTTTCATATTTCGTTGAAGAAATTGAAATGTTTCATTTCATTTTCGTACGAATTAAAACCAATATGTTGTTCCCTTGAATATGGTTCGACGCTCGTTTCCACGTTCGTCAATCAAACAAAGCCGCACAGAGCCTCAATTAAAACGTACGGAAGACGTGAAAAAAAAAAATTTGCACCATCGACGAGGATTCTCGGAAACGAACTAAACCCAAACGTATTTTTTGCACGTGGTAAAAATGATGACGATTGATACGAAAAACGGAAATAACTAGACTCATGAACGGCCTCATTCTTCTGGCAAATCGCATCGAAACTACTGAGTTTGTTAACGCGAGTACGATGAATTTTAACGATCCTAACATCCACTGCGCTGCAGCAATTGAGAATGATATTTTTCAAGCGCGAAAAAGCAGGGCTTGGGGGCGAGCATACAGCGATTGAGAGCCATGCATGAAACTCAGGTTTTGCTTTTCCAACGAAATTTTATTACGAAAAATGTATATCGACATAGATGAGGAGCATAGAGGCGAGACTATATCGTACGCGTTGTAACGTACATGGCGAAGGTATAAAGCAGAGATTGCACTGCTATGGCACGAGGTAAAAATTTATCACCGAAACTGTATAATTTAATCACTCATACCACGATGGTGTGTCGTTTCACTTTGTACTTAGCTATATACACGAGTACGCGTGTGCATGTGTTATATAGAGGTCAACGCATTGTCCTGAGAGAAGGCCGCAGGGAGATCGAGAGTGACGCGCGAATGGATCTTTGTTATCCATTCCACGTGATAAAAGTGGATTACCATTAAATCCTTGGGTTCAGCGGATTAGAGTGCGATTTCCATTGTCCCGATTCTATTATTATCAGTAGCTGCTAGCAGAATAGTCATTGCAACGAGTTGACAAATGCCGAAAGGAATGATAAAAACATTTGAGGAGTTTATGCGGTGTATTCCGTTCGTCCAGCTCGGAAGAGCTCTCGACTGTCAGTTAATTAGCGTTGCTGGGTAATTGAAAATGAAATTAACGTCAAAAATGCATTACCCTTTCGACTGCCCGTTGTAATGTAGAGTTTGGCCTTGTGTTTTAACGTCAAGGACTATCAGGGAGGAGAGAGGAAACGATGAGAACGGAAAATAAAAAAAGCAAAAATGTTAAAATGAAAATTTCACGCTTCAGAATTATCAGCTGCGAAAATTTGTAATCTATGCATCGCCGATGCTTTGTGTATACGATATTACACTGTGTACGTGCAGAAGCTTTACGAGCTTCGATGCAGATGCGGCGTAGAGGCGAATGAAACATTCATTGGTCCGAAATGACCTCGTGGGCAAAAGCGGGGGATTGAGAATAGGGAAAGAGACACTATATCCGACAGCGCGAAAATTAGTTGTCCACCTCGGCTGGTTATTTATTCGCCGAGATTCCGGACGAATGACAAAAGTCTTTAACATCGTGCTGCGTTACTCTCGACTTCTGCGTTCGCTCCAACGAGCATCGATGCACTCGAAACTATGAAGTGTATCGTGTTCAATGATTCTGATTTTAGTGGATGTAAAACATGTGCAAATGATCGCAATATGTGTACATTCCGCCCTGTGAGTTCATGGTCGAGTTCAGAGAGTCACGTTGAGCAAAAAGCATTGAAAAAAAATGTCGCTATTGAATTCCCTATCGTCGTGAAAAAAAGGAAAAAAAAAAGTAACTTGGAAAAACGTTCACCATGAGAGTTCCCTGGCCCTTTTGAACGTGCTTCTTCCTGCCGCACGGCAGTTTTCTCGTTTTATTTCGAGAAATATTGAGCAGTTGCCAAAATTTTATCACAATCCTTGGAAACTCTTGGATTTTCGTGACCTGATTAAAACGTCGCGACGTCAAAAACGCATTTTGATTCTTACTCACGAAATATAAGGGACCAAGTACTTTTCAGGACACTCTATGCGAAACTGTTTAAAAATTAATCAACTCACGGTCGCTTGGTCCCGCGAACATCGGGACAGTAAATGGTCAAAGAATAGAGTTTGAACGAGTAACTTTGCCTTTCGGAATAATGGGCACACGGATATGTATGAGTGGCTGGTGGTAACTTTGTTCGTGGCCATTGTTGCGTCAACACAGATGTCGAAATGAGCATGAGCTCTCGTTCTCGAAGTTGACTGTTTCCATGTCTCTGTGGCGTTCTCTCTTTTTCTCTATCTTGTTTTATATAGTTTGGTTTCTTTTTCAACATATGTAGAGAGAGAGAGCCGAAGGGCGACGAAGGGAGAGAGTTGGCTCACGCCGGTTCTCGTCGTCCACTTGGCTGTTCCATTCCCCTTTTTACCTCGGGACGCTGTCTCCGCGGTGAAACGACCAAATCGAATTTGAATCTCGAGTACTCTCGTGCGGCCCGTTCACGAAAATTCATTTTATACCACTCTCGTCGTCCTCTTGGAGCCCCCACTCCATCCCCTCGAACGCTCAGGGTTCCGTGGAGCAGTACACGGGACACTTGAGCATAATTTTCACCCTCGAAAAGCCCACGCTTAATATGCTGAATAAATTCGTGAGTACATTTTGTCGTTACGACGACAATTCTTCAATTAATTCAAAACTCCTTCACTCTTAATCGTAAAGGATGGGTTAGGCGACGTGGATTTTTCTCTTTGAGGCTGGTTGACGGAGAGGAGACGAGTAATCTCAAGAAAGTATAGAGAGTGGGCCAGAGACAAAGAGACGAAAGAACGAATGAGGTTGAAAAAGAGTTCGTGGAGGCATCGACGAGCATGCTGGCTCCTTTCTCCATCGAGCTAAGAAGAAAATCGACGAAATTAATGTAAAAAATGAATTTATGGCACGAGTTCACATCCATCAAGATCAAACACACACAACCTGACGTTTACGATATCTGCACGCTATCTAGCCTCGCTTTAACATCATGTCGAACCACCGTGCGTCTGTGACAGTACCGCAACGTACAAACTCGAGAGAGGACAAAAAAAAGGAGACCGAGCGAGAGGAAACATCGCCTCGAAGGTCTTTGAGTCGAGCTCCTCTTATTCCTTTGGTGTATCGAGTACCTCCCCCCTCTGCTGCTCCGCCACTCCTTTCGCGCTAGTTCTTTGCCTTTTTCCCCATCGACCATCGTCTCTCTTTCTCTTTTAACCAAAGCTTCGGTTCGACTCGCAAATAAATATATACTCCTTTGCCGGGGATACAGACGCGGGATTAAAGGAGCGACAAAGAACGCCTGGCTCGTCGACCAACATAAACACAACCCCGAACTCTGCTGTATAGAAACACACACATACACACGGCCGAATGATTTTTTTCTACAAATTTTCTCTCCGTCTACCTTTGCCAAGATGAAAAGGCAAGGAAAGTAGAATTCCAAAAATGAGTTCAACCGTTTTTCAAAATAATATTTTTGCCGATTATATTATTTCCAATCATTGGAAACCAATCCGATTTATTCCGGTGCCAAAAGTCTGAACTAGTCATTTGCTTGAGTTCCAGTCTCGTTCATTATTCGTTGTAACCGAATCAACAGCTCGGCTGAAACATTGAGGCAAAAATTCCCGGAACCATTTTGTTCGTTACCGAAAGTTTCAACTATTGTGAGCCAATCAACGAGATTTTTCATTGACGAAAAACTCATCATTAGTCTGACACACTGACAAGTTGGTGAATCGGTGAAATTTTTTTTTCATCGTCTCTTTAACAATAGAATTACAATAATAGAACAATGCGGCTATTATGCCGGAGGTTTTCATTGAGCATCATGTGTCTCCGAAAACAGCCGAAACGAACCTGAATGACGCACGGTGGAGCCACCAGAGGCTCTCCTTTTTTTTACTCCAAAAATATATATTTCTCAAACGTTTTCTATACCAACGATTTTCGTACGAATTTTCCCAAAGTTATAAAAAATTATGAAAACTTCTGATAAATTAAAACCCTTGGACGTGTTGGTCATATTTGATCCGCTATTTGACAAAAATGGAAAAAAAATCGTGTCAAAATTGAGGCTGAAGGTCGATGATATTTATCGACGAAATGAATGACATCGATTAGGGAAACTTGTGAACGTTTCTACGCTGACGTGAATTTGGGAGAATTCCGTTCGAGGTTGTGTTTGACAAGTCACTCTACGTGAAGAAATTTGAACGAATGGAACTTCGTATATGTGTGGATGACGGGGGAATACATGTTTCTTATATGACAAATGAAGCAAAAGAAGCATCAAGTCCCAAGGCTGTGAGCCATTTAACCCATTATACAAAAATCACTTGTCACGATGCACAACATCGTACGGTTTAACGAGCGGACAGCGGGAGATGAAATAAAGGGATGAAAGTCGAAGGGTAATGGATGAAGTACGTACAGGGGAGACAGGAGAGATGCAAATTGCACGAGGTAACGGATTACGCTTCGATCCCCTCGGAGACTCGTCTCAAACTGCTTGGACAGGAAGAGGAGGAGGTTGAAACTGCGTTGGTCGTTTTATAATCACCTGTCTCGAGCTAATAGCGCGCGCGAGAGAGAACGACGACAAAGTCGTAATGAGAACGGGAGGAGGAAAGGACAAGCGAGAGGAAAAACGATTGATTCACCGCGGTCTCATCCTTCCTCCAGGGATTTCGTCTCTTCGTTGCCTTTTTCCCTAAAATTTAGCACGTGTATTACTTTTTCCTCTCTCGCGCCGTTCTTCTTCGGATCTCTTTCCATCCAGAAAAATGTCCTTCAAAGCGAGAGGAAATCTGTTGACTGAGAAAACTCGTGTACCTGTTCCACAAGCCGTTTACCCTTGATCCCTGTGCCGCCTCGCTTCTCTTGGCGCACTCTGTCGTTCTTACCTGCACCATTCGCAAAATGCGACACTCTCTTTTTTCAGTCAGAATGAAAATCCCGGTACGCAGGTGCGTTTCTTCAGGTAAGGAAAACGAATTTACGTTGTCAGTGAGAAAAGCGACGGGGTATGAGAGAACATGAATACATCCATGAGAAGTGAGAAGGAATTATTCTGCGGCACATACTCGGCAGAGTAAACGCGCGGATCCTCCTCTTAGCGACAAAATCGTATGATCTCGAGGATCTGCTATTCTTCGAGGTTGGTTCATACTACAGAAATAACCGAATGACGCTATGAATTGAAAAACTACGTTTTACACTTTCATTCACTTTCTCAGGAATAATTTTACCATGAAACTTCAATTCTGCTATCGTGACATGCATTTTTACTTTAAATTCATGCACTTTCATCTTCGTCAACGCTTTCATGAGCAAAAGTTGAAAAAAGAATTGGTGTAAAAGAAACGATACACGTGACTGTGTGAAGATGAAAAAAAAAAAGATGCCGCATGAAATTGTTCGTGGACGTAAATTCTTTATTGAAAACTGAACGAAAATAAATGGACAACGACGTGTCCATTGAATTTTCTACAATTTTCACAAGAGTTTCTTTCACGAAGGATTTCCGATCGCGCTGAACGGGAAACACGTAGGAAATGTGGGACGTGAAATCTAGGAAAGAAAAGCCAGTTAACAAACGTAATGAAAATCACGTGAGCACAGATTTCGTGATAATAATACAATGAGGGAGCTAAACTGATTGTATATACGAATAAGAATGAAAAACGAGGCAGAAAACAATTAAAGACTGGTAAGAATGGGGAATGAGAGGAAAATGAAGTTAATGTTCATGAAATTGCTGCCATTTGCAACTAGTTCGAATTACAATCGTAAGGCGTTTCGCGAATGGATTTTATCGCGACGTTTTCTTGCCGTAAAATATTCACGCGGCTGTGCGCGTACTTATTGGGTAGAAAAATAAGAGAAAAAAATGTGAAAAAAGAACCGCCTTTATGCGATGGGTTTCCTGGCCTCTGGCTTTGACTCTTTTCACTATTCGCTGCTTGCAACCGTTGCACGAAGATCTATTTTCTCGTTTTCTTCTCTTTTCCGATATATGTATATATATATAGATATTGGTGCATGCATTTTTTCGTTCTTTCCATTTAAAGCGCCCCCCACTTTGCTCAGACTTTTCCTTGAAACCGAGAACTCAACGTTACACGGATTCCTGCCTCGTTAGACGTTCTACACCTTCATTCTCGCTGAAAATACCAAGCAGAGATTTTACGACAGATTCTGCAGAAGAGCGAACACGCTTGTGGCAACGCCAGCTGCCCTGACAATTTTCCGCCCCGTACGATTACCTTTGAAAATCTACTTTCCGAATGTTTTATTCCTTTTTCATTATACACGTGGAGAATCTTGAAGAGAAAATGAATTTTTATATCCGACGATCCAATTCCTTGCGACTGTACGACACAGTAGACTCGAAAGATTTCACATTCATTTCAGTGCCAAACGTTTACTGTCAAAAAAAAAACAAAAAAAAAACAAAAAAAATTGCGAACAGCATCGAATCGAGAAATTTCCAGATGCGTTTGTCCATCCCGGAGTCTCTGGATCATGACAATGGCGTGTCGTTGATGATTAACGTGTAACCATAAAGATTCTCATGAGCAACTCGTCGCTAAGTTCTCAACGAAATCTCGATAAGAAAAAAAATCAATGGAAAATTCAATCCAACGTGATCGAAACATTCGAGCGAGCCAGGTGTGCATACACAGAATGTTCCACAACTCTGGCTCCACACCGGTCTCCCTGCTCTTCCAGTTGGTAACACGAAGAGAGAAAGAGGGAGAAGAGTGAAACAGTGAGGATACCTTTCTGACCCTCGTCCCCTCGCTGTAATGGCGCTCGTTCACGCTTTCTCCCTCATTTTTTCTTCTATTTCGATCCGAACTAATCCACGGTGCCGATCGAATTGATGTTGGAGCAAACGAGTGACGCGACGGGTGCACGCGGCTTGATGCATTGACGAAACTCGATTTAGAATTTAGATAGACAAGAGAGGGAATGAGAAAGGGAGAAGGAAAAAGCTTTTGCATCAACTCGGGATCTCGCGATAATCGACAGGGGGTGTCCGACCGGATGAAACTTGATACGGTTGAATGCTTCCATCTCTCTTTACATAATACGAGCACACAGCCATCCCTGGATATATATCTATATGGCTGTGTATACGATTTTAATTGTGCTCGAGATAGATAAGCAGATGGGAAATTTGCGCGTGGAGATGGACGGCACGAGATTGTTCTGTCCCCCAACAAACGATATTATAACGATCGAAAAATGGAAGATAAAAATCTGGGCTCCCAGGAGGATGCGGAGAAATCCCAGCTGATTGGCGACCAGAGTTTGCCGACTTTGGCCTCTGGGATAGAGAAAAATGTCGGCAAAATTGAACGGCAAATGAGAAAATTCAATAACAAAAACTTCCGGCATGAGAAAAAAGCGAGCAACTTTAATGAACGGAACGACATTTACTCGATTTAAAACACACAAACAAGAAAGATCCGCTGCGATGTTTCGGGTGATTAATTGATCGACCGTACAAGATAAAAATGTAATCACGGAAAAATTCCAACCTATCGGCAGAAGCAATTAAAATGAATGAATATCGATTCGGTCTGCAGGGCAAATATTCGGAAAAAATTGTTTACCGTTTCGGTTCCTAGTTTTTTTCTTCCTCTTATTCCTCAATTTTTTCCATCACTTTATCAATATCGAGAGGAACACCGGAAAGAATACTGCGACGTCTGTATCGATTTGTTTCCACCCACACTCACACACATAAAACATGGTCTGTTTACGCGTTAACGAAACGCAAATGAACGAGAGGACAAACAGGAAATTTGCTAGAAAAAAACAAAAGGGTCTAGACAAAGTTTTTTCGAACCAAGTTTTTGACGCGTCTCGTCTTATCGACTATGGATTATCGATACCGACGACTCGATAACAAAGTTCTATGTCGATAATTACCGACAGAAAGGTCAATTAGAAAATGCACGGAGAGAAATGCCGGGAGATTTATATCACATATTACTATGCCACCATAGTTTTCTGGTGAGAGTGTCGTCCCTCTGAGAAATTTTAGCAAAAACATAGTAATTTTTATTAAAATTCTATCGGAAATAGCGGAAATTTGACATTTTTCGCCCAATTTTAGATGAAAAATTACTATGTTTTTGCTAAAATTTATCGGAGGCACGAAACTGTCACCAGAAAACTATAAATCATAGCAATTTGTGATATAAATTTCCCCGCATTTCTCTCCGTGTGGAGTCTCTGTGTGGAGCATTTTCCGATCGCAGAATCGTTGGGAAGGAAAATAATTACTACAGAAAGAACGCACCATCCGAGAATGTAATTTCTGGAAATTTAAAGTTACGACGAAGTTGGTTGAACGCGAGATGAATAAACAACAAAATTATCACACACGATAAGGCGACGCAAATTTCTTCAACACCGCGCGATGGACGCTGTGCGCGATCCATTAGAGTTTCACAAGGAACAAGATATTTTATGGCAGGAACGAATTGTTTAATTTTCCCTGCGTTAAGAGGGTCCTGTGTGCATAGAAATAGCAATTTTGTAAATAGAGACCAGGTAAAAGTCTCGTTCTGTTTGTGGTTCCGGGGGAAAAAAATTCAAGGGCTGTCGAACATGGAAAAAGAAGCGGAAAAGATGTTATACCTGTGGAGCCGAAAAAAAGACCTCCCATCGTCAGGTACACAAGGAGGATTACATGCATCCGTGGCTTTGGCCAATCACGCTAGAGGAAACACAAATGAATCGAGGGAAGAAAGATTAGATTGCTCAGATCCTGTTGCATGGACCACCGCAGCTTTTTCTGCCTCGAACGAAATGCCTCGTTTAGAAAAATATCTCAGCTGCCCTCGGATTATTACACGCCTCAAGAAAATTATAATTTTCGAAAAATCCACGATTCGTAGTGATGCAAAAATTTCAACGATAGTAAATTTATCGATTTTTTTTGTCAATTACTTTTTTATTTCGATCTGTGAAATAACGTGGAAAATAATTCGATATTCTGAAATGACGGAAAATCATTTAAATAAATGGATTCAAAATCGATTGAGTGATTCGGTTCGGGAATGCTCGAATCTGTAGATAAATAAAATGCAGGTAGAAGTAAATTCATATATTTCGCTGTGTCGAGATGTTGTTAAGTGTGAGGATTTTGGCGGCCGAAGTATCTGGCACGAGAGATAAATATTCTTTGGCGAGAGGATGGAATAAATTAAAGGCAACGTTGGGGCTTCATTCATAAAGTATTCTCGGTGTATATTCTCGCCACGTGGCTAGGAAGTAAATAGTAACGAGCTATATATATTCAAAAAAGTCAGAGAGCCGGCGAGATCAGGAATGAGAGAGAAAAAAACACACACACGCGGTAGTAAGATGAGAGCGGAGGAAAACGAGAGAAGACGTTTCGTGAGTATTCTGGCAATTTTCCAATTTTCCGAGACTCGGCAAGATTCGAACCAATCGAAAAACGTGTCAGTCGTATACTTATCGTTTTGGTTGGGCGTTGCAAAATTCTCAAATACGAAGAGTCGGGGAGTTGTGAGGAGAAAAGAGAGGGAAGAGAGGGAGTGAGAGAAACAGAGCTTGGAAATTACGAAAGCTTTGCACTCCCGTGCCATAAATCCGATTAATACTTGTCGAACGAACAATTCGCCTTTCCGACAATTCAGAAGCCCTCTCGCATTCGTTATTCCACGTCTCCTTTCACACTTCCCTTCGTTCATCCTCGTTCTCTGCTTCTCTCTGTCTCGTCATATATGTTTCAGTATTTTATACATCCAAGTATAAACGCCATAAAGGCGTATGCCTCATTCGGTGGTGCACGAGTCCAGCGCCTTTTTATTTGACGCTTTTTAAATATATACGTATATAAATGAGGATGCCTATGAATCACCGTTTAGCGATTGCGTGCCTGCCGCGGTTTGATACTGACAGCGAATCGAATTCATTTTTCATGTCCTCGACCACGCCGGTACCGGTTGATTGATACAAACACCTCGCGAAACAAACGGCATGACGAAAATCGCGTGAATGGAATCGAGAAAAGAAACGAAAAAAGATACTCCATCGAAAGAGTAACGTTACGGTGTTGCGCGCAGTCGTGTAATCGCGATTGCAAATGAACAAGATGTTTTCTCTGATAAAATGACAACATTCTAGATTCCGAAGCTTCCCACGAGGATTTTCATTTTTTGTTTTTTTTTTTTTTTAATTCATATTTCTTCATGAATTCCAACCTTTCGTTGCGGACATTGACAATTTTGCACGATGACATTTTTCGTTTTAACCTGCAACAATTCCTAGTGGAACATTTTGTAACTCTGGGCTTCAAGTTTTTCACCGCGTTCGAATCATCATTCATAATTCTTCGAAATGTAAAAAATGCGTTGATCCAGCGTTTGATATTTTCAGTACGAGAAATTTACTCTAAATACCGAAAAACCGTGGTTTTTTTTTTTTTCATTTTTTTTTGGAAACCGATACCAGAAATGGCGAAAAAACACTGAACAATTTTCACCGATCTTTCCGGAAGCTTGAGAGGAAAAAGATTTCGTGGAAACGATAGGAGCTCGGNTTGTAACTCTGGACTTCAAGTTTTTCACCGCGTTCGAATCATCATTCACAATTCTTCGAAATGTAAAAAATGCGTTAATCCAGCGTTTGATATTTTCAGTACGAGAAATTTACTCTAAATACCGAAAAACCGTGGTTTTTTTTTTTTTCATTTTTTTTTGGAAACCGATACCAGAAATGGCGAAAAAACACTGAACAATTTTCACCGATCTTTCCGGAAGCTTGAGAGGAAAAAGATTTCGTGGAAACGATAGGAGCTCGGGGTGGTGGTGCGTGGGTTGGTGTTGGGGCAAAGCATATGGGAGGAAAAGTCTTAAAGGCGGATGGAAGACAAGGGCTGAAGAAAACGAATGGGAATAAAAGCTTTCTCCATTCGGTAACTCGAGGGAATATTCAAACCTCCCCGCGGAGAAAGAGATAGAAGTAGTTTTCCAGCGTATTCCCATCTACGTGTGGTTTTTCGATTTTTGCTACGCGAGACAAACGAAGGGTAGGTGAGGGGGGAAGAGAGGGAGGTAGGGGGTGAAAAAAATCAGTGCGATTCGTTTGAATAACGCATGGCAGGGTTGAAAAATATCTCGCGTGTGTTTGCAAGAGTCGGATACCCTCAGAGTCATGTGGAGAGTGGAAAACGTTGGGGGAGAAAGAGAGAAAAGGGGAGAATTTAATGAAAATAAACGATGAAATCGAGAATGGCTTGGGCGTGGTGTAAATCATACTGTTTGATATGCAAAAATCATCTCTTCTCTTTAACACACAATGAATTATTGTTATTATTACCATGAGCATTGTTGTTATTATTATTATTATTATTATTATTATTATTATTATTATTATTATTATTATTATTATTATTATTATTAACCGCCAAAAGTCCGCTGAGAGTCCAATACGAAAAGTTGACGAATTACTGTGCGCTTTGCACTGAAAGGCTCGTCGTTATTTGGATTCCCTTCACTGTTGGAAATGGTTGTTAATAATAATTGTTGAAACGTACAGGACTCGGAATTCAATTTCTTGAGAAATATTTTAGCTTGAATTTTGCAAACAATGGAAATCGAGTCCAACGATTAACGTATTACTATCAGGAAACGACTTTATTTAGAGTTCTTTCAGAATTTTGCATAAACGTTCTTGGCACAAAAACTATGAGACTTTTCTCCAATGACGAAAGATTTTCTGACGTTCAGAACTTGAGATATTCATTTTCCAGTTTTTTTTTTTTTAATTTTTACCATCGAAACGCGTGTATATTGAAGTCCCGTTTCGTTAAATAGTTACAAGAAAAAAAAAGGAAAGGAAACGCAACTTCAATTTCGAGCGTTTAGATGGGAAAAATGAAAAAATTGATTTTTTTTTTCATTGGAGAAAACTGTTAGTTTTGGTGCCCACGAACGTTAATGCAAAATTTTGCAAGAACCCTAATAGTAATACCTTAAAGACTCGATTCATTGGAAAAGACAACGTGGGCGATTGCATCACTGCCATCGAGAATATATTTACTGCGGAACCTGCTTCTCGTCGCTCAGTCACTTGCAAGAGACGATTGCATCATTGCATGCCAATTAACTCGTTTTTGTAATGAATCAGAAATAATACATTGCGACGTTCTACGTAGTGTTGCATTCCTCGATAGAGCTTTCATAGAATTAAATTTAAGAGGTTTCCATTTACTAATTAAATCCCAATTGCTAGTGCGAAAACTTATCGGATTCTTGAAAGGTAAATGTTGAAATAAATTCCCGATTAATTTGTCGAATGGGATGACGAATTAATGTACTAAATGCTGTGTTTCTCGATAAATCGTGATTCAATTTCTGCACCAAAATGCTTATCCCTATGACTCTAACGGGTTAACGAGCCGCAAGCACTCGCAAGAAAAAAATTGCAACCAAAGGCGAGAAGAGTCGATTTGAGATTTTCTAATTGTTGTTCGGTAGATTCGATCGAATGCTGGTAAAAAATCAGAGAGAAACTTTCAACAACTCGGGAGAAAAACTCCTCAACAACGACGAGATTAAGAAACGGAGAAAAAAAAGCGTGGGAAATAAATTCGAAATAGATGGAAATATAAATGTGAAATAAGATCGGAGATCAAGCCTCCGTGCTTGCAGAGAATTGGAAACTTGGGTGATTCGATACATCGCAAAGTCGATAAAACGCAGTTGGAAAATACACTATTTCTCATCAATTTCCACTCTTGGTCGTTTCATGAGAGAGATTGATGAGCGAGAGAGAAGGCAGCAGCAAGAACACGAGATAAAAGCGGAGGAGTTGTTGTTTCGTTGTGTGATGAAAAAATGTTCGAACAGCATTTGTAGCGTGAGCGATGAGGAAAGAGTGCGGAAGAAAAAGAAGAAAATGATTCGAAAAGAGATTTTGCTGTGACTCGAGTGAAACGTGTAAATATAATGAGAGTTGGGTCGCTCGAAACTCTTGACGAGTTAAAACTTTGTCTTAAAACTTGAAGAGTACGGAGATTCCGTTCAAAGATATATGTGTATTTATATAAACTCTGTACGTTTTCCAAAGTGATAAAAATGTCGTTACTCCAACTCCAACGACAGAAGCAAGCATTTTGCACGGTAATACCTGCAGAAAAGTGGAATTATAGCACGAAATTACGATGCGAGTATGTATAATAAATATTAAATAACATTTATGTGCGGCACGTTCCATACCAGCAGCTGGAAAAACTTTCTCTATACTCTGTAATTTTCCGGACACGACACATTTTTCCACATCGTTCCTCATCCGTACGAGCTAGGAACGCGATGTGTCTTTTTCTCCATCGCATTGCACCGAATAAAGATTTTTCTTCTCGCCAGAAACAGAAGAAAAAAAAACAATTCGAGCTGAAGCTCCGAACTCGTAGTAAGATGAGAGGAGGACCGAGTCGACCTCGGGTCCATCCTCATAATCCGACTTCCGGATGAACTCGAATCGAGAGCCGAACAGCCAAGGCAGGAAAAGGCGAAGATTCTTCAATGTAAATGTAAAATGAAGGTCGAAGTGAAATTCACCCTAACGACAGACTATTAATGTTTACGTAATACGGTAGCCAATAAATGGTTCATGCGGATATATGTCAATGTGTGTATGAGAAGCAGCGATGCACCATTCCCCTTGATAATTCAACGTGAATCACTGACGGAGATTTCTGTGTGTCACGTAGTTTGCCTGCGCGCGTGATGAGGACCGAGTTATCGGGGTATACGAACGCATGTTTCATTAGTGCACAGGGACACGAGCACACGAGAGCGTTCTCTGCTCGTGCACACTCGAGCACATATATATCCCAGGCGTCCCGTTATATTATATCTCTCCCTCAGAGTGTGTCAAACGTGGAGGGAAACACGTGAATAGAACGGGTTGAACGAGATGAAATAGAGGAAAGAGGGAAAAGCGAAAAATACGAAGGGATCTGAATGACGAGGAGCTCGAGAAAATCATCCAATCAAAGTTGCGATTGAAGATGAAACGAGAGACAGCGAGATAAATGGGAAAGAGAAAGAGGAAAGAAGGAATAAGCTCCTTCTCGAAAATCCCAAGAAAATCGCCATCAAACTTGCAGACGTATGAGTGAGCGACTGCAACTTCTTGATTATTACTTTAGAACTAATATATATATCTATACATCACGAGCTGCTGCGTATTCATGAATTGCGACAAGAAAATTGGAGGGAAAGAGGAATGCGAGATTGAATTACATCCAGGTTCATCATTCGTTGTACGTTACACATAAATAGCCACATTGTTCCTGCATATACATCGCACGTATGAATTAATGGACGCATGTGCAAAAATGCAGAGGTCGACAAATTGGAAATATTAATTGCGTTCGTATATAGTGCAGAGGAAACAACAACTATAGGCCTGCGAGCTAGGCTCACTATAGTTTTTCGTCTTTCTCTTGAGGTTCCATGGAATTGGAATCGAGACGATGACCTTGGCGATGATTTTATTTGTCATTTTTATAATTCCGAATGTGCTGAGCAATCCCAAAGTTTATCATCGCCGCTAGAGGCTGCTCTCGAGATAAGGAATTTTTAACTGCATAAAAACTGCACACTATCGATTTATATAAAATTTACAAAAACAACTCTCGTCCGTGCAATTTTGTAGAATCATAAAAAACGACGGAGTATAGATGTGAGCGTTCATAAAAGAAAGACGAAGGTAACAATTTTTTATGTTAATTAAAGAGTCGTAAGAAAAAATATGCAAAACCTAGGCAAGCATTAAACATTTACGCCTCCATAAAACTGTATGCAGGATGATGGACATTCTGATATCGTCGCTGAGTCATTTCGGAACATGCTCATTTTTCTAAATTGTATGGCCCAAAAGTTTTGCTCGTCTGGAAAGAAAATCCTTATTTGGCTTGTCTTAAGGCGATCTTCCGGTTCTGCGCTTGGTGTATGAAAGTAGATTCGCCTCCATCATCGTTTGCTAGCAATCTCAACAATTGTAATTTTTCAAACATTTCATTTTTTTAGTTGACGTCTTGCCACTGTTGAAATTTCGTGAAATTTTTTACTGCAGAGTCGAGTGGTGTGTTTTTTTTTTCATTTCTCATTTTATTAACGCGAACAAATTGGCAAATAAATGCTGTCGAAAGCGCCACACTGACTAAAAGAAATATGCAAATGGTTGAAATTTACTGAGTGGTCCAAATTCGCACCAACTCGTTGATACGTACATGGAGAACGTGCACATCGGATCCTGTCATTCGACGATTATTCTGTTTTATGGGCCATTATAGCAACAGCTCTTCCACTCGTGTTTTCATATATACCTCGCACAGATGTATGGGTCATTTCGTGTTTGAATTCACCAAACATTTCAATGAGGAATTTCATTGATCGAGTAAACTAAAATTTCGTTAGTTTCGTGCTGCTGATTGATCAGAAGAATTTTCCTCTTTTTCGTGTTGTTGCAAAACAAACGAGGAATTTTAATGAAAAAAAATAATAAATTGAGGAATTTTGGATTCGTTAATATGGATTTTTGGGTTTTGTAAGGAACACATAATCGTGGAACTTTTCGCATAAAGTGTCCGGTGGTTAGAGACTTCGGTAATATAACGGAGCGTATAAACGGATGCTTCGAATGGAGGCGTTTGGCTAATTCGTCGGTTGTGTATCCGTCAGTCAATGAGAAAACAAAGCGTGGATATGCGAAACTCCTCGTACACGGAAAACACATGCGCGCCTATATCTTGGTAGCCGACTCACCCTTTGAGCGGATATGGGTGGAAAGAAAGGGATACGCAGTGATCGCAATCCCGATAGAGGTGCAACGAAGTATCGCATTGTTCAGCGTGTGGGCAGTTCGATACTTTCGAGGCTCGGTTTACGTTCTCGTATCAGTGGCAAATAAAGCATCCGCATGCGAGTCAATTTAAGGGGACACGGCTGTCCGATGGAATTGAAAAGCGTGGATTGACGGTAGTTTTTTCGAAAAATATCGAAGCGATTAATAAAAAAATCATTTAGAATGAAAAAATCATTGATTCTGTTTGATAAAACTTTGGCAACGCCCTGTAGAAATTTGTACGAATCAATTGAGGCTGCAAAGCGTCTCCTCGCTAATGAAATTTGGGCAAACTGCCTCGAAACCACGAGCACATTACGAAATAGCTGATTGCAAAACGACAATCATTAACGTTCGATTTTGTTCGACGGCTGTGTGTCCTCGAGGGATGATTTTGTTGAAAGTGCGTTGGTGCAAACTATTCTCCAACGCAAATTATATAATATTGTTGACAGGAGATTGCGAGTGTGCCGAAATCACAATGCAGCTTCGCGGCGCAATCGATCGAGTTTGATTAATTAACGAGCCGGGAATAATTGGCCAAGTTTCGAAATAATTCTTGATATCGATGAGGCATTCCGAATCGGGAGCGGGCAAGGTACAAAAATCCGTGATTATCTCGAGAAATCCGGTAGAAACATCAAAAATATGGAAAATAATTAATTGAAAAGGAACAAAAAAAAACGCCAATATTTGCGAATTATCAAGAGACGCGGCAGCGGCGTTTTCATACCGGAATAATGGAGAATCCATCCTCAGCTAATTAGAATATAGAAAGGAAGAAGAACTTTGTAACGAACTTAATTAAAGCCGCGAGGATAAAAACAGTGAAAATTTTAACATGATTGTACAAATCGGAATAAAAATGCAAAATTTATAATCCATTTGAACCGACTGGCTTGCTGTCACAATGAAAAAGGAGAAAATGAATAATTCGAAGCTAAATTTCAGGCTCGAGATGAAGAAGGTCATCGAGAGAGAAAGAGCGAAAAGGAGGAAAGGGTGGCGTGTGTGCTTTTACAGAGGGTTAGTGGGTATGTGTAACGCAAGGTACGTGTAAATCGCCGAGTGCGAGGAGAGAGAGAACGCCCAGGCATCTCGTATACATTTTTTAACGAGAAGGAGCGTTTGTTCGTAGGAGGTTACGTACGGTGGAGGAGGTTGTGTACTGGGTGAAGGACTGTATCGCGTTCCGGACACTCCCTCGCACGCTCGTTTATTCCGGACGCAACGAGAGATTCCTCGATAAATATAGAACAAAGTAAAAAAAAAAAACCAAGGAAAAAACGTGTGGAGTGAGGGGAGGCTCGAAATTCGAAGAAAGTAATTAAAAATCGTTGCCAACTCGAGAGGGAAAAGCTCGAAGAGCAAATATGAAAATATACGTGTTTATATATTCGTCCCGGATCTAACCGTAAAGAAAAAATGGTGAATGGGGGAAAAAGTATTTGGAAGCATGAATCATGACGGTAAGAAGAAGAAATGTTTACATTTCTTAATTCCACGAGCAGCAGCCTCGCGTTGTGAATGCGCGGTGCAACGAAACATTGCATTCTCCAATTTTTCTTTTTCCACGCGCGCATTTCAACATTGAAAGGAGGAAAGTAGAAAGAAAAGAGGAACAAGGAAACTCGAAGATTGAGAAAGCGGGAAAAAATCCTGGAGGCTTTGAGCCGGGAGGGAAAAAGAACACATTCTTCTGCTGAGGAGCCTGAGCGTTATTTATTCTGTATCCGCTAGCAGTGATGCCACCACCACACCAACAGATTTTCCTCTGCACAGAGCGCTGCGCGCTCCCATTGTACTCGCCCATCAAGTCGGTACACTATTTTTTATCTTTCATATCTCCGTGTCTTTGCCGGGACTGAAAAAAAAAACATTGCGAGGGAAAAAGAAAAAAAACGTCCCTTATGGACGGTGGACAACGAGAGTGCGAGAGAAAGTGAGAAATATTGAAAAGAGAAAGAAAAAGGAAAAACAAATTAATGTATATGTGCCGCGGAAGGGCGGGTAGAAAAAAATTAATCGAGGAAACGAAATAAAGCGACGATTTTTCCATCTCACTGCACCGCGCGCAAAAAAAACTGTCGGAGGGATTTGAAACGCGCCGGGCAAACATTTCTCATCGTCGCATAATTGAATTGTCAGAAATCCGTGCGTCCTGCGACTGAATGGCAAAGAACTAGCTCCATGTGGGGCAAAATGGAACAGTCAATATTCCTTTAGCCCTCGACCGCGGAAGTCCTTCTGTTCGAATGAATAATTGACCCCGCAATATATTCAACGCGTCAAACCTGGCGCGGTGGATAAGGAAAAACGGTTCTTTTCATTGTTTTTCCATTTTTTTTTCAAGTCCATAAAAAAAAACGTCGAATAAAAAAACGTTTTGCCGGTTTCCGAATTAAAAAAACTTTACAGGCGTAAATAGTTCAATCAAATGGTCCATTTTCTCTGTCTTTTTTGTGACTTCGACCCAAATTATAAATCTGCAAAGCATATCTGAACCGCGCACGAGTCTCATCAAATTTGGCATTTTTAAGAATATTACGATGAGTCGTTAAACGGTTCAACGAACTTGATTCATGCCCTTAACGTATTTTGAGAAGCACACGATGCCTAATAATGATTTATCTTGAGCTCCAAGCTGCTCGTATTAATGAAAGGGTCCATTTTGCCCCACCTTTATCTGCTTAACGCGAAAATAAGTGAATGTGTGTGTCTACGCTTATATATCGGGTTGTTGGTATAGGTCGAATCAGTTCAATTTGCATCCGGCGTGGAGAATACTAAAGCGGCGTACATAATCGCTTTCGCGCATAAATCGACGACTGCTCTGGTCTACAACGCCCTGGTTGTATTTTACACAGAGAGGAAGAGATAGAGAGAGAATAAGAGTGACAGGCAGGCAAAGATATAGAGAGAGCGAGAGAGAGAGAGAGAGGGAAAGGGTAAAGAGCGAAAGAGACGATGATAGAGGGAGAGTAAATCTCCACGGTGCATGTAGTGTGTTTTGTGATAGAGAGAAAGAGAGAGAGAGAGAGTGAGAGAGATTTGTCGTGCTAGGTTCTCCGTCAGTGTCGGAGCGAGAAGATGGCTCGCGCGAGAGAGCGGCGAACCCGTGGGAAGAACTACCCCGAAGAGGTTGAAAGAAAGCTGAGGGTTGTTTTGCGCTGGCCGTCGAGAGAACACGCCAAGCACTCCAGCCGATATAGACATAAACGTATGTAAAGAAAAAACAAACAATCAACAATAAGACGCTGCGAGGAATAATGGAAAATGAAGAAAAGAAAATGCAACGAAATATTCCTGCGAATATCTCAGCGTCTGTGTAAAGAAAGTGGAAAAATTACAGGCCAAAAGATAAAAATGCATGCACTACGATCGCTTCATCACGGAAACCAGGTTATTATATTTACGGAAATTCTACTCAGATTTTTACACCCCAAGTTTACCTCAGCAAGTCCTTCACGCCCGATGTAAATATTTATCAACTCAAAATTACAAAGTAGAATTCAAATAAATACAAAAATCACTCCTGCGATATTTTTAGAATATCAAGTTTCTTCGCCATCGACTCAAAAAATCCTTCTGCGATTTTATAATCCAATCCATTTGCAACGCCATAAAAACGAAACGTGGCCGCAGGTACCCAATTATCCGCGAAAACAAAATCGATCGATCCGAACGAACCGAATTTCATTCTTGCAAAAATCTGCACCCAAAAACGCAAACTCGCCAAAAATATTCATTTTCAAATGCCCCTCACAGCCTGACCTCGGATTTTCTGATAACTAAAAAAAAACAACAACACGTTTGAATCACAAAATGATGCGTTTTGGGTTTTCAACAAACGTCCGGGTATTTTCGATCCATTTGGAGATTAAAGGAGGTATTTTGCAGTCCACAGGGATAAGCTTCGTTGTGGGAAAACAAAGTGATTTCGATTGATAAGTATCAAGCGTGTTTGTTATTTTTTATTTTATTTTTTTTCCGATGTGTCTCTGTGTATAGCGTCCAGGGGGAAGGATATTTGAAGAGAACCGTATCCATCGGATGGTCGATGATTTCTCATTGACGAGGAAGAGGCCACGAAATTCGATTTTCAATTTCCCCTGCTCGCCTACACGCCTGACCGCATATTAATTAATATTAATAACATTTGTGTGTATACGTGTGTCGATAGAAGTGATAGACAGAGGTATATACGATCGAGGGAGACGGGATCTGCTGAGCGCGAGAGACAACAAACTCTTGTGCAATTGAACGCCCGAACCATCAACCTTCCTGGCCTCGCATATAGGTCCGTGCCATACGAGACCGATGTGCGACGCGAGGGATAAAGAGAAGCAGGATTTTCGAATGATATAGAAAGCTTACTTTTTATCCGCGAACCCATCGCGGGATTCCAAACTTTTATCATTAAAACTTACAAACATTAAAAAACCTCTCGAGAACGATGCAATTTCAAATTTCGTTTTAATGGCTTTACATTCTGCGAGCTTCGGGAGAAGATTGAGAGGAAGGAAAAGTTTGGAAAAATTGAAAAAATCTGGTCGGATCGATTTTCCAACAAAATCCACGAATTATTGGAATTTCTCGATGTCGCGTGAAGAATAATTTCTAATTTTTCTGTCGTTGTTTACATTTTTTTTTTGTTGCGATACACGGAAAAAAAAAAATTGTTGGATTAAAAAAAAAATGCTTTGAATTGACAAAATGGTACGGTCGGATACGTTCAAAAAGATGTCTATGTTTTATCAACACAACATTTGGTTTATAGACAAAAACGAATTGCGGTNAATTTCCAATAGAATCGTATTCCGTATTAGGTCGTCGGCGATGAGTTTAATTAATCTTCCTGTTGTCAGCTTCGCTTTAATGAGCGGCGGAACGAACGAGTTTACGAATTTTCACTGCGGGCTGGAGCTGTCCACTAAATTCGGAAATAAATCGCATTAGCGAAAATCGGGGAGACGCGGAAAGCGACTGGCTGTGCGTCTAGCGGTGCCGAATTTTGTTTGCGAAAACAATTTCACGAACGCGAGCCAATATCAATTCGAATGGTAATTTGCTGGGCGGATTTAGGGACGATTGTATAACGCGATTCGTCCTCCTTCCACACACGATAGATTGGGGACAAGTATCATGCTCGTTAATCTCTCCCCGATGCGAGAATAATCCAATTTTTATCAATTCCAAAACAGTTCGCAAATGGGTCAATTAAGAGATTTGGCTTCATCGTTTAATTCACTAGACACGAACAAAAAAAGAATGAGCCTCTCGACACTTTTGTGGGGACGAAGATTCGTGCTTTGAGCTTGCGACGGTTTTTTAGCGCGAGCGAAAAGAACGAGAATACATTTTGCGAAGAAAAAACATTGACTCACCGGTGTCGAAACTTTCTGCGGGTCTTCAAGGACTTGGAACCACACACTCGACGCAAATCACTTATAAATCTCGCGCAGTCTTTCGCGGAATTGAGAAAACAAATGAACGAAAAACACCCGGCGAACGCGGCGAAAAGTTGGTGGAATTTGATCCAATTCCGAGAAATAATGTAATAATCGCGAATCGAACTATTTCACTTGGATACTTGAAAGTCAAACAACTATCAGGACACGAGCGAAACTTCAAACGATGTGTAGCCCGTCGCATCCAAAATGCAACTTGAACCTTAGCCCGCGCTTCCTTCACTCGCCGAACAAAACACACGAGGTTCACAGTGGAGGGGACGCCGTGTGCCACCACGCGACTCTCGAAGGACAATAAGCCGGTCGGTTCGCCGGCGTCAAAGATGAAGCCAGAGGGCGCATGGCATCGGAGAATGAAATCATCCAATCGTCGCCGCTACATTTTCGGTCGGTAAAGCAGCATCGCAATGTATGAACGGTCGGTAACAAGACGGTATGTTGGAAGACGCTCGTGCTGAAATCTTTTCGCATCGATCCACACGAATAAGAAAATCGAAGATTAAAATTTGTTGGAAATATTTTTTTATTCGAATAATCAATAACCTTCTTATTACGATTTTACCCTTGGCTAGAATCTTATTTGTGTTATGATCAAGAGCTATGGAAAAGTCCGTGGAGAGGGTGCTCCCGGCGGCTACGACCTTCGGAAAGGCAGAGCTCTGATTGGCTGTCGCTTATTGCTCAGCATTCGTCGTGCCGCCCAGTGTGTACGAACGCCTTGGGCCGATGTTATTCGCTCGGATAGTCAGGTTGTAATATTTGGATGACCATAGGGCCATATTATTCGTCAAACCAAAGGAACCAAAAATAAAAAGTGAAAGTCAAAATATTCAGGCTACTGGAATATTCTGGCTGCGATTGAATTTATATGGAAAATCAAAATGAAATGATCATACGATTTAATTTTTTCTTCGTGTCTTCAAAATTTCATTTTTGTTTCCTCAACCCCGAAAGTATCGGACAATTTTGTGTGTTTCATTCGACATTCGTCTTCGACGATCTTGTTTCCATGAGCCGAAAATGGAACTCATTAAACTTTCAAAATAAAGTGGGCGCAGCTCCTTGAGGCTTTTTTTTCGATCACCGACTCACGTACCGAAGGATTCATTTGTTGAATAACATTCTAACGAGTCTCGGACGACTAGCATCAGAAAAAATGGTAAAAGTCAAAGTTTACGAGTGAAGGTCACCTTGGGCATTCACAGGACAGACTTTTCATAGAAAAATATTTGTTTTCGACTTTCTGTCGAGCGAGTGAGCATTGTTTCGTCAGGCTTATGGCGAAATTCAGTGCGGCCTCGAAATAAGGAAAAGTCAAGGAATTCAATGATCTACAAAAATTTTACTTGTCATCGTCGTTTATTGTAAGTGGATGGCAACTTTTGACGAAAAAATATTTATCCCAGATATTCGAATCATCAAAAAGCAATTATTGGTCCCGAAACAACAATACAACGTCCCTAAAGATAATCATCGTTAAGCATCTCTGTCCAAGACTCTTATTGCGTCGATTAGATTCCGAGGATTCCGAGAAAGTAGAGAAAACCGCTCTGTTGGGTTTGGAGGGCAAGCTGGACGATGGATCTTTCCCCGAAATATTTGTTTTGCTCGGAAAAACAACGGGCGACGACATCAATGTCAATCGCCACGTTACTTTGTTTCGGTTTTAAAAAACACTGTAAATCGAGAAAATGTGATGGTGGATTTTGTTTTCATACAGTTGGGATACTTCGAGGGTTCTCCCCATTAAGATTTCTGGTTGTTTGCTTCTGAATATTTAAAATAATGACAAGTAACGCGTTCCGGCTGAGCCGGTTGCTGGCTCGCTCTGGTGTCGAGATCCTAAACTAAATACTTACGGGATACGAGAGCGAGTGAGCTACGATCGGTGGCAAGACGCAAAACTGCGAAGAGGATTTGCGCTGTGACGTCAGACTCGGACAATCTGCGGTCGTTCTTCGCGTGTTCTGATCTCAGCCGAACGGGTCAATGACGCGAGGAAACGAAAAATTCATAGCTGAGCTACCCGCGTGCGTGTTGATATCGAGCACTGCGAGTAAGTTCTTCAAGGGGCGCGAAATAAAATCGAAAAAATAAAAACAATGTCTAAAAGACAGTAAACAGAGTCGAGATGTTGCAGGAAAATAGGATGACGGATTATTGAGCGGGCATTTCAAGTTCGAAGTAAAAACAGTAGGGACAATGTATTTTTTCGAAATAAATACTTTATTGAAAATCGATAGAATTTCCTGTAGAATTTTGTCGAAATTTTTCGCCAAAAACAACACGACGATAATATCCTGCGCCGCCCACAAAGTTTTCATTGCCCAAGACTCGTATGTTGGTGAAAAAGTTGTGATTTTTAGGCGTGAGATGGCGCAACGCGCTCGGATACAAACGGAGAGAAAACGACTTTGAACAAAAAAAACGATGTGTATCGTGGGCGCGCGAGGAGGAGCTTACAGCTTACAGTGTAAAAAGAGGAGTTTGTGGTGGGGGAGGAAATAGAGACGACCAAGTGGTAGGCAAAATATATAGAAGGAAAAGAATGGTGAGAGACAAAGAGCGGGAGCAGAGAAGGACGCTGGAATTACGGTAAAAAGAGGGAGAGAAAACGAGACGTTCCCGGTGCTAGAATTGCTAAGAGTGGGGGAAATAAATAGCAGGAAAGGGATAGTTTACAGGAAGGTGTGAGAACTGAAAAAAAAAAAGAAAGCAAGACATGGCGATCTCGGGAATTGTGAAAGAGTCTGAGCCCTTTCACAATTTCCTTTCTCGTTGGATTAGATGCTCAAGGAAAAATGAAGAAAACTGTTACGAAAGTAAAAGGTTGAAGTGTAGGAGAGGAAGGGCGTGTTGTTGGGCCGAAGAATATTTCATAATAAGCCGATGTATTTTTTTTCCATTCCGTTTTGGATAGAACAACTCGGTTGTCCCGTAGTCCGCGAGGAGCAGAGGGCCCGTTAGTGCGGAGATTGACCGCAACGCGGCGTTTCAACGACGCCCCTCCTACCCCCTCCAGCCCGCTCGCGTACCCCGCATAGCCCGTTACGAAAACGTCGAGCGTTCGATGTTTCTCCTTCTCTGTCTCCGCTGCCGTGTTGTCTTTTTCTCTCTTTGGGTGAAAGACGAAGTTGCGCGGATTAACGAGCCGGGAGCGAGTGAGAGGAGATACGAATGCGAGGATAGAAAAGTTCGTACAGAGCGAGAAATACATATTTTGCTCTTAGTAGAACGCTTTGCCGCCCTTCCCTTTTCCCTTTTGCGCGCGCTCCACCGTTGGCTTTTACACCCCAGGGATTTTATGAGGTAGGACCCGCGCGTCGAGCCGTGCACTCGTGTGTATGTGTATACATATATATACGAACATCTGTGTGTTTATGCGTGTGTACGTACAGTGTCTACCGACTGTCAAGGCGCTCGCCAGTATACGAGGAACCATCAAAAGGGGCCATCGCCTCGAATACTCGCCGCGCGCTTTCGCCGTTTAGAACACCTGAGACAAAGTCAAAAAGAATAATAAAATATAAACAAACAAGAAAACGCAGAATAAAAGAAACGGACGACGTGTGGTGGAGGAGGGAAGATAAAACGACGAGGGTGAGGGACCGAGAGAAAAAGAAACAAGTGAGGTCCGCGAATGAGCGAGAATCGGCGATAAACGGCGGCTCGACGAGAGCCGCAGAGCGCGAGAGAGAGGGAAAAGGGAGAGAGAGAGAGAGAGAGAAAGAGTAGAGTAGTAGGAGGCGAGGCTAGCGAACGGAGCACGAAGCAACGCGGAGACTTCGCCCCCCCGTGTGTGTGTGTCGACGTGGTGGAATAGAAACGCTGATAGAGCGAAAATAAGAAAGAAGCAAGGAAGAAAAAAAACAGAGGATATTTGACGCGCGACACAGGGGAAAAAGCAAGTACGAAAAGTGTATTAGCGCGAACGCGTCTTTAACGGACGAGGGAAAAGAAGTACGAGAGAGAACAAGTGGATCCAGAGGGGGTAGGGATCAACAGAGTTTCGGCTGTTGTGTCGCAAGGTGTAAACTCCCTTAATCCATCATACATGTATATGTAATCATTTGTACATATATAAACACATTTCTTTGACGAATCCCAAATAGAATCTTTTTGAAAATCTGTTACTCGTTTCCCGTGCAAAAGTGCGCAACGCGGTCATTTCACCACGACACTACGAGACGTCAGTGAATCTTCGGTACTTGTTTTTATATATATATATATTTTTTTTAAATTATTTTCTTTCTCGCTTCCGCACGGAGTGTGCGTGCGTCTTTTCGCTCTTTGCCCGAGTGACTGCGCTCCTCGCTCCGTTTAGAAGTGTGACTTTGTGTTGCTGTATTTTTTTCGCGTGTCTGTGTTTATCTCGCTCTGGCAATAAACGTACGCACGCAAATCAGATCGCGTACCATCGGAACGTGTTCGACACGCTCTCGTTACATGCATCGAGAGCTTGCAACGACCAAATATTTCTGACAAGGAAAAAATAAATAAGGCAGGTTGGTCGGAGGAGTGAAAAGTCTGTACTAGTGGCGCCCTCTGTGCGCGTGGTGCGATTAGAGTGTCGAGAGTGCCGCGTGAATTGCACTCAACTAGCGTAGTGTGCGCCAATTTCAAAGTCATATTTGTGTCATCGTGTTTATCTTGTCAATAAATTCAGTAATAATGATGATAAAACGTGTTGAATTGGCGTGTTTGTAACTGTGCTCTCAAAGTGTCGTAAGGATCGCGTCCACCGTTCGGTTCTCGTCACTCTTTTTTCTTTTTTTTTTTGTTTTCATTTTGTTTCTCTTTTATTACGACAGTGTGAGTGTATTCTCGTATCCGTGACACAGAGTGCGCTGCGCACACGCTTTTATCTTTCGTTTTCCCCCCCGTGCCACACGAGAATCGAAGCTCTTCGTTTTTATTTCCCTTCCCCCCCCCCCCCC
>JBAJMU010000008.1:5494721-5536976 GCA_037952995.1 Hyposoter didymator
AAAAAAAAAAAAAAACGAGTGTAACATAAAAAAGACACGAGAGAGGATAGAAAAGCGATTGTCGCAAGCCTCGCTTAAAATACGGCCCTGAGACTCTTCGATCGAGACGTCCAATTTTTTTTTCTTTTTTTTTCCTTTCTTTTTCATTTTTCAATCCTAATTCTCGCGTCCAAGTGCGTGGGAGTGATTTTTTCTTCTCAACGAAGAATTCGACGAAGTGGAGAGGTGGCGGATAAGGATAAGGAGGCGGTATCAGGATGAGTGGAAGACCGAGGACGACCTCCTTCGCTGAGGGCACTAAACCACCCGCAAATCCGCCCCTGGGCGGCATGAAGATCAGCAGTGAGTAGTGTTATATACCTCGCGCTTCTTCTTCCTTTTCTTTCTCTCTCTCTCTCTCTCTCTCTCTCTCTCCCTCTATCTCTCTCTTTCTTTCTTTCTTTTTCTTTCTCCTTTTACGTATACATATATCTATGCGTACATGTGCTATGTGCAAGTCGCGAGTTTACCCAGTAGCTGCACCAATTATCGATCGAAAAGCCAAACATTTTTCTGATTAAAATATTTTTCAACTGCTCCCCGAGTGACGAATATTATTCGAGACCTTCACGTTTCGAGGTTATGAACACACTCGTGGCGTAATATTTCAGTTTTCTTCTCTCATAACCTCAACTCGGGATGGCAAATTATCGTGCGAGTGGGTTTTTCGTTACTGGAATTCGCATTTGCACGTTCGCACTACGAAAAATATGCTTCACTTTCCTTCGATGGTTCCGGCGGGAAATTTGAATAATTAATTCTACAAATGACACTTTTCCCCGGTCAGAAAAATAATTTGATCAATTGTAAGGAAATTTATAGTCCTTCGGTTGACGAAATTCTTCCTGAGAAAAAACATTTCGACATTTCTATACAGGAAACGCGAAAATTCATCATTGACGTTTTTTCTAAGAATTTCTACTGCTCGTCGAGTTCCCCGAAATCCGGGGTACGAAGGCACTTCGACATTCGTACGCTCTTCTAGGAAAAGTATCGTTTCTCGCCTCTTGGTACGAATCGACGAATCATGCCCAAATAATATCCAGTAATTCCGACATTGTCCTTGCCCGATATTCGTGTTCCCTCTTTCCTGCCTATTGGTTGCGAGGAAAATATCTCGCTGTTTACAAGGATTCGTACGAGACGCGTGACACGATTAACCTCAAAATTTGATTTCAAACGATTTTTCAAACGTTGCTTCCAATTTCGTTCTCGTGCGTTTACGGAATAATTTTTTCATTTTTTCATTTCAACTCATTCGCAATCCCGTAGCAAGAAATATTTAGACTTTTGTCACACAATTCCAATCAAGGTCGAAAATTGACCATTTCGTTAAAAAAATCGTGAAATAAATCTTTTTGTTCCCTCTCGTCCGTTACGAAAATTGCAGGCTTCGGAATTTAGTAAAAATTAATATTACGAAAACGGGAGATCAGGGCTATGCACAAACGCGTGTACTATTGAATTTTCTCGAAATATATATAAACGTATATAAATATATATGAATTAATAAAAATCTATACGATCGTATATTTCAGTCGGTGTAGCCTCGTGGTCACGCTTGGCTGGCTAAGCCTTAATTTTAGCTATAACAGATTGCATACTGCGAGCTGAACGACGCTGCTGCTCTCTGCTCAGTTGGTCGTTCTACCGTCACGAGTTTTTTCAAATATTTTTTTTCTCCTAGTCTGACTTTGGCTATTCGAGTTTTCGCCACGACATTTGTTGTCTTGGTTGCGTGAATAAACAAAATTAAAAACGGGGATAGTCTGGATGTGTATAAATTAATTAAAATACGTGATCGAGGCTGGGCAACAGATCTGTGCATTTATTTAGTGGATTTACTGACAATAGTGGCAACGACATTCGTATGTGTTTTTGTTTTTGTTGTTTCGTCGCATGCCCTTTGCGTTGCCTCCTTTGTTGATGTGTGCTGCTCACAGCGTAGTGACAACTTCTTGGAATAAACGCGATGTCTTCGCGTGAAACGCCTCGAAACAAAGTAACTACGAGGAAAAGTTGACAAATTTTCTCAATTTTTTAGTATTTTCGCATTTTTACATTTTTTTAATTCGTTCGTTCGTTCTGACGTTTTCAGTCGTCATTCAGACACCCGCGCCAACAGATTTCGTCGACTTTTTCTCGTAATCAATGTCTTCAAGATCGTTGGTGTTTTTGACCTTGCTTCTCATTCATCCTCCGATAACGCCTCTCATTTTTATCTCAATTTAACAAAAAGCCTCGCTTTCATTTCCGAAAAATATTCAAAGGCTGCTTAAATTTCGAGAAATGGTGAAATACACTTTTGCGAGAATGAAATATCGCTTTATTGATCGATTACTTTTTCGATGTGCCGCCATTATTTATGTTGCTATTCTTCATCTCTCCTCAACGAGCGAAATTGACCCTCACAATCGTCGCCAGACTATTCGTCTTCATGGCCGTGAATATTCGTCACAACTCTATCAGCTGTTTCGAAATAGTTTCATCAAATAACTCCCAATCATTCCATTCGGAAATATTGACATTGCATTTCAAACTCTTTTAATACGATTCTGCTCGATAAACCAATGATTCCCCGAATCGAATTCGTTCCGAATTTCTTTACCAGAAACGATTTGTTTTTTTTTTTTTTCGTGGCTTTATGAATAATATTTTTTTTCTTTTTCATCTTTCGAGCTCGGAAAACATGTGAAAATTTCGTTTCTATGAAATTTTTCGAAACTGAATGGAAATTCGTGTTTTCGGTAAATTTTTTCGGAATTTTGTGAAACTTTGGGAATCAAATTGATTTTTGATTGAGAAATAATTGTTCGGAGGTGGCGATCGTGACGAATAATTTTCCTGCATCTTCCACTCATTTCTCTCGGTTATTTTTTGAATTTTCTCGACGATTCGCTCTCCCCTCGATTCTCGAGTGGATTTGAGAGATATAACGGTGAGCTGATTTGAATGTCGTCGTCGTCGTCGTCGTTATTGCGCAGCGGCCAGCGGCTAACGAGAAACACAGAAAGAGAAAAAGACCGAGAGAGTCCAAGCGAGGACGGTTTCTCTTATCAACTCAATGTCCGACTCACGACGATGCGATACGACCACACTCTCGTACGATCAGCCACTGAGAACATTTATTTTCCACCGCAAACCTTGCCATGTTCGCTTCAGATTAATCATCTTCAAGATGCACGAGCATCCTTTATAACCGCCGAGGTGTTTTCAACATTTTTTCAACGACACACGAAAATCTCGTTGTATCTACGAAAATGGCGTAAAATTCTTCGATCTCTAATTTGCAAACGACCCAAAAAAAAACTTTTCAAGTAATTTTCGTAATTTGTTCCGACTGTTTCAATGTCGCGAGTAAATTCGGTTCCCGAGACTCACAAATTTGGCTGCTGCCCCAAAAAATCGAGTCGAATTTTCTTATTAAGGGGTTATGCCACTTGATAATTTTTTTTTCGTTCACAAATGTCACAAACTCCATGGACTTGGATGCGTTTGAAAATTTTCCAAGTTTCTTGCTAAAATATTACAAACAAAAAAAAACAAACAAACTTTTCAAAAAAGCAGTGAAAAATATTTCAGCTCCTTCGCAATCGAATTTCGCGAAAAAACTCAATCGACACGAAAAATTGGCACGTTTTTCAAAATTCAATAAATAATTAATACAAAAAATATATATTTCGTTGAATCTCAACGTTGCGAACGTCGGTGTCGTAAAACTTGAACGATCCTGAGTAAAAACTCGCAAACGTCCATACGAAGCAGTATTTTTGAAGTTAGTTGATACGAAAGGATTGCCGAGGGTAAATTGTGTCGAAAGTTTGATCGGGACTGAATTAAATAATCGAAAGAATATTTTGGTGACCGAAGGAAACGTGTGATACGAATTTTGCACAGGAGGCTGGTCAAAGTCCATATAAAATATTTCGATGTCCTTTTTCTTTAGGAAAAGAGTTCCGCTTTGTGTCCGGGTTTCCGGTGGAGTTTTGACAATAATGTGGAAAGTTATATAGACAAAGGGATTCGTGCAACTGTCTCTCGGAGCGAACTCTCGTGTCGAATTGTCGTTGATCCCCCCGCGTGTAGAAAAGACCGGGTTGGTAGAGGAAGAGAGTGGTAATAGGGAAGCCGCGGCGGGGGGTCAAAGCGACGAGAAGAAGAGAGCGCGAGGAAGGGGGTGAAATATCCCGGCACGGGGATGCTCCGAAGGCGCGCGAACTGGGTCAATATCCTGGTGGCTCTGTCACGTTGACGCGCCCGCGCATTTTCTCTTATACACCGGCTCGTTCAAGCCCTCCCTCTTGCGTCTCTCTCTTTTTTGCGCGAACGCGTAGGAAACAAAAAAAATAAACAGGGAATGCGAAATTTGAGGGTAAATATTGTCCTTGGTGCCTGCTCGTTCTTTTTCTTGTTTCTCGCTTTTCGTAGCCGTATGTTAAATGCGAATTTATGGGTCAACGAGACACATGCGCCTGAATTCTCAGAGCTCTTGAGCTTCGGGCGAAACTCGTCACTGCTGCTGGGCTCCGCATCTTTGCAGTTACGAGCCTGAGGTGCTTCATGAAAGATTCAAATTCTTCTTCGATCACGTCCAGACTTCTCGTACCGTTTTTCCTGCTCCCTAGCATTCCCTATTCTCGTCATTTCTCCAGAACCCTCATCTTCTCCAAAATAACACGTGGAAATGCTTTTTTTTTACTGCTTCCCCGTTCCGTGTTTATCGAAAGGGTGCAAAGTCTCCTTTTCGCAGTTTCCCCGGCTGATCCTCTTTTTTTTTTGCCCTCTCGTCTCTTTTATACTCAAACATCGATTTTCACACACTCTCGGCTCATGGCAAATTTAATAACAAAATACTTTACACAATTATTCTCACGTTCGTACAATCTTTTTTATTATTTTAACCTCCTCACGCTCCAGCCCCCATTCTCAATAGATTTTCCGCTCTTTTTCAGCCTCAAATAAAACCAATTCAACTTATTTCGAGTTTGCGCTTATCAGAGCCTTGCTCAAGCCACACCCTTAATCAATTTCGAGGACTATCGATCGAAACACGTGTCACGTACAGTCAACATTTTTTTATTTACCATCCTCCCATTCATATAAACAGATTTTTATGCTTTTATTATATAGATTCGTCGATATGCAGAAAATTCTTCTTCGTCTCCGCGGAATCGATCAAAACTAGTGATAATCCTCATTCGGCCAAATCGGTTTACCTAAAACTCGCAAAAACGCGCTGCACGAATCCGTGATCGTCGTTATTGTGTCGAGCCACAAAAATTTTCCGTTTCGTTGAATAAATTCGAAATTCGCATAGCCTGAGCTTGAAATTTCAATATTGAAAATTAGTCGTTTCGGTATTTTTTTAAAGGAAAATCCAGCGGACGAAAATGTTTGAAAAAATTCGCTTAAACTTTTTACGTTATTTTATTCATTTTTGTGTTTTTTTCTCGAATTTCGACGAAACTTTCGTCTCAGGAAGAAAAATGGTCGAATCTAGAAAATAAATATTTACTGCAGAGTGTGTTACGTTGGGAATAGCTGGTCGGGTTGCCACTGGTCGGAATTGCAAACAATGGATTCGAATCGCCGAATATTGTCATTCATACGAACGATCGAATTTTGTCAATACCACCGCAGACCCTTAATTCGCAATGTTTCTGATTCGAGACTCGGAAGGATTATCGATCCACAACGGGAAGAGAAAAGGGAATGGGGGGCTGAGAGGACTGTCGTATTTCAGTGAATTTTTGTCAATCGGTTACAGTCACGCATGAGCCGAAATTTGGAGAAAACGGTCACGTCGATATTTTTCGTACTCCTTCCGCACGTAGAGCCTCTCGAGTCCAATCAAATTTCTTGCAGAAATGTATTTTTAACAAAAATATCATCGTGAATTATAAAAATCATTTTGTTGAGTCGTCGATCGATAAGGAACGCGACATTCGGGGTTTAAATTACGAAAGAAAAACGAATTTGAAAGTTTTTTTCGTAAAGTGAAAAAAAAGAAAATTCCATAGTTTTCCATTTTTTTTCCTTCGAGCATATTTTCGTATTCTTAACAAAAATCTCATCGTGAATGATAAAAATCAGTTTGTTGAGTAGTCGATCGACAAGAAACGCGACATTCGGAGTTTAAATTACGAAAGAAAGACGAATTTCAAAGTTTTTTTGTAAAGTGAAAAAAAAGTAAATTCCGTGGTTTGCCATTGTTTTTTCTTTCGAGCATATTTTTGTATTTTTTACAAAAATGTATTTTTAACAAAAATATCATTGTCAATGATGAAAATCATTTTGTTGAGTCGTCGATCGACAAGGAACGATATTCGGGGTTTAAATTACGAAAGAAAAACGAATTTGAAAGTTTTTTCGTAAAGTGAAAAAAAAGAAGAAAATTCCATAGTTTTCCATTTATTTATTTTTGCATATTTTCGTGGAATGCTCGCAAGAAAAAGCAAAATTGTGGTTTTTTTTACGCCGAAAGATGCCACTGGGAAAGCCAGTAAATAAATAACTTGCTCCTACTTCTTGGCACGGATTACACACGGAGAATCCCATGTCTCGATCGACAAGCATTCCCTTTCAGGAAGAAATAAGGAGGATGAGGGTCGATCACGTTAAAGTAGTGGGTGAGAGGTTCACGTGTCCGCTTGTGGCGCCGCAAACGTCTAGGGCAGGATCTGGGTCAATAATGACCCTCTTGTCAGAGATACGCTTCGCGGACTCATGCTCTCTCGCGCACACGCCAGAGATTTTTCCGCCCACGTATTTTCCAACGGGATGAGCGATTCATCTTTCTCGCAGTGGCGATACGTCATCGAGAAAGTTTTTTCGAATTGCTTCGTGAAAATAGCCAAAGATGAAAGAGAAAAAAATAATGAAAATAATTGTTTTGCACGTTAAAGCGGAGGCTAACTATTTGTTTTCCTCCGATAAATTCGAGGGAGAAAGTGCTTCGACAATTATCGTAAGGGAGAGTGTTGGGAAAAGTAATTTTTAGCGTAGTCCGAACGGACGATTAATAGAGAGAGAGAGAGTACTCTAGGAGTGAACATTTTTCGTTTTTCCCTGGAAATGAAATTTTCTCAAAAATCGTCGATATTTTGCTGAATACGATAAACTAAATATTTTTTGATAATTTCAAAATTTTCGTTATTTCGGCAGTATGTTCGATTTCTAACGGAATTGTCAGCAAAATTAGCGAGTGGAACGACAAAAATTCGCTTTCGACGAGATTTTGTAAAATATTTCTCGCTGCAATGACACAATTTTGAAGATTTTTCAAAAAAACGTTTAGTCGAACGTTTTTCAACAAAATTTTCGGTTCAGTGTAGCCGCAGGATTCGAACCTTGAAGCTCGCAGTAAAAATTTCATTTTTTCGTTGGATCGAAATGAACGAGACGAGAGTTTCTGAATAAACTATAGTCGCATGTCATATATCCATGTCGTGATATCTTTCTGATCGTGATAAAGTAATTATTCGTGAAGGAGACCATGGCGCGCGCGTGGTTGCCAGGCAGAGATCGACCGTCCATCCTGGAGAATTCTATTTCTAAGCTCTCAAACTTGGATATTTGTCGGGAAAGCACATTTCGTCAAGTTTCCAATCATGCGGCCAGTATCAAAACGTTTATTCATTCAATTACGTCCTTCAATGATCTGAAGAACGAGCCCCTTCGGACTATTCGCGTCTGCACACTTCAGCAACGGAATGAACTCGAATGATAGTAAGAACGTTAAAAGAAAAACGTGACAAATGTAAAAACTTGAGCAGTTATGCTCGGGAAACTTCACAGACGCCGCATTGACGAAAAATCCTTTTCATGTCATTTTAACACTTTCCACATCAAGTGCCAAAGTTTTTGTTCAACGATTACTCCACATACTTATCGATCTTGCTTCCAGCAAGCCTCGGAATATGCACAAGTTACTCGACAATCGTGACGTTCAGCATAAAGACAAAAAAAAATTATTCGGAACTCTGTTTCGTTGAAATTCCGAGGAATTTTCTATTTTTCGAGTTCAATTTTCGATGTTTGTTTACGAAAGCCTTCGCAGCAGCCACGCACTCCCTCGACGATTTTTTGAAATTATGCAACGCTGTCCCTTGGACCGGAATAGAAAATAAACGTCATTTTTCATTTTTGTTGATATTTCCAAGGGACTGAGTGATTCGTTTTTACGATTAGACCAACGGGGCGGACAAATTTAATTAAAGACATCTTTAGCAGCTTCTCGGGCACTCGTGACAGTTCGTGACACTTTTTAAAGAGCATAAATGTTTGGTAAATCTCTGCGTAAGCTTAAAACACTTTTTAGACTCATGAAAATGTATTTACCCCCTGGAAGCGTAATTTTGTTGGTGAAAGCAATGAAAGTTTGAACACTGTGGTAAATAATTAAGTGGAATCCAATTACTTTGAGTAGGATTGTTAGTGGAGCATAGAAAAACGATAATGATGGTCGAAATGACGGTTGTAACGAGCCAAGGGTAAATGCGAGTGTGCTATAGACGAGCCTCCTCGTCGTCTACGTCGTCGCAAAGGAAGAGAATCGATTCCTCGAGGTGTAGTCGGGGTTGGTGGTGTGTTCTCGTCTATATATCTTGACACCACACTACCGGGGTCATTCTGACCCAATTGTACTTGGCGCGCGAAGGTACAATCTTGTCTTTCCTCGTGCCAAAGTCGTCGACGTTGCTTACGATCTCGCGAAGGCTGACTCGCAGACGAGACCTTCATTTTCCTTGACTCTCGTGAGACATTATTCTTTCCGGCTCTTTTTATTTCCTTTGCTGAAAATTTTTCTCCACTGTTTATCTCGCGTTTGCAAATTATTATGGAAATTTCGTTGGAATTTAAACACTGCGAAGAAAATTGATTTTCCACTCGCGTTTTTCAAACTTTGGTTCACTCAACGTTTTCCTGGTTCACGAATGATCGTTGACCCTCGCGAGTGACCTCTGGCCTATAGTCAATCGGCCTCTCGTATCACGTCCAAGCCAGATATATTCTCGCTCGTTCCTCCCCCTTTTTCTTTTTTTTCTCTGCTTCTGTATCGACACCCAAAATATTTGTTCCTAATGAGTCAATGACCAAACTTCGGTTCTCCGATTTTCTTATAATTGTTATGGAGCTGGGGAAAAATAGTCTCAATTGAGAGCCAAGGAAGCATTTTCCTGTTGTACTGATAATACAGAGCGTAAGCGGATCAGATTTCGTATCGGAAAGTCCGATGCTGTTTTTTTACCACGAGCTTCTCCTTCGAATGAATAAAAAAATCATCAAATTTCACAAATTCGCTCACCGTTGCAAAATGGTTGGACGTAGAGCAAACACGCATAGGACCAATATTGTAGTGCACAAAATTTCCCACGAAAAAGTCATCTACAGTTTTTTTCTATCTCTGATAGTTCAGTACCAAAAGTCCGTACAAAAACGTTCGTTATTCTGTTTACGTTGCAGCAGTTGGTTTGAGCTGCTCTCCAGGCAAATATTAATGAAAATAGGGAAAAATGGTCGATTACTTTTTTGTAGAAAATGAAGTTCTCTACGACATTGATCCCAAGCATTTTTGGTCTATCTCGAACCGTTTGGACCGTCTGCACGATGAAAGCGGTTCGTCAACTTTAATGATCGATATCTTATCAGAAGAGAATCTGATCGGAAAAACAGATTATACTGGTCCACTTGGAATTCGGTCTTGACCTTGAGTTCACAAAGATGACCCTCTACGCAGACACTCTTTAATATTTCTCTACACATTAAAGAATAAATGAAAAATACGAATTCTCCAAAAATACAAATTCAAAAGATCTCGAAATCCGATACTTTTTTCCCATGATATTATAAATATAAATTTTGAAAACGCGTTTGTCGTTCATTTCGATCGACAGAAATTCCTGAAAATGTCGTTTTTTTATATTTTCTTGAAGCTTGCAAGTTTCAATTGCATTTTGGTGCATTGCTGCAGACCGATCAGGGGCGTACGAAGACAGGCTTGCACTCACCGACGTATATGAATTTCTTGATAACACGAGCTACGTAATGAGTGCGTTTACGCGTGGGTTTCAGGGACGTGGGAGAACTGAAAGAAAGACAAAGAAAGATAAAACGAGAGAATGAAATGGTGACGTAGGGGAGGAGGAGGAGGGAGGGGGGGGCACACGAAAGAGTTCAAGGAGTCAAACACCCGTGGAATTTGCTGCTTCGACGATGTCGTAAAGAGACAGCTGAGTGGCGATTGTTTTCAGGCGTTTGGTATTATTGAAAATTCTATTGTTCGTGGATCGATTTTTTTTTCATTTCATTTCGAAATCTCAACGATTTTTTCGCAACCTTCACCGACTACGAAAATAAGTCGAACGCGTTGGGTCTCGTGTGTTTCGTTTGAAAATAAAAAAATAAATGATATTTGTCAAAATTGACATAATTCTGTGGCGAATTGTCGTTTTTTGAATTTTTTAAAAATTATTCCCTTCGCCTCGTGCGACTAATGGGAGGGCAGACGCTTTGAAACGGTCTGTACGTTTCGTTTCCAAACTCGCATTCGTCAGAAAAAAATAGTTACACGAATAGAACACGTTCGAGTTCCGTTTGGTCGGTCTCCCTACTCGTACGAACTGGAACCCTCGTAAATAATGTTCTCGATGCATGTTAAAGGTTGGGAACAATATTGGAGCCAAGTTTTCTTCTTAAAATTGTATTTCATACTCGAAAAGTCTGGATTAACGTCTCGAAAGTTGCGCTGGGCATGTAGGAGCGATTGTACAAGAGAAAATTCATTTAATCGACGTTAATGGCAGATTAACTTCGACATTTGGAGATAATAGATCGTGTAGCTTTCACGCTCGATGCCTATTAATATTCGTCACTCGCGTATATTCGGTGGCAAGGGGAAGAGACGGATAGAAAGAGCGAGAAAGAAAGAGAGAAGCGTTTCTCTCGTTCTCGTCAACAAATTAAATGAAGCCTGGTGGTAAGCCAAGATTTTCCGCCTCGACGTTGAGCGGAAAAGTTCCCCTCTCGTCCATCTCCTGCTTTTCCTGGCCTCAAGGTCAAACGACGCGCAATAACGAGTGACGTTTTTGGGCTCGCGTGTCCCCTTTTGCTTCTCGCCCTCTTTTCGCGCTCCCTTTTTCTCTCCTTCTCGCTCAATGCAACCCTGAACAGCTGCGTACACTCAAGTCCGTTCACCCACTGACCAATCGTGCAATACTCGCAAATGTACATTCGAATCGTTCTTTCGCATTCTCGAGTGTGCAAATTTCCTTATCGTTCCTCGTGAACGTGATGAATATCACGCTCACGACGAGACACGGACGATAATCAATCATTTCTTTCATATTTTTCAGGCAGTACCATGCAAACTTCCTCATTCTCGTGTTTCCAGAATTTTTTATTATTATTCCTCCGTGCATTGTCATCGACTTCGAAACATTAATTTCTTCAAATTTTTCCTCATTCACAATCCAAATTTTCTCGCACAGAAACGATCGAAGCCTCCAAGAACTTTTGTACCTTTAGGCACGAATGAAACACGAAGGTCAATCACGTTAAATTGATTCCCTTCTCCTTCGCGTTGGTGCGCGACTACTTCTCAACTTTTCGAACCGTTCTCAAGGTCGTAAAGATAAATAATTGACATGTTATTGCATCATGCGACATTTTTTTATGTCACCATGTGAATAACAAGTAACAGCAACAACAAAAACTCAGGCTGACATAATTCATTGATGCTTGTAAATATTGAAGACGCGACTTGGCTTTATGTTCATTCTAATCACGTTCTATATATACGAAGTGTCGTTCACATCGTTTCCTTGCGAGGCAGAGAGAAAGATGGCGGTGTGGCGTCTGGTGGCGCCGCCACTTGAGCTCGCACGTCGTATCAGTTGGTAAAGCAGACGAAATGATCGGATTTCTTTCCTCATGCGGTCTCGCATTTTTCCATTTGTCATTTCAGTCTTGCTCGTACCCGTTTTGCTGCGTTGTTTTTTCTATTTTTCTCTCAATCGATCATTTGCGAACGAAATAAAAATCAGTTTTGTTTTCTCTCTCGAAATTCTTCGATGTATTTACGTTGCTCGGACCTCGAGAGCACGCACAGATGTCGAGCACATGTCCCTCGACCATTTCCGAGCTTTTAATATAAATAATTTTGAAAAAATAAAATAAAAAAAACAGGCGAGATCCAAAGCGTCGAAATGTCTCGGTCCAAGGACACGGAACTAAATTTCCAGATCGCAACGAATCGTTGATTTAGCGACGACTCTGTTTAACGAAATAACTTTCGAGCATAAACGAGACGTCCGAATGGACAATCGAATATTTTCGGAAAATTTGTTTTTATTCGTTAGTCTCGTTCCCTCGCCCTCGAATCGAAATTTTTCATTTTTCGGCCGATTTGGAAAGACGAAGAAATTTTTTTCTCGTTCCTATTCCGTTGGGCTGTTGTTTTTTTTTGTTGGTTTTCAACAAATCGTATGCAGCTGTGAAGCCCTGCAGGAGTGACGTCTTCGTTGCACACACTGACAAGGAAGGGCGCGGGGGGGTGGGAGTCGCGATGGACCGTTGAACCTTGGTGACATTGAAGAGCACTGTGGATCGTTTGAAGGACGCGCGATGACGGTCGTTGGGCGGGATCGTGCATCGAACGGGGTGAAGGTGTCGACCTGCCCCTATACAAACCCCTCTTGTCGCTTTAAACTGGCTTATCGTCACTTTCCACCTCCTTTCGCCCATTCTCTCCTTTCTCTCTTTGTCGCATCGAGCATTCCCTCGACTTCGCATTTCATAACCTCCCGAATCCTTACATTTCATGTTTCTCCTCGTACATGACGCACTTACACCAACTTTTACGAAACTCCACAACTTCCTTTCACTCTCGCAAGTTCTAACGAAGTTTCAGCCATTTCAACGCGAACACAGCGTTATTTTCGAAAATTCAAAATTATATGATGCTGCGATCTCTGAAGTTTGCGACGTCGAGATTCAACGAAATATGTTTGTTGTATTAATTATTTATTGAGTTTTTAATATCATGCCAATTTTTCGTGTCGATTGTGATTTTGGGTCGCGAAGAGAAGATCGTTTCAATGTATTCTTCCAAAATTTCGTACAAACGTTTTTCGCACCCTAACAGATTTCTCTTTTGAAGAAAAGTTTTCTGACGTTTAAAATTTGAGACATTTCCAATTTTTTATTTTTCCCATCTCAATGTTAAAAAAAAAAAAACAAATAAAACGCGATTTGATTTTCCATGCGTTTAGATCAGAAAAATAAAAAAAAATTGGAAACCAAACATCTCAAATTCTAAACGTCTGATAATTGTCCGGATCGTGTATTGAATAATAATTATGAGCTCTGCTGGAGAACAAACATAGTTTCGTTGCATTCCAACGATGCAAACTTCAACATCTAAGAATATTTCTACATTTATGTGTATGCGACGAGGAGTATGGATAATTTTTCAATATTTTTCATTTTAATTCCTGTTTACCCTCATTAAAACGTGGATTAATTTATTTTTAGACGTCGATGACTGACTCGCGACAATGATTGTCGAGCTCCACTTTCGTATAGTTCTGTAGTTTTTCCCTGTAGTTTAACCGACCTAGGGAGTTTGAATGAAACTGTCCGGGTCAAAATGACCCAGTGTGTCTACGAAGCGTTAACTCACTTGTACGATCTGTAATAACGATAAAACGATTAACAGAATTAGCTCAAGTGGAATTAGTTTAATCGTAAAACGAAGAGAAAATGAGAATGCATTTTTGTAGCAGTTTGTAGAATTTCTAATTTAGCGAACAGATGAAAACTTTTAATATTTTTTTTTTTAAATAAACGAACAAAATAATTTGTTTTTTTTTTTTCTAAAATTATTGACCAGTCTGATTGCGACCGTTAACTCTGAATTTTGCAACGTCATCCACTACGCGTTTGAATAGTGATTTGTGCTGGTCCAAATGATCGAGTTTCGATCGAGTGAGTCTCGTTTTGCAGGATAGTGAACTCAAGTTTTCATTGATAAATGGATTTTTTTTTACTGCATCCGCGATGAAAATGACTTGTTTGGAATTGATAATAAAAACTCGAGACCGATTATTGTGTTTGCTGAGTTCCGGTATTCTTCGGAATAATGACGAAGAGAACGACGAGAATAGTGCGAACCGTGGTAACAAGGGGAACGATGGGGCTGGCGATGAGACGAGCGAAGTCTGTGGCGACGAAAATGTCGCGAGTGACGAAAACCCAGGCGACGAAATGGAAAATCGTGTTTTTCCGCTCGACCCGGAACCTGGGAATGACAACGAAGAAGCAGACGAGGTTGAAAAAAATTATGACAACAGTAGGAACGAACCGGACTTGACGAATTTTGACAACAATAAAATCCTCTTGGCCAACCAAATTTACGAACAACTCCAAATCGAATCTCCGATTAATTCGGACGTCATTAAAAATCCTCTCGACAGCCAAAGTCAAATTGATTTACAAGTACAAACGTTAGACACGATTAAAAATTGCATCGTCGATATTGAAACCGATAAAAATGAAAATGACACTAAGCCAGAAATAAATAATCAAAGCCTCATGCTCAATTTTAATTCCGACACCAAAGAAATCGACGTTGACCTTCAAACCGTTGGCCACACTGAAAATTGTCCCGAAAGCAACGAACGTGTGGACGAAAATTATTTTAATCATCAAAATAACGAAAACATCATTAAGGAAAATAATAAAAATGAAGATGCTCAAGAAAATCGAGACAATGACGCGATCGAGCCATGTGAAGATTATTACAAAGTTTGTGGCGATGAAAATGAGCCTGAGAACTATTATAATAATGATAAACCTGAAGGAGACAACAAATACGATGAAAATGACGAAAATGCCAGAAACAATAAAATAAGGCATGAAGAATGGTCGCCCCTTCCTACCCCCGGAAAAGTTATTCTCCTCTTCCAAATAGGTATGCTAGAAAAAACGCAACAATTTCAAATCATCGGCGCATGCATTTACCAAAACATTCCATCAACTCTGAAACGTCAATCGTCTTCATCGTCACGTCCACGTACGAAATCTGAGAATACAAATTTCTAAAATTGCCTCCACGGAACCGAAAAACGGTTTGTGGATAAAATGAACGAAATTTTGTGGGACCGATGAAATCTTCGATCACCAGAGATCATTTCTCTTGTTCCAATACAAATTTTGATTGTTCCATTCGTTTGATTTTGTTGATCGAAATGAATCTCGCTCACCACCACAATTTTCGAGTTGAACCAACAAATTTAATCCTGTTCGCCACGTTTTCTAGTGAGAGCAATTTTTGCTATGCAGAACGAGAATAAATTCTCATGAAAATGAAAATTCGCTTGTGAAAAACTGCGCAAAATTCAATATTCTTGAAAAATCTGGAGACAGTAAATATTCTCTCCGTTTCAATTGATTTTTTAATTCTTTTCAACGATTTACTCATCGCGTTGCGCATAGTAATAAAGTAAAAGGATGAAAATTGTTAGTTTAAACGAAAACTACTAGTCGCTAATGTTTAGAACAATGCTGTGCGCCGTCGAGACGTCGTTGATAGTATCGTTTATCGGGCACTCGTCGCGGAGGAGGGGACTAGCATACAAGTATAGAACGAATCTCGAGACGTCTAGACAGTAGGGCAGCAGCCCTGCGGTACATCTGGGTCCTTGAAAACCTTGTCTTGCATGATTTTTTTTCTCCTTCTACTCTAAACACAAAACAGACGAAAAAATCGAGCTCGAGTAAGCAGCAGCAGCAGCAGCAGCACACTGGTTCCTGCATTTTGTCATCGGCCCAAATGTCACTAGCATCTTTTTTTCTTCTTTTCCACTTTGACCTTTTTATCTAATTACACATTTTTAAAACAATAAGAAAATGAAATTCGAACTGATACAAAAGTTATCGCCGTTCGCTTCGGACGATTCGTCATCGTCCTCTTAAGAAAACAAGACGATGATACATTTTTCGGGAAAGAATAGCAAACAGCGATGACGAGTCTAGCTCGAAGTAAACAAAAACTTGTTTTGCATAACCGTTGAAAGTTTTTAAGAAAAAAAAAACAAAAAAAATGATCGTGACACACTTTTTTGATCGATTATTTTAGGCACCGATATATTTTCACCTTTTTGGCCTGGACGTTGCGTTGACGAGCCAAATTTATTCCGAAACGAAATGAGCAGAAAAAATAGATTATTTTAAATAAAAAAAGAGAAAAAATTAGTTTTTTTTTCTCAGAATCGGATTCGGCCTGCTAAATCAAAGACATTTAGACAAACGTGGTCCTATTTATTGGGCTACCCACTAGTCACGTATACGCCTAAGTGAGCCAGGGTCACGTGACGTTTCTCATGTTTCTCTCGGCGTGAATTTATTGGACATACGTCAATGACGAAGCTGCTGGCGACGTCGATGTGCGTCGTCGCGGCTGTGCTCTGTAAAATATTGGACGTTCCGGACCTAGGTCACGACGACGAGCACGCAAAACAAACAAAAAATGCTTAGCCGTTGAGAATCTCCGCGCGAAATTTCGACCCGAACTATGGGATGGAAGACAATGCCCCCCGAAAGCCGCGAAAAGTGTTGCTGTGATTATTTTGAAACTTACGAAAATTGCCAAGCGGAGGAAGCGAGAGAGACGGACATACGGAACGAAGACAGAAAACCGACAAGCGTTCGGACTGTACACATTGCACCAGGCAACATATTTTACTCTTCGAGCCAAAAAGCCTCTTGCCAGATCCACGTGGTCGTCGCTATTTGACAACGAGAAAGTAAAGGAGATTCGAGAAATCGCGCGCGTTTTATTCACTCACTTTGACGTGTTTGCAACGACGAGAGAAAATTGTTAAGAGGTACACTGAACTTTCAGATCAAAGGCTACATTTCAGGAAATTCAACGAGCCTCGAGAAATGCTCTTTCGTCACGTTTCAAACGCGAACAAGAAATAAATAAAACCGCAACGGAAATAGATTCTGTAACTTCATTATTTTCCCAAGTTTTCTTCAAGTCCCCAAGAATTTTCATAAATTCATAAATGAGCGAAACCATGACGCGAACATTGGCGACTGATTGCCATTTTTTTTTGTTCAATTCATTGACATTCAGGATGAAGCTAATAAATATTTTGATAATTAATTTTCCTGTATTTCGCGAGAGTCGATTTCTGAAAACTCCGTAAAGTCTGAAAAATGCAATAAATTTCATTCATTATTTTCACCATAATTAAAGTTATGGATTTATTAATAAATTTTGATTGAATAATTGATTACGATAGTTCGAGAATTTTTTTTTTTCGGTCGAACATTTTCGTAGCAAGTGTTTCTCACGCCTTGAGACTGGAAAAGAATATAAAAAAGATGAAATGATGTATCAATGGTATGAGCGAGCGAAGGAACACGTAGTCCGCAAGAATTTTCATAAATTCAGAAATGAGCGAAACCATGACGCGAACATTGGCGACTAATTGCCATTTTTTTTGTTCAATTCATTGACATTCAGGACGAAGCTAATAAATATTTTGATAATTAATTTTCCTGTATTTCGCGAGAGTTTATTTCTGAAAACTCCGTAAAGTCTGAAAAATGCAATAAATTTCGTGTATTATTTTCACCATAATTAAAGTTATGGATTTATTAATAAATTTTGATTGAACAATTGATTACGAAAGTTTGAGATTTTGTTTTTTTTTTCGGTCGAACGTTTCCGTAGCAAGTGTTTCTCACGTCTTGAGACTGGAAAAGAATATAATAAAGATGAAATGATGTATCAATGGTATGAGCAAAGAAAGGAACGCGTAGTCATAACGTCAGATATAACTGTTGTATAGCCAAGGTAGCTTTATGTTCTATATTAGGTCCCATAAATCGATTGTCACACAGAAGCTCTGGGAAGTCTCGCTGCCACAGGGGGATTGAGCAAGCGCGAGAGTGGCTCACTCTTTCTCTTTGTGCTTCCGTGTGAAAGCAGTACACAGCGCCCCATCTCGTATCCGTTGTGCCTCGGAGATTGTGTAATTCGCATTTTTACCATGTCATGAGTGAACTCTGTCGCTCTGAAACAATGTTTTTTTTTTTTTTCACACTCGTCGAATCTTGCACGATTTGTTGTTTGCAAACGAAGAAAATTTTATTTTCGGCATTTATTTCCGCGGAGCCATTTTCACTGTGGCGTTAAAAATGACCTGAATAATCTATTAATAAGATTCGATAAAAAAAAACTGCTCTTGAACGCGTCAGAATATGATTTTTCACCCAAAATCCAGACGGAATATAAATTTTTGATGAAAATAACTTTTTACTGCATTGTTCGCTCGGGGGCTCGGACTAATCGGGAGCAATGAAACACAACCATGTGCTTTTTTCTGTTCTCTCTACCTTTTTATTCACTTTTTTCGCCAAGCTCGCTCGAGCACTTGGTCAAAGACAATTCTTCCATTATTCGAATTTTTCACAGGACAAAACTGTGCACTTAGCATGCACGTGGCCGCAGTGACATTTTGCAAAGTCCCCGTGACGTCAGCGCCAAGTGGCAACGCCCTATACGTTTTTTTCCTTTCGTGCTCAATCCTCGTCGCTCTTTGTTAATGAAATTGTCAATGCTCATTGTCGCTTTTTTTTTCATAAGCAGTGTCCACACTTCTTTGTGATTGTGTCATCGCGAGTCTTTCCACTTGTCACGCTCTCGCTCGCTCCTTCAGCTCTTAGCAATAATTGCGAAACTTCAACTCGCTATAGCTCGCTTCATTATCGTTTTTTATTTTATTTTTATGAAGATTAAGAACATGGCGAGTTCCTTAATAAAAATTACGAAAGCAACGATAATTATTATCGCCAGTTTTTTTTTCTTCTTAATATTTTACTTTTCTTTTACATTCGTGACGACAACACGAAATCTGGTTGATTCAATTATCGCTTCGCTTCGTCTTGACCCCGACACAGGTTTCCGCGACGTTGTCCATGACGTGCGTAAAAATAACAGACGCAAATAAATGTTATTTTATTCAAACACTTTTGTCATGCGAGTTCCATGGCATCGAACGAAAATTATTCCTTTTATTCATTAGAGTTTCTAGTCTCTCTAACCTCCGACTGTTAATTTTTCGCTCTGTCATATAAAAAATACGAATTTTCATGAGGTTGCAAACCGATTATTCAAAAATAATCATTCAATTAATTTAAAGTTCACGTTTTCCTCGGATTTTTCGGCTTGGAAAGAAACAATGAGGTACACATTCTTTGACATACATTTGGAGCTAACAAGCAGAACGTTTTTGTCACGTGTCATTCGTCAACTCAAACTCAAGTGACCGCCAGTGGACCGTCCCAACATTTTCCTCTCGTTTATCCCTCTTTTTCTTCTCGTTCTCCTCGTTTCTCACATGGTCAATGTGACGCTATCGATGACGTAACTACCAAGACGACGTTGTGCACTATATCGTGCTAATGTGTGCACTCCACTTACGTGACGATATTTCTGCCTGCGATTCAAATTCGCCAGACCGACAGTTGCTGGCGACGTTGCACGCTTTCGTCACGTCGTGTTAGATTTTTAATACAAATATACGCTTCTCTCTCTCTCTCTTGGTCGAATAAACGACGAGAAACCGAGGCTAGCCATCAAAATTCAAATGCTACACATTTATCTGTTTATTAATAGAAATTTATAAACATGTGGGTAGTTTATAACGCCACAGATCACACTGTATCAAACAACTATAATAAACGTGCGAATTGGAAAACAGAAACGTGCGTAAAAACTGCGCAGAACGGTAAAAAAAATGAAAAATGAAAATTCTTCTAGAATTCTCTTGTTTCTTTTCTCGAAATCGTGGAAAAAATGTTCCTTGAACTGTTGAGTTCCGCTTGATAAATCGGAATGAAAGCGATGAAAAGCGAGTTACCATTTATTTGGACGCGAATGCATCACATAATGTTGAATTCTTTCGTCGAACGAAAAACATTTCTCTCCGGCCATTGCTTTACCGGGAATTCCACTCGCACTCGCATATTTGCACCAGACGAAAAATGCCACGGCAGATGAGTAGGCACTTTTGTTTTCCATCGGAAGGATTTATGTGGATCCCTGGTTCGCGAGCCTTGGGCATACGTGTTTGATCGAATTTATAATGTAGCGCCAGGCTATTAATACTTTTCGCCAAACTCACGTCAGGATCGTGCGCGAGAACGAAACCAACTTTTTTCAACACACGATTCTGCAATGGTATTTTAAACGGAAATAATTAAAACGGGAATTGAAATATTTTCAAAGAACGAGTATGAACTGCCAATCGTAATTGTCGATTTCGACGATTTCCCAAAAAATTCTTTGAGTTTTTCCAAAATCCTTAATCTGAAAAATCAAATTTCATTTCATTTTTTTTCACTTCGAAATCCGACGTTCTACCAAATGAAAAACGAGAAAAAACGTCAATTTTCTTATTTCGTGATTCGGTCGATTTTTTTGTCCATTTGTTTCGAAAAGAAATAAAAATCTATGACACATCGATCGAAAGGGATTAACTCGAGAATAGAATGGAAAAATGTTTTATGCAAATGTCACGAGAAACGAACGTGCGAGTTTCAATGGATTTTTTTTTTCACTCCGTAATTATACAGTTGTTGCTTCAAGTTGAAATGACCCATATTCAAACTGGCTTCAGTGTACGTTCCTCCTGCAACCTTGAACGGAATGTAAGATTGCCTTAAGAGTTTGCTCGTATATGACGTGAAATTCTTTTCCTGACATTCCTTCTTCTCTCCTTCTCTCTGTCCACCTCGTCCTCTTCCTCCTTGCTACCGGTTGAAGCACACAAAGAAAAAAAACAACGCATTGTCATCGAGAATTCACCTCAACGGTGTTTGTTTCGGTTGACCCTGAGTCACATTAATTAGGGAAGTCGCGATGAAAGCTCGTTACGCACGATAAAGTCTTAATAGCGAAGGGTGGAGAAAAGAGAATCATGGACTCGCGTTTACACACTGCACGGTATAAATAATCAAGCGTTGGATTTCACCGCGAGAGTCGAGATCGCGAGGGTTGCACATTTCTCTCCTGGAATAACTGCAGCACGTTTTAGGTCGACTGAGTCATAACGATGTGCCATGCAAGCACATGCCTTGATCGAGTGTTAAATATTGCCCGAATTTGTGAAAATTCTCTAATTCATCAATTTCGTTAACCTCACAAAATCATTAAGCCCTCATTATTTTTCATACTGTCTCCACAGCTCAATTTCTGCCTTTTTTTTCCTCGCAAACCGTACAAGCTCAATTATTACAAACTTCGTTCGACTCGATGCCATTTTGTGCATAAATAATTAGTTATTCTTGATTATTCCGTCATTTAATGATCCGCCATAATTCCATCACGCACTTGTCAAAGCTAATGCAGCTCGAGTAATTTAATTCATTGTCAAGAACGAATTACAAGATTATTTATAGTTTCGAGGCTCGCATCGTTCGGATAGGACGAAATTTCTTGTTTTCCTTCAGCGCAGAGCCCAAAATTTACACACGCAGTTTTCAGTCATATTGACACAAGTTTGAAAATTTATGAATTGCTATGGCTAATCAGAGCAGAATACGGTAAACTAAATATTTTTTTATAATTTCAAAATTTTCGTTATTTTGGCAGTATATTCGGTTTCTAACGGAATTGTCTGCTAAATTAACGAGTGGAACGACAAAAATTCGCTTTCGACGAGATTTTGTAAAATATTTCTTGCTGCAATGACACAATTTTTGGGATTATTCAAAAAAACGTTTAGTCGAACGAATCGTATACAAAATATCCATCTTTTTCTTACTCAATTTTGTTTTAATTGTAAACTTCTTTGCACTCTTGGACTCCACGTCACGTTGGGCGAATAATTTCGACGTCATTTAATTTTTCACAATGGTTAAATAACACGACAAATTTCCTGAAAAATTATTAAAGACGTTGGCTAAGTTTGGAATTATGAGATTAACGCTTACCACGAAATTACGAAGCTCCGCAAAGTGCAAATTGGTGCAACGGAGTGCAGTTTCGATGTAACGTTGCCCCGGACAAGAGAGCTATTTGTGGTAGAGAAGCAGGTGCACAGAGAACACGACCTCATCCCCATTTCGCTCGGTTCATTCTCTCTCTCTCTCTCTCTCTCACGCTGTTTTGCTCTCTTCCGGTTTACACGGTCATGAAAAGAAAAAAATCTTTTCCAACACACGATTCTCGCCTCGTAATATTTATTCGTGTGCCTCATGGACTCTCAATAGTTAACTCGAAATTTCGATTTTCTTTGGAAGATTCTCTTTCTTCGTGCCAAACGAAATATCAAGGAGTCTGTCGAAGAAACTATTTTCCACATCACACAGTTTCCAGAAGCTCCTGGAAAACTGTAACAACGAACCTCGGTCTGCTCGGTCATTTTTGTTCACCTTTCGTTTAAATTTGCTCCTCGGAGCAACGTTCAATTAAAAATTCTTTTTTTCATTAGAGAAAAAACAAAAATTTGCACCAGTTCCGGAAAAAAACGAATCTCTAGCAGAAAAAATTCCATTTTTTGGAGCCTGACAAAATTGAAAAATTGACGAGTGATTGATTGATGCAGATTGCGACGAATTCTCGAAGATTTTTATTGTCAAGGGCGGTTGTGTCTTTCGATGAAAACTGAATATTATGCCATCGCGGTGAACCATGCCAAGGGATTTTCCATCGGAGCGCCGAAGCGAAAATACTGAAATCGATATTTCGTACAAAAGCTTCAAAATTTCGTACGCAGTTGAGTCGAGTTTCAATCCCCTTTTTTCTTCTCGTTTGAAGTTTTCCTTTTCATCGTCGTTTCTAGTTTCCTCATTAATTTCGAGTGCTACGGAGCTTCGTTCTCCTTCAATCCCACCCAACGCGATTCGCCAACAAGTAGATTAATTAATTCCCGCGGTGGATCGCCCGGCCCAAGCTTTCTCTCTTTTTCGGCTTTTTGCACTAACGTTACGACGGCACTCGAAGGAAACTCAAGCAAGTTTTGAGGGACCTGGACGAAAGCCAGTTGAACTCGGAAGGAAAAGAGAAAGGGAGAATGCCAGAGAAAGAGCAAGAGAGCGATCTCTCGGAAACAGGTTTATTATTTTAGTCAAATTCGCGAAAACCGATGACGTTTCACTCCTCAATGTAGAGTAGTGTGAACGAACTTGTTCTCTACACTAGAGATATTGCTACACTTATTTATGCAGTTATATCAGGTGCTTAAACGTTGTGAGAATCGAATGCAACGTGCCCCGATTTAACATCCGTCACTTCACCCGTTCCAAACGCAAACAAACCCGAACCATCGTCACTGCTTCAGCAACTCTGGAACAAATACAAAACGCGCGTTCAACGTACGTGACTCCAGCCGGTTCGGAGCCCTAACAATATTGATACTTCGACGTTAAGTTTGCTCTCGGAGACACCATGAGTTTTCTTCCTTCCCATTGGCCACTAAATATTTTCGTCGCACACTTATTTCCGGTCTTTTCGAAAGACGCGCGTCGACAGCCTTTTACAGGAAAATATTGAAAATTATTGGGGTGAAAATTGAGATTAAAAAAAGTTTAGACTGCAAATGAAAATGTGAATTTATTTTTGTAAATTTCGTAGTTTCTATTGCCAAATGTTTGACTTGGAAAATAGCTCTGGGCTCGTGTCTGTGTTTCGATCGATTTTTCCCGAGAATACATTTCGAAAATTTGTCAATAAATTCTTTGTGGTTTATCGCACGATCGTAAAAGTGAACGATGACTATCGTTGCCGAGTAAAAAATAAATTCGACGAAACGAAGCTCGAACGATTATAGTTGTAAAATTGAATATGTATCGAGGTCCTTCGCTTCGGGAAATTGGATGTTCCGCGAATCGGAGCTTGCGCGATTAATCAACGCGGTTAATTATTCGTTTACAACTCGGTGGCGGGCACCGATCCAAAAAGATCTGCGCGAATCAACTCTCGGATTTGTAATCAGCTCTCAAAGTCGTAATTCCGATGTTGAGAGTAACTTTTGGTAGGAAAATTTATTTTTTATAAAACGATACAACTTCCTCCTCGCACGTGCTAATTGCGCGCAATTAACGAGGGTCCACATTTTTGTCACTTTCATGAAGGCCCAAGGATTCTAAATATTAAGAGAAAAAAAAAACACGCGGTCGAGGAAAGTCTCACTTCGGCTCAAAGGGTCGCAGCGGTAAATGGGCAAATAAAAAGACTGGAAACTTTACCACTGTTCCTTCCACTGCTCCAGGTAAATTCCCGTATCCTCGACTTTATCCATTAACACAAATAGAAGTTGGATCTTGAGAGTTTAATCAGGCGTAACTGAATGAAATGAATTTATTAATTAAGATGTTCTCCGGAGCGAGTGCTAATTATGAGCGAAAGTTAAATTCTCGAGATACGAATCCGCTCATCTATCGGAGGTGAAAAAATTCTTATCGCAATTTGTTTCGTGCTTGTGCTCGATTACCTTTTTTTGTTAGCTCGTCATCCAAGAGCAGCTGTTTTTTTGGCTGAGCTAAGAATTACAGGAGTAAATCGCGTATTTTTCGTAATACTACGTGCTGCCGAGAAAAAAAAAGCCAAAGGAAAAGAAACGAAAGTCGCGCGTCATTACGCGAGCAAATAAATGATTCTTGCAAAATCGAGGAGTAAAAAAATGCCTCGACTATCGTGGCTCGAATAACGAGCCCGATTGTCAAGCTTGGAATGAAAAAGACGAGATATAGAATATAATCGCCGATCTTCTCTCTCATCGCTCGTTATATCCTCGCGTAGACTATCTTGCCATTCCATGGCTTCGCGTTTGAGTGACTCGATGTGTGTGTGCGTCAAGCACACGAAGGCCCATATTATCACTCGCAAAATTGAGGATGATAACGACGTCGGTACATTAAATAAATCGTGAAAATAGTCGAGAGCATCAATCGTCACAGTCCCTTGCTCGGAATACCAGCCTGACATTCTATTTTTATTTCGATCATCAGCTGCTCGCTCTACTCATAATTCAACCGGTTCACTGAGCGGAAGAATCGAACAACCGTATCACAAACTTACTCTGGATTTGCATTTTCTATTCACTCCTCGACGTCTCTTAACTTCATTAAATTAAATAAATAAATGAATAATCAAAATCAACGACATTATTCGGGTCAAGAAAAAACGCGAAAATGACGCGATAATATTATCGAAACTTTCTGAATGGCAGTGATAATCCGTAGGAGTCAAATCATTTGGAATATATTGACCTCGAAATAATAACGGTTTTTCTTTAGTAAATCGAGCGAAAGTAGCATCTCATTTCCTCCGCCTACAGACCGCAATATATAGCGCGTATGTAAGTCAACTGGCCCGCATTATGCATCACGACAAAAATAAAAACAACCATTCAGACGTCTGATGACTTTTTCAAGTGAAATAAAACGACTACGAAGAATTATTCTGCGACAATAATAGCAGATTCAATCGATTTGTCGAGTGGAATGAAAAATCAATTTTCCGAGGAAAAAAAAATGAATTTGAGTCGAAAAATTAAATTTCCAGTGTTGAAATTTTTGTTGTTGTTATTAACAAGGAAATTAGACCGATTGGAAAAATGAATTGTTTTTCAAAGTCGATAAGATACGAAACGAGTTATTTTCAGAAAACCAGATCAGTAATTTGTAGTTGAGAGGGAAAAAGAGGGGGGGGGGGGGTNGGGGTTTCGAAGAGATGCCGGATAAGCGAGTCAGCCACATGGAAATTATGGATCACGATGTGGAAGAATTTCATCACGAGTGACGTCGGTATGGTTATCGATATCTGTTATCAATAACTAGTTATCGATCTCATTTGCTTTTTTTATAAACTGTCGAACAACTCTAAGGTCACCGAATATCATCGTCACTGTTTTATTCATTACATACACGAATGGTCAATCGAATGTTGGTCGAATAATTGAAAGAAAAAAAAGCTTTTTACGTTTTTCGATAAAAACATCGCGATATTCACGATTGAACTTGCGATTCCCATCGAGTGGTCGCTCGAAAAACGACTTTGTTGTTTCCATTTAATCAAATGCCATAATTCTCGGTCGAAAATAGTTTGGAATTTCTAGAAGTCACAGCAGTGACATCGTTGGAATCTGACGATAAATATTTGCTGCATCGAGAATTTTATTTATTTTTAAACTTGTCGCAAATTTATTATTTATACAGTTTTCGGAGTGTGTGAAATTGGCAGCTCTGGTGACGAGAAAAATCAGCCCCATTTTCCTGCATTGCAAAGAAACAAACTTGAACAACGTGCGACGACAACAACTTCTATATTTATCAGGAGAGTTTGAAATCTCAATCAACTCGATAAGAATCGATTGAATTCTGTAGTTATTATTTTTATCATATTGAGACTGAATATTCAGGCGAATAAATCGTTATCCGTTCGAAATTGTTCACTGATTATCTAACGAGGACCCGGTTTTTCGTAGTGCCACATTTGAATATTTCGTTCGATAATCTAATCAATAAACAAAAAAAAAGGCTCAGTCATTCCTTCGAAGACGTTGGCGAAAAATAATAACCTACGAGAGAGACTGAGGGAGCAGAGAAGGAGCGAAGGAAAGTTGATAAAAGGCTGTATCGTCAATGATAAGATATCGGTACCGAAGCAGAAAAAATGAATTGAATTGCGTCACGATTGATTTATGAGTGCGAGTATCGCCTGAAGAGAGACTCGAGATTTCCCCTTCGATTACTCTTTCATACATTATCTCCATCTTTTATGTCTACTACGTGTCGTTATTTACGCACCTATAAATATGTTCTAATGGCTCCATATATCTGTCTAACTCGACTGAATTAAGTGGTATCTCATTAAAGGGTTATCATTATGAATCTTTATGATTTTTTAATCAATCGAGTTCGATCTTCGTTTCGATCTTTATTAATAATGAAAAAATATGATGCTCGAGAAAAAAAAACAATCGAAAACGAGTTTTATCCGGTTTGATCGATCGGCCTGTACCGTTACGATATCGAGCCGAGTGTATTGAAACAAATCGTCGATCGATCGACTAAAAAAACGCAACAACAACAAGAGTATCGCGAACAAACGGTGTGGGACGAGGTTCCTCGCGTTTTATCGCGCTACGGCTTGATACCACACACACACACACATCCATGACGCTGGATATATGCCTCAAGACAAATATGCATTTATATATACTACTGACAATGACGCGTGGCTGAATCTCGCTGGCGTTTCAGCTTTATCTCATCTTTCTCTCTTTTCTCTCACATAAAAGACTAAATATAGAAACGCTCGAATCGTTAACGCAACTTTCCAACTCTCCGAAGGATTGATACCGTATTGCGATACACGTGCTTGCAATAAGATGAACCACCTTTTTATTAAATGCGTCTGGCATCGAACAGACATCTTACTCGATCAAAATAGCCATTTCAATACGTTCCATTCCTTTTTTCTCTCTTCGAATCGTCTCTACTATTTTTTTTCCATTATTTTACTTTGCAACGTTGCCTCGAACGTTGCACGGAATTGCACGTTGGCAAAAATGTTTCAGTTCCGCGAAGTTTATACGCAAATGTTAATTTTTCTTTGAAACGAGAGCGAACTTTCCGAGTCTTTGTTGATTTTTTAAAAATAATTGTGAATGAGATGCAAATTTTCCAAAAATGAAATATCGGAAAAGTTGCTATCGAATTTGTATCATTAACGATAATAACATGAAAATAACAACGTCGAATGCACTCGCGCACAAGAAGATCCAGATGTTTTCTCGATTTCTTTTCCTCTCAGATCGGTCTTCGTGATTGTGATTGCTTTTTTTTATTTTTATTATTATTGGATTAATCCGGATGATTCGTAATGAGCCAGATGATGCTACTTTCTTTCTTTTTCTGGCACAGCCCACACATACGTCGATGTCGATCCTCGCAGTGTGTTGCTACATCCGTGTGTATGTTCCGAGGAAAAAAACGCCGACTGGACGACGAAAGATTATTTTTATTTTCTCCTTTCCACGCCGACCTTTCAACGATCGTGGTGACTTCTATTTTTAAACAAATTTCTCGCAAAACATAATTCTTTCTCGAATGGTAACGCGCGCGCGCCTTTCTCGTTTTATATGGTGGAATATATAATTGTGTAGTAGCGAGTCGTTGCAGTACAATTACGTGTACCTAATTACAGAGAGCTCGAAAGAATCGGAGAATTAAATGAAATTGTGTAAATGAGAATATTGAGAATTTAGGAAAAAATATACGTGAGCCAGGTTTTTCATTGTTTCGGGCTCAATAAATCGGGTTCGGTTACAATCGCGCGTTTTCTTAACGTTTCGTGGGCAAGCTGGCAAGCACAGACGTGGGAATAACAAGGCGAAAAAATGCTGTGCCTCTTCGAGGATGTTTCACGCTCGTTGGACGCAAAGCTTTCCACGCTCCCGCTCCTTCTCATGCGCACGTATGAGCATTTTTTCTCGCCTGTGTCTGTGCATGTACGAGGTTTTTCTTATACATGTATGAAATTTTTTTCTCGGACAGTCTCTCCTCGCCTTGAGTTTCTTTCCTGCGTATTCGATCCGCAAAACAGCAGCTCTTGCCGAGGCTGTGCCACGGCGGAGCGACCGCGAGAGTACCAACAGAACCGCGAACACATGAGAGAGATCCGATGTCCGCGTGAGGTAATGTCGCTCCTCGTGTATTAGTCGCGTGCCGGCCTGCCGCGAATCAAGAAGCCTCTTCGCGCTTCTCGGGCTCTTTACGCCTTCGTACTAATCACTTGAATATACTTTACGCATATTCGTAAACACTTTGAAATTTCGTCAGTTTCTGCGTGCCATTAGTTTTTCGGTTCAACGAGATTTTCTCCACGAAACGCTCCGGTCTAAACGTCTCCGTCGAATCACACGAGATCGAAAATCCACCAGATTTTTCCCGCTGTATCTGCGACTTTGTTCGGAGAGTACGCACATAATCTCTGCGAGTTTCGAGAGCTTCAGGCTCGTTGATTGGTGAAATAATTCTTCGCGAACTACCGATGGATAACGGAATAACCAAGTCGAGCTCGTCTGCGGTGATTAATTCAGGAGATTAGTGAACTTTACGATAAGTGGTTTAAAAAAAAATTGCATTGCTCAGTAATTGAATTTTTTCAACGATTCTCAACGCTGACTATCGAAAAATCTTCTCATCTTCGAACTCAGTGTTTATCGTGATTTAAAAAAAATCTCTTCGACTTTTCGGAATCGATCTTTTTCTATTTTCGTACCGGTTTTGCGTTCCGCCTTTAAATCGAGTTCTCTCTCGCGGTCCTCAGACGAGAACATCTTTCCCGGGGATTCACTCGTGTCGTGTTCGTACGGACGTGACACATTTGCTATTTCTCGCGATCGAGAAAGAGAGAAGGACGCGAATACATCGGACAAAGTCTCAGACCAGTCTGTTGAGGTGCGATTGAACGAGAGTGCAATGTGTGCTCCGTATAAGAATCTTCGTATCTAGCCAGCAGCAACTTGCAATAATTCTCCAAACTGGCTCGAGCCGGCTCGACGTCCGTTTTGCCCGATCAATCTGCCGACTTCTGAATCTCATTTCGATCCTCGTATCGATTTTCATCTTGCAATAATCGAACTGGAGTTTAAAAAATGTGCGACAATTCGGTCCGAGTCGCGAGTGTGCTGTGCAGCAATCGATATTTCAAATTCTTTTAACTTTTTTTTTTCTTGCCGATTGTTCAACGCGGATTCCGAACCGGTGATCGGTTCGCGGTGTATCGATCCGGCACTAAAAATGTGAATCCTTCGAGTTCCGGTATCGAGAACACTGAAAAATCGATCTCTCAACATTTCGAGAAAAATAAATAAAAAAAAAGATCGAAATGTCGATCATTTAGCGTTTCCGCGAGATAAATAATCAGAAAGGTGGTGATGATTTGAGAAGAAAAAGTTTGGACGATTATCAAGATTCCGCGTTGTTGTTCGTGCGGAGAAAATCGGTCAGCGACGTAGAGAGTCTGAGTTTGTGAAATTGACAGTCGGGCTGGTTCCGTGAACAAGTTCACGGTCATCTCAGGGACTAAAAATTTGTCCGTTACCCCGGGACAATCCCGTTTCCCGTTATTGTGCCGGGCCCAAGGTCCTCGAGCACATCGAGTCTTTCTACCAAGTCTGTGTGTGTGAGAAAGAATCGAAATAGAGAGGAAACTGAGTTAGCGGGACGAAAAGTAAAACCAGCGAGAAATACGTCGCTTCGCCGAGTGTTAAACTCAATGTAAACATACACAAAAACACTTAGATAGTACGTGGATGTTGATTTCGTATTTCAATTTCTCGTTAGAACTCATTACTGCTACGTAATCGGCAGTTAGTTATGAGTCAAGTAAACACTTGCCGTCAGTTTCGTTCGATCCTCCGGGACGGTAGGATCTTCGGAGAGAAGCCTCACTGAGTCTTTTGTATATAAATTTTAGCCTTAAAAACAAAACAAAAACGGACAAATATTTTTTCAATAATTATTGAAACGAAATTGAAAAAATAAAAAATAAAACACTGACAAAGTATTTTTCCAAGACTGATAGAAATTAGAAAGACTATTCGAAAACTTTTCGGAAAAAAGACAAAGAAAGATAAAGATGGCGCCTTCAAGTGCATTGGACTGGTCCGAGCCCTGCCAATATTGGCGGTACGCAAAATTCTGTCCCGGCGGACAACAAACTGACAAATGTGCCGCCGAACGAACTAAATCAAAAAGCGCGATTGACGTCAGCGCTGACGAAGAAAACGTCAGCGCTTACAAAAGGATTTGCAAATTTTTACGAAGATTGGGATCAAAGAAACGTGAGTACGCAAATTATAAAGCAAACGTACGAGCTTATCGCTCGACTTCCGGTTTATCCAAACTTTCTGACGTCCTTATACGAATTACGAGCGAATAAAGAAATATTTATTTGCGGTCTTGATGCTTCAGAGTCTGGCAAAATTTACCGCTCCATCTTCATTCCGGAGCCCGTGCGGCACGGCGAATAGAAACCGTCCTATCAGAAATTCTAATCGATCGAGGCAAACAATACTTCCAGCAAACAGTCCCACAAGTTTTTTTCATCGATTTATATTTCGAACAACTATCCACACGCCTGAGTCTTGACGATTCACATCAATCCATCTCTGGCCTACAACTCGATGCTTGCGCAATCATTACTTTTGAGATTAGAACGTTTCTTGGTGCGAATGTACCGACAAATATCTCGTTAATGACTATTTTTACTTCGACCTATAATGTTTGCTTACCCTACTAAACGGAAGTTCCCATTTTTCAACACGTTTCTTATCTAAAACTCCCCATCACGTGCTCGTAGAGCTGACGACCATAAAATAGAGTTTCCCTGCGTGAGTTGAGTCAAAAAATAAATAATCCTCGAATCCAAAAAGAAATTCGTAATTTAAAATCATTTGCCACAATTCTGCACAATCGATTAGTATCGATTTTCAACTGTCAAAGTGACAGGAGGGTCGGGAATGAATTTCGTTGGTTGAATGGTCGAAGAACGCACGACCGATTGATTATTCGTTTGGAAAAGCTCTCTTTTGCGAGTGTTTCCGGTGTGTTCCAGTCCGTTGTGATCGACCGATAAGCGGAGAGCAAAAGTCGCTTCTTAATTATCTCTCATCGTGATCGATGAAGAGCAACGCACACACAAGTCGCAGCAGTGTCTCCAATCACAACGGTACAGGTTACACGCTCGATATTCTCACGAAATTCCTACCAACGCTTTTTACACTTTGGGCAATGTCCTTAGGTTTCTTCCCTTGAACCCATTATCGTCCGTTTTTTTTTTTTTTTCAATTTATCGAGGGCCAGAGCCCAAAAACACGAAACTCGTCTAGAGCGAACTTTTGGCAAACGTGCATTTGGACATTGACGAATCAGACACACCAGCGACGATTGCTTTAGTTCTCGTTGCACGAAGAACTCATTCGTCCTAATTTCCGACGGGCGCACTCCCTTAAAAACACTCCTCGATTTCAGCCTCTTTTCTCCTTCCAAATCGATTTCAAATATTCGAGCCAGAGCTTTTGAACTGATAAGATCTTTCGCTCGTAATTTTACCGTCGACACTTGACAAGCACGTTAGATATTTTACATCCAATAAAATGATTGGTAAGCGAGGTCTGACGAAACCCTTAAAAACTCCGGTTTCCATAAATGAATTTTCACTCATTCGATTCGATAGAAATTCCAAGTCACTAATGCTGATGAAACCGGAAAATCCTGTTGGACCATTGCCAACGATAGATTTTAAGAAAAATCGACAAAGTTCTCGAGGGCTGGACTGGGTGGGGGGGAAAGAAATTGAATGCATGATCGAACGACCCAATTTTATTGATGCGTTGCAGATTTTCTCGATCGTTTGAGGTCCGAGAATCGTTAGCAGACGTTTTTTCTTTACTTTCTCATTTTTGTTTCATTCATTTGGAAATATCGAAGGTCTCGGTCTGCATAGTCTTACTCCAGCGAGCCCCAAAGATTCGTGTTGTTTGTTAGTTTGGTGTGAAGTTTTTATAACCACGTGGATCGAATCGTTTCAAGGTCAAAAATTGAAATAACATTAGCACGTGAACTGGGTAAACACACGTGTATATGGATGATGTTAAATCATTGTTTGTAAACGGTGGAGCTGAGAAACGTCGTTTCAAATGTCAGAACGCTATTGCTATTTCCGGGGTAAAGTAAACGACGGGTCGATTTCAAAATTTTCATCAACTTCACACTCGTCCAGTGCCAGAGAATCCTCAATGTCTTCCTTCAAGTATCCCCCACGTCATTATCGCGAACGAACGATTTACCAACAACACCGCGAACCTCTATTAGTTGTAAAAACAAATCATCCGAAACAAGAGCGAAAAAGGAGTCACAGAGAGAGAGAGAGAGAGAGAGAGTGCACTGCGAGCACATGTTAACACACCGAAAGGTGTTCTATTTACGCGTTTTCCTCGCATGCACGCTTGACGAGGCGCAAGAGGTACGCGAAAATAGCAAAATCTATTTCGACCTCGAGTTCTCTCCGCCTTCTCCTTCTTCTCTTTTACACGTAACTCAGCCTTACTCAGAGAATTCGTAGCACCAGGAAACTTCCTCGAATGTGATTCGCGTCCGCGATGCGGTTCGTTCTCTTCCAGGTCATGATTCATCGTACTCCCCACTTAGCGATCGACGTAACGCCGCATTGATCCTTCAGTGTGAAGTCGATTGTCTCATAAAGAAGAAAAAAAACATGAAACAATTATCACGTCTTTCGTTGATCGAGTAAATCGGTCGCTTAATGTTAATTGACAAACAACAAAGACTATTGATTCGCTTGTCCAAATCACTTTAGATAATTATAGAACATTGTCCCACAGCATAAAGGCTTTTTGATTTCCTTTCATTGCGACTATCCGCTGTTCGTAACTCCCGAAAATATATTCTGATTCACTCTTTTCAATGCTGAAGCATCTCGGTCTGACTCGATGCGGTTTTAGCTCGCAATTTATTGCCGCTTGTTGGTGCACATCGATCGTTCGTAAATCATCTCCTGAACTGAGTTTTTCAGGTTTTTCCATACTCAGTTATTAAAAGTTTGAAAAAGTACAAAATAGTTGGCAGTTTCTCAACGAATTTCCAAAATTTGTTACAAAAAGTCGATAAACTTTGAAAATCGATCAATTTTATTGGAATTACACCCTAAACAGTGTCAAACGGTTTTTTGACTTATGGTCTCGAAAACGTTGAAACGAGAATTTTTATCTCAGCAGTGAGAATTTCAAGACTATGTCTTTCGACCTGACCCGCCGAAGAACCATTCTGTATTTTCAATTATTTGACAGCTTCTGTTTAAGTAACGCATGATTATTCATTTTCTCTCGCTAATGCCTTTACTTCATTATTTTTCTTCTCTCTTCTTTCTTTTACTTTCGCTGTACTGTAGCGTTGTGGTTTTTCCGATTGTTTCTATGGGTGGTGCAATGTACAATGCAGGCAAGGATGGCAGCAAAGTGACGATCGTCGTGGCCACACCGGGAGCCGGTTCCGATCGTCCACAGGAAGTCTCGTACACCGACACAAAGGTCATCGGAAATGGCAGCTTCGGGGTTGTCTATCAAGCAAAATTGTGCGACACCGGTACCATGGTCGCCATCAAAAAAGTCCTTCAGGATAAACGATTTAAGGTGATTTTTCTCCAAACGATAATTTTTTCAAAAATATCGATGCACTACGAAAAATAATAAATTAATTAAAACGAGAGAAAAAATGCTGATGCAATTTTTTTTTCCATCGTTACAGAACAGAGAACTACAAATTATGCGGCGCCTCGAGCACTGCAACATCGTCCAACTTAAATTTTACTTTTACTCTAGCGGCGACAAGGTAATTTATATATATTTTTTCACCTACTCTAGAAATAAATGAGCAAAGAATACGAAAGAAAATATATCCATTTTTTAGACGTAACAATGAAGACGTAGATGATGAATTATGGAAATTTATGTTTACACTAAAGTCACTGAGGAACTCGTAATTTTTTTTCCTCGAGCGTATCTACTAGAAAGTTGCAGATGATAACACAAAAACTCTATAAACGAAGGGAGCTGTAGGTAAAAATATTCGAAGGTTGTACGAGTGACTTTCAAATATTTCGAAAAAAAGCGATTGTTAAACTTTCATGAAAGATTCAATGTTTTCTATTTTCCGCCATGAATACACTCTTTGGTTATTTTTCAATTCCAAATAAAATCGAACTTTGTTCTTTGATTTTTAACGAAAATTATCGTATTTTTCGTCGTTATTTGGGAAAAATGTGAAAATCGTTAACGCAACCTTCAGATATTTAGCTCCAACCCCCTGGACATAGTTTTTTTTGTTGTATGATACGCCAACTTCCTTACAAGTACGCTTGAGAAAAAAAAATTGTTTTTTTTTCGAGCCACTCTGGTTTACACGTGCACGTTTAATCGATTATTGCAGCGAAATATCAAAGCATATCATTCACGAATCTAAAAAATTCCAATATTCCGTTCTTCTGCGTTATCACCTGTCTTATTTTTCGTTTTTATACAATGAATATTACAAAAATGAAAAAGAAAAGAAAATGATGTCTGTTTTAGTACAATGCATGCAACATTGTTATGTTATTTTGTAGAACATCTTAAACGCGACTAATCCAGTTTTTCATGTGGACGTAAGTTGGAGCGTACCCAGTAGTTCGAGAATTATATTCCTTTTAAGAATCATCAATAGGCAGTCACGCTTCAGTAATAGAAAACAAAAGCAAAATCAAACTAAAACGAGGGACAGTTTTTTTCGTTCATTTATTCCAGTATACATTTTCCCATGAACGCGAAATATTCACCGTCATTTAAAAATCATTCTTCGGCACAGAATTAGCCCGAACTTTGAAAATTCAACAATGCGAATACGCATTTTAATACCAAATCGATTTAGATCAGCCTAACCAGAAAAAGACACGTTGAATTATCCTTAGAAATTGCAAATTCATTTTGTTTCTTATTTGTGTTGTTTTAAGTTTTTCAACTCCTTTTTTTTAGTCGATAGAACAATTATAATTAATGATTTCTCGTAGTCCATTAGTTAATGCAGCAATCTTTACTTTTCAAAACGATTATTTTGGTGAGGCTTGAAAAGTTTTCACGTTGAAACACTCAAGGCAAAGATTTTAGGAAACAATTTTTAGGAAGAATTAAACGTGTCTATTTAAAAGCCTAACGCAGCTTCCGCTAGACGATAGAAATTTAATCGTTTTTTTAGTTACTAATGAAAATCTAGTTTCTTCATTTAAAACTCGTGTGTTTTTTTATTTGCGAGGGCACTAACTGCCGAATAAAGATTTTCATGCGAAGCATCGATTATGAGGATGATTAAAAATATTGGCAAACCAGAAGAGCTTTATTGCCTGTAGGGTACGCAACACTTGGATCAAATCGCAAGTTTTATTGTAAATTTGCAATGTCGCAAATTTTATTCGCGCCAGTTAAATGTTTCATTTGAACATGAATTTTTTTGAGTTTCTGCAATTCTTTTGAATTTTTTGTTCCTTGTGCCTTCGTCATGACATTTTTCGCCCATGCTTCCTACGAGCTTCATCATCTAACTCTCTCCCCTCGGGGACATATTTTTCAGAAGGAGGAGGTTTACCTCAATCTAGTGCTGGAATACATACCTGAAACCGTGTACAAAGTCGCTCGACAGTACAGCAAGAGCAAGACAACGATACCGATACATTTTATCAAAGTAAGTTCGTCCATTAAATGGACCAAACTATTATTTCAACATTTTTTACCTCGAAATCTCTTGTTTTTTTTTTTTCAAATTTCTGTTCGCTGATTTACAGAGCTTTTATGAGCAAGACAAAGTGATAGTATAAAAGTCCAATTGTAAAAATAAAGATCGGAATTTTTCATTGATCGATCGATTTACGAAATATTTATTATTTTCAGCTGTACATGTATCAACTTTTCCGTTCCTTGGCGTACATCCATTGGGAAGGTATTTGTCACAGGGACATAAAACCACAGAATCTGCTTTTGGATCCAGAAACAGGCGTGCTGAAACTGTGTGACTTCGGTTCGGCGAAACATCTGGTCAGAGGAGAGCCTAATGTGTCTTACATCTGCAGTCGCTATTACCGTGCCCCTGAACTTATATTTGGTGCTATCGACTATACCACGAGAATCGGTGAATTTATAAAACCTTCCTATCTATTTTTAACAATTACCGTCCCTATGTGCGACCATTTTTTCTGATCCTTCATTTATATTTGTGTCTCGTGTCGCCTCAATTCCGTGCCCACTCAAACAAAAGTATTTCATTTTTGATAATCGAGTGAGCAAAACGATTCTCTCGATAGGCTTCACACTTTCTTCCGAATTTCCATATTTTCCCTGCACTCGTTGCATTGTGATTTAATCTTCGGGGGACTATTCAGCTTTTCAAAAACTAAAAATGATTTTTTTCGTAATTCTTTTGTTATCATAAGGGGCCCGACGATTCTTAAAACCACGAAGACAAGCAATCATTTTCTCGACGTAATCAAATTGCAATGAGAGAATTTTTTGATGGTGGCATTTTGTTTTTTAGTCGGTGAAATTGAGGTGGTGATGATTTGTTTTTTTAAAGAACATTTTGGAACGAATGTGCTTAAAACTCTGCTACTTTTCCAGATGTCTGGAGTGCCGGTTGCGTGTTGGCAGAGCTTTTGCTCGGACAGCCAATATTCCCTGGGGACAGTGGCGTCGATCAGCTTGTCGAGATAATAAAAGTTCTTGGTACACCGTCTCGCGATCAAATAAGAGAGATGAATCCAAATTACACCGAATTCAAATTCCCGCAGATCAAGTCACATCCCTGGCAAAAGGTAATTCATAACTTCCGGTTGAGGTTGACTCTCGTATTTGTTATTCCTCATATTCCGGACGAAGGAACGATCGTGAGTCTCGGTTTCGGGCTGTTATCACAAAATTCCATTGTCAATTCGGTCCTCAAAAATGATTGTGCATCACAAATATTCAATATCATTTCCAAAGTTAAACGTTTATTTCGTGCCCGACCAAATTTCTTATAACCGACCACAATTCACACACCGTCGAATTCTTCCCAATCCCTCGATCTATATCATTTCATCAGAGATCCTGTTGTCCTGGTGCTTACAGTATATGCTCCAACGAATGAGCGCGCCAAGGTGTACGACAAAGCACCAAAAGATTAGAGTAAGTGATTTCACATGGAACGTGTTACGAGTCTGGCTGCGACGAATTATCGTTCAAGTATTTTAAACATTTATCACTTTTTTTTTGGATTTATCTAAATTTCACGTTTGGCCCAATCCGCCTAACCAACAACAACAACAGCAACAACAACAAAAACAAAGAGGAAAACAAGAATTATGCTGACCTTGGAATGACAATGGTCGTTGTTTGCCGAAATTGCGACTGGCGAGCAAGAAAAAGACATTTCTCACATTCAAGGATTCAAGGTCCTGAAACACGGAGAGATCTCGCTATGTTGACTTTATTGTCGCAACCCTCCCGAGCCCCATAAAACAACGAAATATATTAAAACCTCGAGCCACCTAAATTTTTATTTTATATATGACAAATATTTTATTTCATTGTTATTCTCGTGAGACAGCTAACAGTACTAACGGACGTTCCAATGTGCAATTTGCTTGCAAAAACACCCGAGTTTACGAGAGCAAACAAATATGAATCACTTACTCCAATCGCTCAAGAGAATTTTGCTTATTTTATCATCTAAACAAACAATAAAACAAAAGCAATACAAACAGCTACTACGAGTTCCGACCAGCATTAGGATTCATCACAGGCTATGTTCAAAGTCGATAATCCAGTGTGATCGTAGCACAAAAATATTATTCATTTATTTATCTATTCAATAGATTCTTCTCTTTTCCTTCCATCCGAGCTTTCTCGTCACATTGTCATAGTAATCTCCATGGGAAATCGATATTCATTCTCATAGTTTTCCTGCTGTATCTTTATCGTCGCGTTCACATTTTTTTCGACCATTTATCGCGACTAATTTGTCCACTTTAATTTGTGTGGTCATCCAATGATCCGAATGTAAGAGATCATCAGACTATTAATGAAACAAAAGCAGTTCTTGACTCGGAGTTTGCACCGAAATTATCGTCTATAAAAATTTTATAGAGTCCTGAAAAACGGTCGAATGAGTTACGAGTAATGGAGATTGTTTTCCGAGGTTTTATTAATGAAAAGTAGTGGCTTTTTAACGAAGAAAAAAATGTCATTAACGCGAACAAGTTGATGGGAATAACGATCGAGACATTCCTTTGTGATTTTTTAATCAAAAATTTTGCCAAACTCAAAGAAATCTAAAAACGAATGAATAATTATCTTTTAGAAGATCAAACTTGCACTTTTTTTCGGCTGATTTTCACAAACTATCTGGACAACGGATATTACTTTTTCATTGACTCATCAATTATTGCAGATACGTAAAATCATGTGCTGTAGGATGAACCGTAGCGAAAGAGATAAACGGAATTCACATAATTGTGTTAATTGATGATTAAGACATTGTCAACCATTTGTTCCTACGTTTCCTATTTGTACAAAAATCCTTACCCTAGGCACAAAATACGTGTGATTGAAAATTCTGTACATTTGTAAAAAAGAAATGGTTATGCAGTAAAAGTTGGACTCGAAATTTGAAAGCGGAATATTGGCGGTCACAAAGATTGCCATTGACGATAAAATGATAAAAATTTTCGTCGCCGAACGTCCATAAGAACGTCGACCAATCCCTTTGAAATTGGCACTCGACGTATTTTCTTTCGAATAACCCGAAAAATTCACACATATTTGCAGTCAAAAAAATGGCGCCTTTGATCCCTTGTGTTTATCTTGCAGACCTCGAGAATCGAGGCAGTCTCGTGATAGCAAAATAATTCATATGAAATATATATTGTGCTGGTTGACTTGCGGCAGGTATTCAGGGCGCGTACGCCGCCCGAGGCGATGGAGCTCGTGGCACGCTTGTTGGAGTACACACCACCGTTGCGAATAACGCCGTTGGCTGCTTGCGCTCATCCCTTTTTCAACGAACTTCGACAGCCGGGGGCGGTCTTACCAAACGGGCGTGCATTACCACCGCTTTTCAACTTCACTGAGAACGAGTTGCGGATTAACCCATCGTTGAATTCGATATTGATACCGAAGTATATGCAAACGTCGGAGAACGCGAGCAACGAGGAGCAGCCAGCGGATTCGACGAGCGCAGCTGCGGGGCCTAGCGGTAATTCTAGTGATAGTAGCGTCGTCGTGACCACCACAACACCATCGACCATTAAAAATACAGATCCAAATCAATCGACCATGGCTTAAAGGTGTTACGGGCGCTTTATATATATATATATATATATATAGATATATACATATATATATGTGCATGTATATAAATGTGTGGCTTGGTGCAAGGAGTGACTGAGTGAGGTGTTGGTTGAGACGGAAAGTGTCTACACGTCATGGACCGAGGCAAAAGTTGCGTTGGTTCGTTCCTTATGCCAGGGGAGCCGTTGCTCAGTCGTTTTTTGTGGCTCTACCGCAAACATATATATGCAAATGTATATATATTTATATATACATATATGTGTGTGTGTGTGTTTTCAACGTTGCAAAACTCTCGTGGATTTGACGTTATAGCGAAAAGAAACGACAGGGAAATGAGGGAAAGAAAGGAAAGACGGAAACGACAAGAAAAATAAAGAAAAATTCATAAACAGAGTCCAATTATCGGATTTATTCGCTCGCGTGTTGTTCGCGCGTCTGTTTGCCTGTTGTGTGTGCATGTGTGTGCGTGTGGGAGTGCGTATGCTCGATCGTGCGAAACCTCCGAGACGAAATGAAAAGAAATCAGAATAAATCATTGCAACGACTGAGAATTTTTAGAGAGTTACGGAAAACTACAAGAGAGAAAAATCCGCACGATGATACAAGGGCAGTCTTCTAGTTTTTCGATCAATGAGGCACGTTCGTCACTTTGTAAATTGTATACTCGATTGCAACGCACTTATGTCGCCGATATTCAGGAGCTTTCGCGTCAATTCCTCGAGTGTAATCTCGACGATGGTTTTAGGAATCCTATTCTACTCCTGATTTTCTTTTTTTTTTCCCCTCTCAATTTCACCCCAGCCCCCGTTTCCCGATCCTCCATTTTCCTCCCCCCCACCTTTCCAGCCCCGCTAAACTCAACTTCGATCTTTAGTTGTTGAGTTTATTTCAGTGTATATATAGGAAACTGGTTGTTTTTTGTTTTACTCTCTCTCTCTCTCTCTCTCTCTCTCTCTCTCTCTTTTTATTTGTTTCTTCATTATTTCTTTTTGCTTCTTCGAGACTCCGATGTGAATCTCGAGAAAGTCGTAAGAGAGAACTAAAAAACAATGAGAATGACACACGTAGTTAAAGGATATTAAAAAAGCAAACAAAAAAAAAACCGAAGAAAATAATGGAAAAAAAAACGGAAAAAATAAAATCAAATAATAACAAAATGTGTAATCTAATGTTTAGTAGCGCGTTTACGTCGCTTGCGTCGTATTTTTATCGAGTCTAGCTTGAAAACGAACAAGAGCAACCCTCTCTCTCGGTCGATTTTTAACGTACATCGTCCTCACGTTTCGCAAGACGGTTTCAAAACCTGACACACACACATTCACCCATACTCTCGTATTCTTGTATCTCACCCTCTCCTTTGCTCCGGGTTCCTTCGTCCACCTTTTTCCTCCTTACAATCTCTGTCCCGCATCGAATCGAATTTTCATTCCTTCTTTTGCGTTTGAAAATCATCGTCGTGCACGTGTTCAACGATATCGACGATTTGTGTTGTATAAATCTTCGAGGCCCACTGTATGCTCGTCGATTGTAGATAATCCGGTACTTTCTTTTCGTTTCGTTTTATTTTTACGTTATTATTATTATTATTATTATTATTATATTATTTTTTAATACTTATTATTTAATCAGACGACTTGCGAGTCAGTTGAAACGACGATTAAACTCGAAACCGAAATGAATACGTAATGCGTTAGCACGAGAAATTGTTGATTGTCATGATAGGCAAGATCTGCGGACTCAAGACAATTCGCCAAGCTCCAAATCGATTGAAATATACGAACGAAAGATTATTCATTCTCCTCGTTGAGACTAACAATTGCGTGGACTAATAAGAAGCTGTAGTTTCGTATCCAATCGTATCGCGGAATTCCAGACAACTTAACACTAAACTTTCATCTCTACAACACGTCACTTGAATAAAAGGAAAAAATATTACTATTTACCAATAATCATTATAATAATGTTATTATTACTATTGCTGCCAATTGACCATTCGTCAAAACAAACTAAATTGGTCACAAAAACAATCCTCCATTCGTCAATTTTTTGTTTTTCTCATGAGATGCAACGTTGTCGGTATTTTTTTTGATTTCTCGTTCGTCGGTTCATCTCTTCACCACTTTTCCCCTTTTTGCGCCAGCCCCGTCTGTACAAGGAGCTTATTGATGCAGAGGGCTCTTGACAATCGTGTAGCAAATACCGTATTTTGTACATAGATCGAGCTTTTTTTTATTACTCTCCCCCCCCCCCCTGCTCC
>JBAJMU010000008.1:5537033-5582668 GCA_037952995.1 Hyposoter didymator
CGAGCATGATAACGAGCCACGTAGAGCGGATTATTAATTTAATGATTTTAGAGAGAACAGAAAATAGAAAGTGTCCTGCGATCCTGGAATCGTAACTCGGCGGACATGCTAACTTTGTAAATCCTATTATATTTCTGCGCCTATTAATTGCATCTACATATCAACGCGTTGCGACAGAATTATAACGACAGCTGTCAGGGAACCGAGCGAGAAATCACAGTCCGACTAACAACCAAAATGAAATGCAAGGGAAAAATAGTAAAACAAAAAAAAAAAACAAACAAACAAACAGCGTTAATCCTCGATTGTTCTCGAGACTGAATCAACTGTTACGACGAGGTCACTTTACGTATGTGCCGAACTAAAAAAGTGGGGAGTGACACGACGAGTTAAACGGAACCAACCGACTTTAGACACACGAGTTTTAGAGTTTTATCAATGTTGATAATTCAATTTTTATGTTTTCGACAATCATTCTTTTTTTCTCTCTCTTTCTGGCTCTTCTTACATTGTCACAATGCCTCGTTTGAAAAATAGATATTATAAGGATGAAATTTGCTTCTCATATATATATAAATATATATATTCTTCGTTCTATCGTAAATTTACATGTATCGCATGAATAGGCGATTGATAAAAGAAACGAAAAAACAAACCAATTAGCAAATTTAAGGAAACATGAAGATAAAAAAAAAAAACAGAAAAAAAAACTAAGAGATTAACTAATTTCACGAGTTCTTGTAATGTCGCGTTATATATACCGAAATATACGAAAGGACAAAGTGCTTATGCCACTTTTTATGACCCTACGCAAATAAGTTATTGATTTAATGAGTATATTTTTATTTTATTTTTTTCTCGTCCATTTTGTCTTTGTATTCGGCTGGTGAGTATTGAAGTGGAAAATTAAAGACTCGCCCAATGGCAACTCTTGTCTTTTGCGTTCCACTCGCCCCCACCATTCATTTCGGATGTTTTTCTCTCAAAGTCGAAATTCTCGACGTTGGTTATAGCGATACGCTAATCTCTGGGATATGGAAATTGCTTGCAAATCTTTACTCTGATTCCTTTGGCTTTCTTGCAACTCGAAAGTTTTCACAAAATATGATATTCAAGCTCGACAATGGTTTTTCGTCTTGAAAATTCATTTTATCGAACAATCGCTGTGCACATATGCGATTCGTCGAACTTCAGTCAGTTTTACAAAAGACTACTTACAAATTGAAGCTTTTGTTGCGTCTCAGTTTTTTTGTTCATTCAATTGCGAATAATTTCCTAGACTTTCCAAAAAACGCGCGAATTTTTTATGTGGACAGTGATTCATTGATGAAACGAATATTTTCGGACGAACCAATCGCTTGAAATTAATTCTACTTTTGTTTGTATCGAGTCCAAAATCTTCCATCGCCTGTTATCTCGATCTTGGTTCCGAAATTCTCTTAATTGAGGTAGTTACATGGATGTTTAATCACATGACGATGCAAAATGAAAAAACTGTCGTGGAAAAGTAAAATTTGCTTATTCTTGACCGAAAATTTAGTCGGAATAATAATTTCAAATCTCGGAGAAGAGTCAGAGAAGACGAGTACTACCTTGATTACGCACATGGAAGGACCGAGATTCGATCGAATTCTAAAGAACTATATCCCCTGATCCTTCTTTTCCAATTGCAGGACGTGAAAACGAAGTATAGAAAACAAGAAATGCCCGAACGCGTTGCGATGACTAAAAGTGAGAGAAGAGAAAAAGCTCGATGCTCGTAGAATGCACACACGAAGTTTGAATTGCACATGCCTTGAACATAGATTGTTGTTACTTATCGTAATACTATATTATTAAAATAAAAAGATGGAAAAAAGCCTCGAGCATACAAATTCATTGATAGAATTGGCATAAATCTCTCGTAACTCGTGAATCGATTGAAAACGAATGTGCTTGAATATTCGTCGTTAAAAGCAAGCGAGTCGAAGCTCGAGGAAATTTTTTTCGGAGTTCCTCTCGAAACGAGTCCCATAATCCCACTGCATTCAATCATTGTATTTCTTCTCTCTCAGAAACACCGAGCGACGAGGACCTAAAAAAAACCTTGCGTTATCCCAACATGCACATGAGACGATTTTCTGTTAATCCTCTGTCAAGACGAAGCCCACTTGCGAAACGAAAATAACGTAAAACATTTAATCGGACGACTAAAGTAAAATATATAATACTAATGACCGAGGCCCTTGTTACAAGTCCACGAAATGATAAAAACAGAAGAGAACCTAATAAAAATAAAAAAACAAACAAATCAGCTTGAATGCCAATCGATCGCGAACACATTACACACGGAAGCGCCAATGTGGGAAATTTGTCTCTCCCATGTAAAATACTGAAAGTCCATATATAAATACTTATAGAAATTTTTAATTTACCTTCAAATATCTTATTATTATTATTATTATTATTATCATTATTATTATTTTTATTTCGATTTGAGGTCAGACGAATTAGCATATATACATATATATGTACATATACGTGTATGTGTGCAAACTCACATTAAATATAGTAACTAACGATAAACATTGATGCTGTTGTGTAAAGAAAGTGATTAGACGAAACATATAAAAATGGGTTTAAAATAACACTCTTGAATATTGTATACCTCTTGCTTAGCATTTTCATCATCAATGTCACGAATTAACAACTTTTCCTTGCCTCCACATCATTCGCGTTCTTATCACGTTAAATAAAACATCATAGGACAAACGTACATCTAATGATTGTTTATAAAAAATACTAAGTAAATAATAGTTACGAAGTTGCTGTATATGCGAATGAGACGTTTCTCGCTCAATGCAGATCTGCGCTATGAACTCAGTCCAATTATTGTGGTGGCGAATCTCTCGTGTAATTACGACGACAGCCAAATTGCTGTGTTGCTTTTTGTTTTGTTCTTTGGCACGGACGTTTTTTTCGTGCGTAGAATGAAAGTTTGGGATAATATGGGGTATAAAAACGATGGATACTTCCGATGGAATGGTCAATAGTTTCGAGCAGAAACATGGAGTAAAAAATGTGAAATTTCGAGGAGAATAAATAGTTTTTTTTTTGAGCGATCAATTTTTGCGTGAAACGCCTCGTTTTCAGTATATCTATAGATATGTCTACCTGTTCGGGTGAATGTATGCGTGAATATGTATATAAATCAGTCCGCGATGGATGGGAAATTGACAACATTTTTGCGTACTGAGGGTCGATGGGGCACATGAGAGTGCGAAACGATGGAAAACCATTTTTCGAGAAAAATTGATCGATCGATCAATCGATCGACAAAAATCAATCGTGGTTATAGTTTTTTATGCACCTAGGGAGGGAAATTGGACTATCGCAAACGGCATAATCTGAAAGTAGTTTACATTCCCTTCCTAAATGCCTAAATAACTATTTTGTGATCGTACCATTTCTGGGCTCGAAAAACGAACCTTGAAATTCTGGACCACGCTTATCAATGAGACAATTTTTTTTCTCTACGAATAATTTACATTCACTTTCGGTTCCATGACAATTGCAATACAAAATTAGTCCGGCTTTGGAAAACCGTTTTCCAGCAACCAAGTTGAATTGGAACGATCTACAAACAAGCCTGATGAAAAATGATTGCGTTCTCTGACAAATATTCCGCATATGAACGATGCTTACGAGTGAAAAGTGTGAAATCTCCACCATGAAAAAAGAATGCAATTCAAAAGCGACCGGGAATCTTTTTTTTTTTCTTGCAAAAAGAGAAAAAGGTTTGCTTTTGTAGAGTTTAACAAAACTGTATAAAACTTGAGGAGAATACATATTTGAAAACATTGAAACACTTTTACTGAACGATGGAAAAAACTCAATAACACTCATTCTAAAAATGAAAGCGTAACTGAGGACGAATGAAATATTTACTCTAAGAGAAAAACGCTGCAAATTAAATGTCGCTAAAAAAACAAAAAACTAAACATAAACGACATGTTTTGAGAAAACGTTGATTCCGCTTCCATCAGAATACCACGCGCCTAATTGAAAAGTCAAGCAAAAGTAATCATAGTCGTTTGATCTTATGGTTTATGCTCACAACAACAGAGAATTAACGAAAAAAACAATCCCCTACAATATAAAAAAGAAAATTCGACGATCCATACATTTCCATTCTCGTAACATGGATTAAGAGAAAATAAATAAAATCACATTTACTTAGTGGAAAGGAGATTGTCCTGTGCAATGTAAATATTGAGGAGCTCAAGAATGTGACGAGAGGCTAAAGAGGAATGGCGAACGATAGCGTCAGCGTCGATGGGCGATGAAGCGCTGATTCCAAATAATACAAAGTCCCATTTTTTTCCGCCGAAACTAAAGAATTCGACAATTCCAAGGTTTACAAATGTGACATAGAACCAAGACACTATCAGCTCTCGGAATGTTGAACGCCGTGAAAAAACTCCTTGACACACTCCACGAAAATACGATATGAAGCAAATAACACTTGAAACGAACAGAGAAAAGGCTAATCAAAGTGACGAGAAATGTTGACAGTTGTAAACGTCATTTTGCAAACTCATAGAATCCAGATCAAAAAGAATCCTGTCGACAAGGTGAAAACCGAGATTTATAAACATAAGGAACTAAAAAGAAAAAAAAACAATGAAAAAGGAGTTGACGTGATGATTTCTACACGCAATTGAGCTTGTGGGCTTCGACATACTGCTTTCCTCGATCTGCATAAACGAAAGTATACATATGTGTATGTATACCGAACGCTAAGCCAATTTTCGACATCACAATTACCTATTATACAAATATCATAACATAGAAGTGAAGAAGTAATAAAAACAAAGGAACATAAGAGAAAATTACGTTGATCAAGAAGAAAACGAGAGTGAAATCTCGCTTGTATCGATGGTTCAAAAATTTCGATCGATTTTTAGCGTTATAACTCGTGAGTGTATGATAATAGGAAAATTGTTGAGGCGTAAAGACTACTGCGATTAAAATAATAATATTAATAATAATAATAATAATATTAATAATAATAATGATAATAATTATAATATGAATAATGATTAAATAAATAAAGACGAGACGAACGTAGAGTGCGGGCAAGAAAACCCACGGAAACGTACGATGCATGGCTATAAATACTGGAAAAACAGCCTATGCATGAAACTATGACACGACGAGTGAGGTTGAGAGGAAAAACAACGTGAGATGAAAAAAAAAACAAACGATTCATATAAGACGAATGAATGCATGAGCGCTCTGGACCGAGCGGTTGATATGAGAAAAAAAATAGAGAGAGAGAGAGAGAGGGAGAGAGAGAAGATATAACAAAAAATATACCGAAACGGAGTCTCTTCTTATAATTAGTGAAAATGAAGAAAAAAACAACCCAAAACGTATACATACATATATATGTATGTAATATATGTATACACTATGCGCATGTATATGTATGTATAATTATACAACTGCACTATACGATAATTGTAGCAACTATTATTATTATTATTATTTTCATTATCATTATCATTATGATTAAATATTACGATTATTCTCATCATTATAATTAAATATTACGACGATGATTATTATCATTATTATTAATATTATTATTATTACCGTCATTCTATGAATATAAATAATTATAAATAATGATATAAGCTGTTCGTTTACATCGTTTACTTTTATGTTTTTTTTCTTTCTTCCTTTCTCTTTTTTTTCAATGTTTTTAGTTTTACGTAATGAATGAATCACACATAGTTGATACGGTAATTGTAGCATACTATTGAATGTGTTAACGCGAGAATCGACCGTCACCTACACGGTGGACGCTATATAATACTATTATTGTACATTTTTGTGGTTTATTTAACAATAAAACATTAACAATAACGTTGAGATGAACAGAACATTTATTCTCCCAATTGCAGTTTAGGATCACTCGCGATTTTTTGTTCTCTGCAGTTCGACAAGTGCGAAGGAAAAACTGGGTGCAGGTGTTCACTTTCTTGTGAACGCGGGATATCTCGAGGAAAATAACAGTCAACAATAATTTTACCGACAGCATCGATGAAAAACGAATAGTTTTTATTTCACATGTAAAATCTTTTCGAATTGTCTGTTTGGTGATCCCGCGCGTTACGTGGGACGACGGACGATTCGTAAAACATGTCCGCGTCAGTTCACAAGCCTTTCCGCAAGGTGTCGACTCTGGATTAATCTTGCGCGTTTCGTCTGTTCATCGTTTCTGTGACAATTGTAATTTGATTTTCGCCTATTCACGCCGCGATAGCGTATACAATAACAATTATTTTTCCTCTTTCTTAATTGAGAGCATTTTTTGAAACAATCCCTTCGAGATGAGCTCTATCGGGACTGGGGTAAGCATTACTGCACTCAATTCGAGAAATTATTTGTCAATTCCGTGACAAAAAGTTCCGACATCACTAGCTAACCTATAAAATTTTCAGTACGATCTTTCGGCATCACAATTTTCGCCGGACGGACGGGTTTTCCAAGTGGAATATGCACAAAAAGCTGTCGAAAACAGCGGGTACGTTAAACTACGATAAAAATTATCGAGCTCAGTCATTCCGCTGTGAAATTCGCACGATGGCATTCACAAGCTTCGCCGCTCTATTTTTATTTCGATTTTCATTCCCAGGACTGTAATTGGGTTGCGAGGCAAAGATGGAGTCGTTTTTGCGGTGGAGAAACTCATCACATCCAAATTGTACGAACCGGGTGCGAATAAACGCATTTTAAACATCGACCAACACGTAGGAATGGCTGTTTCCGGTCTAATATCCGATTCTCGACAAATCGCCGAAACTGCAAGATCCGAGGCTGCCAGCTATCGAACTCAATACGGCATTGGCATTCCCGTGAAATATTTAAACGACCGGGTGGCAATGTACATGCATGCTTATACTCTCTACTCTTCGGTGAGGCCCTACGGGTGCTCCGTCATTCTCGGCGCTTGGGACGAACTTGAGGGACCGGCCATGTACATGATCGACTCTTCAGGAGTCTCGTACGGCTATTACGGATGCGCTATAGGTAAAAAAAAAACATTTTTCACCCGGAATCACATTCCAATGTTTGGCAGTCAATTTCTCACCGTTACCTCAGTTTTCCAATGTTCTTCATTGGTTCATCCGATTCGCTCGAACAATTCTGCAAATTCTCTTCAAAAGTTCTCATTCAAGTCCCATAATTTCTGACTTATCATACTCGCTTTTGCGATAATTCGAATTCGAAATAGATAAATCTTTCAGGTTTTAGAATTTATACTCCAAAAAGAATGCGACAAATATGTATATTTTTCAAAAGGTATCGAATCGCTTTTTCAAAATAATCCTCCATGTTCTTGACATTGGTCGTTAAAAAAAATTGTAATTGAAAGAAAAAGTTGAAAGAAGCAATAACTTTAGAAATTGAATTGGAAATTATTGAAATTTTTTGTTTTTTCGTGCGACGTACGGACATGTTTGATTTCTAGAAACTCGAATCGATAGTCGCAAAAATAATAAGATCGAACGATGAAAAAATATGAAAAAAAAACGTTTGGTTTAATTACGTTTTCTCGAACTTCAGGCAAAGCGAAGCAATCGGCGAAAACTGAGATTGAAAAGCTCAAACTGGCCGATATGACCTGCAAGGAGTTGGTGAAGGAAGCAGCCCGGATTATTTATTTGGTACACGACGAGTTGAAGGACAAACAATTCGAACTGGAGATGAGCTGGGTTGGTGCCCACACCAAAGGAAAGCACGAGCGTGTACCGCAAGATGTCAAGGCCGAAGCGGAATCGAAAGCTCGTCAAGCGATGGCTGAGGATTCCGACAGCGATACGGAAGACATGTGAAATCATTAAGTGGGACAATATTTCGATAATTTTATTCCGTTACATCAACAATGTCCAAATTCTACTCGAATACCAATCGAGTTGCGTTATTACATAAGTCATTGAATCTTTTTGTCACTGGTAAGATGAACATATTAAAAAGGTACATTTTTTCTTTATTCTTCTATTTCGTTAGATTCACTGTGACCTCATCATTAGCTCGACGTAACAAAAGCTTCGTTTTTCCAATTTACTGAGGATTTTCATATCGGAACAGTAACAAAGAAGATTAAGAAAATCGTCGGTTTTGTTCGAATGACGATAATCCTCGGATAACAAGCATAATCTGGATGCACGCTTCACAATTTTTCTCAATTAGTACGAGAAGGCTTTAGGGACTGGCGGGGCAATACAGAGGCCTTACACGATGACGCAATATTGTTGAGCATTCGTTATAAACGTTCGTTTCAAAATTATAAAAAATATTCATCTCTCAGTCGAGAAAAATAAAGCGATCGAATTGTTTGCGACACAAATCCGCAGTTTCACTCTTCTCGATGCATCGATCTAAACAATCTATCGTGAAAGTTGCTAACCGTTGCTGATCTAATAGTGCGGAAATTTAAGTTTGAATAGAAAATTTGCTACTCGCAAAAATTGGGATTCCCATCGCGAAAATTGAAGAAAAATCGATCATGCAAATGATTTTTATCTTTTCGTTCGACGTAGTCCGACGAAAAACTGATAAAACAGTAAATTGCCATGAAATATTTGATCCGTACACTTCCGAATGATTCCGGAAAACAGTTCGCGAAATGCTCCTCGCGTTGCAACTTCCCGGAGTGCCGAGAAAGTATTTTCACTGACAGTAACTCTTACTCGAAGTAGTAAAACGAACTTGTTACATTTTTTACGATTCACAGAATCAGGAGACGAACGGAAACAGCGTTTTTCGGTATCGGATGTTCTCTCCGTTGTCTTGAAATGTCACGTTACGAAAAATTCCCCTAGCAACACGCACTTTTCGAAGGGATGTCAAGATAGCATCAAAATGAGCTCCAAATAACTTATTTGTCGTCGATTTGATGCTATTTCGACATCATTTTGACCAAAGTTACTTGCTCGGAGTCATAATGCGAATCTGTTTACGATCTTGATCCACAAGTACAATATTGATGGAACAGAATTCACCAACTTGTTATATTTGCATTCAATACATATTTGAGTAACGTGACGAAAAACAAAACGCAATTTCCATATTTCTCTGACCAATTTTCTTCAATGCTTCTGCGTTTTTTTTCTGTTCGTATTCATTCTCCACGCATTCTGTGCTGCATCTTTGTTAACAAATCTTCATGTGCAACGTGTATTGTTGAGTAGCCTCAACAACGCATTGGATAAACATTCATCAAGTTCTCTCGAATGTTTTTTGTCATGGCCTTCCAATTAATTTAATATTGCCCAATCCTGCAGTCACAAACTTTTCTTAATAATTGAGTACTGAAGTAAAGTCATAAAGGATCGGTCACACGTGTCACAGACACTGGAAGTAGGGTGTGATGAAATTTCTTGACCTTTTGGTGACTCTCCTTCTTTTTCGCGACTAGGATTAATAAAACAGTGAGCACTGGAGAGAAATTGGACGAGAGCGATTCTCCACTGCGACTGACTGCTCATTTGGCCTTTTTAGTAAAAAAAAAAAAACTACAGAAAACTAATTTACGATTCACCGTTCAAATCCAAAGATTTAAAGATTCAGAAAAAAAAAGTTTTATGATACAAATTTCGTCATTCAAGTATGAGCAACTTTGCAACAACTAATTCGACCATTTTTTTTCAATATTGACGCCAGTAACCCTCCGCCGACACGTCATGGATGCGATCGAATTTGCAAAGTTTGGATTTCAGCTCAACCCTCGGGAGTTACACCACGATTCGTATGAGGGATGAAAAATTCTACCCTGTGGTTTGGCCGACCCCAACATTCCTAGCAGTGTAATTTTCTCGATTCCTAAATTTCTGAATAATTTCCAAGTTTTCAAAATAATCAGATCCCTCCTGGTGATTTTTTTGTCCACACGTTACCTCGGGATTGTACATCTTAATCGTCAAATAATTGTCCTTTTTTTCGAGTGATTCTGTCGCAACCCCATTCGATTTCGTGGAAAGTTTTTTTTCGTTTGTCACTCTTTTTTTTATACGAGTCAAATATCTTTGGATAGAAAAGCTTCCGAATTCTCGTATCAATCATTCCGAAGAATGGTTCCTGGCCGAAAGTTATTCGTGTCGAGGGAGGGTTCTTTGACAGTTCAGTCTGAATACATGAAACGTTTTCTTCTATTCCACGGCTGATAGAATTCTTTCATTTTTTTTCCTTTGCTCTCGCTTCCCCAAGTCAGATTTTCCCTACGTTGCTTGGATACGATTGAATGAGGCACAAATGTTTCACGGATTCTTGATGCTGTATACATTAGATTGGAAATTAGTTTGCCAAGAATGTCAGAGTCGAAAAAACGCCTCAACGGAATTTCACACATTTTCCGACAAATTGACGGGCGATCCTGAGGCAGAGTTCTTTTCTTCGAAATCACAAAGTGTTGGCTCTACAAACGGTTTATCACAATTAACCGAGGTTGAAAACACAATGTCTGTGGCCCACGATCCGCGTTCATTTACTTATAATTAAAAAGGTCTGCTCGTTCTCTCGGAGGTTCCGTTTTTCAACGTAGAAATTCGTAGAAGGCGGCCACTTCGTATGGTTTTAAAGAAAAGCGAATAAATCCTCTCTACCAAATCTCGCGTAGCGTTGAAGAGAATTTTTCAATCAGTCTCCCATTATTTACACTGTAGCAAAAATTTTATTATTGCAATAAATCGTGACCTTGAATTTTACAAAAAATGATGAAAAGAAACTTTCTTTTTGGCTTTTCCGAGCTTACATGCTGTCACCGAACATCTTAGTCCTTGAGGATAAATTCAGCCACAATGTCACACATCAAACTCGGCTGGCCGGAATTGGATTGCAATCGGAAAATCCATTGCGATAGTTTTTAAGGAATTGAATGGAATTTTGACATTACATCAAGAGAAAAAACTGTTGGCTGCTTCACCGAATTTGATGATTTGTCCAGATTTGTTGTTCAAGGTCAATTTTTCATTGTTGGAAAATTTACCAGATTATTAAAAAAAAAACTCTATGCCGATAGATGTCAAAATTTGATTTTATCTTTATGCAATTAATAAAGGGCAAAGGGAGTGTATCTCGTTAATTGGAGTCGTTCTGGTTTACCCAAATTTCTTGATGGAGTGGTAGCGAAAGTGGATCGAGGGGGTGATACACCACTACGGTTGCGTTTCTTTGGCGAGACAAGAGCGCATGCTGCTTTCAGGGAGAATTCACCCAGTGGGGTGACTCTCCAACGCCGACGACATATATAACCCAAGTTACTACGAATCTTCGCCACTTGATCTTTCGCAAATCTCCGTGTAACAGTTTGTGCTGCTTTCGCGTAAGCGCGAAAACATAAATTCGTACCGTCTGGTTTTTTTGAAAAAATTTCAAACTAAATTCATTACGTCCGCGATACCGATGAAATATAATCTGTGAAATATGTAGTGTGACATTATTTTCATCATTTTTTCGAGCCATTGGTAAAAGTTGTTTTTTTTTTTCGTTCGTTCAGTTCGTTATTGTACGAAATTGAAAGTGAAGTGATTTATTTTGCTGTTGCCTAAATTTCCAAAAAAGTTATTGCCCAAATGTCCAATTACTCGTCGATTATGGATTCACCAATGAGTCACTCCAGTTATCTCGGCATAGCAGTAGCCCTAGGAGCCATTGGAATTTCCGGATTCATCATGAATTTTTTGGTCATTGTGGTTATCATAAAAGACTCTCAAGCACTCTGGACACCAATTAATGTGATAATTCTCAATCTCGTGGTAGGTTTTACTTTTTCATTCAAAACTTTGTTTATTCCGCACTTGTATTTGCTTTCGTGTTGGCCAAGTAGAAAATGAAATGATGAATGTTTCGAAAATTCAAAGTTAACGGGAACGAGTCGAAACGACAGCAGTTAATTTTTAGATTTCCGGTGTTAAGATGACGAAAAACTAATGCCGATTGCTATCGTCGAAGTTTGATCAATTCTTTAGCTTCCACTGAACGAACGAAACAAGGAAGATGATGAAAACAGTCAGAGCGCGGATGGGTAATTCATTGAATTCGAATGATTAATTATTCTCTCGAGAGCAAAGTGACGAAAAGCTCGCAAAGTTTGTATGAGCAAGTAAACAAGCGGTCCCTCGGCTTAACGGGCAATTAAGAGGAACACAAAGTTACAGACACAAATATATTGATAGGTTTATCAACACTGAACGATGTGATTGTGCATCAATATTCATATGGCGATCAAAAATTTAATTGAACTATAAAAAAAAAAAAAAAAACACGATGGAGAACACAATTCCACGAATGAAGATGTAACGGAGTATCGGAAAAATAAATATGAAAGAAAAGTTGTAGAAAATGAAATTTTCATTAGCGATCGCCGCATCATCAAATGCATCTCACAGTTCAGGAAATTATCGATATTTTCAAAATGTATAAATGCATGAAAGTACGCTCGAAAAACAGCAAGTTGCTGAATCCGTGAATGGCTCACGAGATTGAACAGTTTTACGATTTTGCATATAGTCGTTACATAAATTAAAGGGCTCGAGAAACAAGAGAATGTCAACTCATCAGTTACCAATTAACTACCATTTACATACAGTGAATAATGTTGGAATCACTGCTCTTTCATTCACTGACACGTTTTGGGAAGCAAACATACAATTATTTGATGGAGAATCGAAAGCAAACATATTACGCATGCAGGAAATGTCTCATTTAATGGTCTGACGAAAATGACAGGGTATCAATCGTCTCGCATTCAAAACTATGTAACGAAGGGCGATAAAGATAATTGAATAATTAATTCCATGCTTTTAGAAAAATCAAATGATAAACTCCCCGCGGTTCATCATGTCATATCGTTCCTGCTAAACAATTAAGAATAATTAACTCATTAACATTACAAAAGACGAGATAGTTACGAACCAACTGCAGTTATGACAGAGAATATTTCTCTGTTAGTCTTCGGGTCCATTTTATAATTTAATTACTGGACAAGCTTCGAATCATTTAACTAGAATTACAGAAAAAAAAAGTTCTCTGGGTCGTTATCGATAAAAAAGTTCCAGCTCCATTAATTACTTGGCTTCATTCTTCGCACATGTCGCCGTTATCGAGAGCAGAGTGAAACGGTGATGAAATTCAGTTCTCAAGCTGCCGGGAAATAATATTTTTTTCACGCCGCATTTCCTTAGAACGATTCTGTTTCCTATGTTGCATAAAAAGTGACGGAAATCGGAACGGTCAAGACCATACCCTTGAGGGGATTAAAAGGTTCCGAACATTGGGTCCAGTCAATTTTCTACTCCTTTAGATATTGCTTTTGTCGATTGTATTTTTTCCCTTCCCCACATATCGAGATAGTCCCCAGTGAGTTTTCATATGAAGGAAAAACAATACAGACAGCAACATCTCAGAGGACCTGGAACAGAAAAGAAACTCGGGAAGATGAAAATCGAACTTGATGCTTTGCTATATACTCGTACGGGGAAGCCTTCGCGTCTTTAATTGAAATTTGATCGCAAGATTCCTTACCTTCCAATAATTTGATTTTTCATTTTTCTATTTGCCTGAAAACAACATTTTATCAGGCGTTCAATTTGGTGATAAAAGTCACGAAAAATGCATGAAATACGATCATTCCAAATCGATGCTTTTTCCTCGAATGATTCGCGAAATTTGCACGGTGCAAAGTATTGCCCATGGATGAGAATAAGCTAATCGGAGTGGTCGGATATATTGCAACAGATATTAGTCGCAAACTCGACTCCAAATCGAATCATCGAGACCAGCATCAAAACTCAATTTCGATCTCAACACGAATAACAATGTCATTGAGGCAATTTTAATCTGCATCCTAAACTACATATATTTTCGTCCTTATAAAATATTCCTCCCACGTGCATTATACGAAAATTGGATACTAGGAATCGAATTATTTTACATGAAAACAGTAGAAAAAATTCATTTATCGTGTGTTAGAGTTTTTTTTCCATTCCAGTATGAATTTATATCAGGAATAGAATGTCGCTCTCTCGTAAAATATGCGCGTAATATAGTGGGAATTTTTTTATCCGCGTCGAACAATTTGAATGATATTGGACCCGGAACCCTTATAGAATGACATTTTGGAATTCCCTCAACAAATAAAACGTTTTTTCCACAATATTCTCCGTAAATACGAAGCTACCAAGTACGTGGTTACTTTTCACTCGTAGCGGCTAATTCGTCAAGCCATTTTTCACAATATTTCTCTCGCTATGGAACCTGACACCGCATGTCAGGTTTCTTGTAATGAACACATTTTAGTTTCCTTTACAATTTCAATTCTCTTCGATTATATTCTTAAAAGTATCGTGTTATTTTTCCATTACCATAATGAGTAAGACGAGAGCAGAACCGAACGCTTGTGAATAAACACAAGAAAAAGAAGCTGCGACTGAGTCATCGTAGAATTGTGAAATTACATTTTTCGTTGCACACTTTGGGCCTCCGAATTGGGACCGTCCGACTATTCAATTAATCGATATTAATAATGATCCTTCTAACATCGACTACCAGGAAAAAACTGACCTGCCTGAAAGACCCGAGCTTAATGGCTTGGTAGCTGCTAATCTCGATTTCTCAAGATCTTACAGTAATCTTTTGATACACTCCTCAGCAGACTGAACCTTTTACACCGCATCGTTTCTTTCAAAAAAGTCGTACAACGTATTTCTTTTCACTCTTTTGTTTTCGATAGGAATTCACCAGTGAACTAGGAACAACAATATCAAATAAAAACATCGAAATGAAAAGCAACCAGTTCCAATGACAATCACGTAAAATATACAATCAATATTCAATAACGAGAAGTATTCGAAATGAAGAATTCGAGAGATTACTAAAAATAATAGAACCAGCTACCGGAACTATTTTCTGTTTGCTCACAAAACAGTTTCGAAAGGATGAAAATTAAACAAAGACTTTGGCGTGGGCGATCCCATGGACCATCAAATTCCGCCATTGGCTCGAAAAAAAAAAAAAAACAATTACATTTTTCTTGGAAATAGTTCCTCTTGCGTAATGTTGTTCGCAACAAACAAATAAGTTGGGGCTCTGTGAAAGTTTTAAGAATAAATAGCGACTATGAGAAAACGGCAAAGCGTTGAAGCGAACAGCTCATTTATTATATAAGTCAATTTGTATACGTTTTATAATTAGTTTTAAATATTAGTCAAGCAGGAGAAACAGCTCATCAAAATTTAGCAGTCCTTAAGATCTTAATAGGCAGAATACATTTGCAGTGATGCAAATGCAGTTTGGATGTTGATTGCTACGTTTTAGCCATGAATCCGACTCCCGGCTTGTGCTATTTGTACAGAGAAATGCTTCAAGTTCTTTACCGAGCGTAGTCGAGTGCCAAACGTTATATGCCGAAGAAAAGTCCGCAGTCTATACCGTCAGTCATCGTCGGCCCGAAATCCCGGATTAGAGTCGGAGTGGGCATTAAGCTTATGACCTATATTTATGAAAAACTTTCAAAGGAACAAAAGTCGGAAGAAAAAAACACGAGTTCCCAACTTTTCGGACGGAAAACTTAAACTTTCGCGATCGTTGGCTGATTGGTCCAAATATTTATCGTAAATATTGAATGCAGTTGGAATTCCGAGACCGCATATATAAGAACGGAGCGTTCCAATGACTACTAAACATTTCTCAAGTTTTGAAAATGCCTCATCGTCTGTAGCCATATAAACGTGAAATCTTTGCTGCGCCTTTTACAGCCTCAGGTACATGCAAGAAAGTCAGATTTAATCTTTCGGCACCCGTCAAGCTTATTATGTCAAAAAGAAGAATGCGTGGCGGGGTGAAGCAGAGAGAATAAGGAACAAAAAATGTAATCACTTTTCCAGGTCGGTGATACGTTAGTCGCTGTGCTTGGGAATCCCATCGCTCTTATCTCAGCAATCAACGATGGATGGTATTGGAATCACCAAGTTTGCGTTGGGTAAACGAAAAACTATTAATCAAAATCCTTTCTTCATTTTACTCTTAATTTTTGTTGCATCTCGAATGTTTTCTTTTCGTATTATGGGGAAAAGACTTCGAGCAACACGAAAGACACGAAATTGAATTGGTGCTTGAAATGATTTTCATTTCATATTGAAATTTTCCATATTACACTTTAAACCTTGAAACCTTGTCGTGTTTACTGCTACTTTTCGGTGACAAAGTTTTTTCACAAAGACCGCGACACGTTAGGAAGTGCAATGGAGATGGTTTTGTGTTGCTGCTAAATGGAATTTATAGAGCATTACATTGTGTGCATCCCCTTCGAAATTTGAATGCCAGCGATCTTGGTGCGGTTCTTTGAGCCGAATGCCAAGTTGCACAAAGCAAAAAGCCTTTGACTTTGAATGCTCACAACTCGGTAATGCATGACCGCGAAGCGCTCACAATGTGATAACCTTAAACAAAAAATGAAACAAATCCTTCTAGCCGAGTCGGTAAAAGTGTTGAAAACACCATATTCGCATTCGTAATTAAACTTCGAGTAACTATGGGAACGGCACGCTTAAGGTTTCGAGTTTACACTTTTTCCAAGGCACATAGAATCTCGTGAGCTTTATTCCCCATCGTCTAGAGAGAAGAGTCCACCGCATAAAGTGGAAAAGTACAGCGAGTCCGATTGAGTTTGAAAAACGCATGAAATTCTTTTAGTCAGACGTCAGTGCTTTTCTTTCGGAAGGATCGTTTCTGCGTGACCTTTTCAGGCATTATGGAAGGTTTCTGTTTCTCTAGTCTATCAAAAATAATTTTATCTATCTGGGAATTGATACGATGTTCGAGGGTGTGCCCGTTACTTGAGAAATGATCTCGAAACCGCTGAAGTTGCTACGACAAGAGCCCGGGTATCCAAAGTTGAAGGCAAACATTTAGAACATGTTTTAAGCTCCCGGATGAATTTTCGTTTGACGGCTAAACTTCTTGACAGGAATATTAAAAAAAAAAACAACAAAAGCTACGCCCTTGGCTACAAAAAAAAAAATACATTCCTTTCGGCCGGTTCAAATCTGAGTAAAAAATCGATAACTTATCGTATCCCTCGTCAGGGAACAGGGTCGGACATCGCAGAAAGAGCACCATTCGGCAAGAATTTCTCAAACTGGAGATTTAGGAATACAAACGCTTTTCTCGCATTCATTTTCACCGAAACTTTATACGGAGATACAAAAATGGCCGCGAACAATGTGATGTCGGAAACGCGTTCCTCTAATTGTTTCGAGCAGTGTATTCGCCAATTATCGTAGTTAATGCAATGGGAAAGACTGGTTAGAAATTCTGTATCCGACGTTTCTCGAAAACGGATTATATTTCAAGCACATAACGAGAACCACTCGTTTCATTTTTCAACAAAACGGGATATAATAATTTTCCTTTCTTTCTGAGAATGTGTGTTTTCTGGGGAAAACTCGGAATCGCGAGAACGGAAAATCGCTTTTGCACTAATGGTGGCTCCGATGGTATTTCAAACGTTTGTACATCGAAATTCCAATAACCACGCGGCTATGCTGTTATCATTCTTGTCGACACCTCGCTCGCTTCATTTTTTTTCTTTCAACTCCAGATAATTTGTCCAGTACAGAATTCTAAAGCATGTAGGAAAAAGGAGACATACGAGGATGCAGAAAAATGCATATGCACTTGACACTGTTGGGGGAATAAAGTGGATGTCGTAAAAAAGATGAAACGGTAGGCGCGCTATAACAGACATAAATTGAATGTTGAAGGTACGCTTTCATGATGTCAACGATCGGTCTCGCGAGTATCGGCAATCTGACGGTTATGGCAGTAGAGAGATGGTTGCTGGTTGCACGACCGATGAACTCGTTCTCGATAAGGTGAGTATCGATGCGATTAATTATTCAGAAATTTCACAAAATTCTTAACGACGAATCAAGTTATTCGAAAAATTCGATTACACAGAGTCGTTGAAATTCCAAATGATCAGAAAAATTTCCTTGCTCGCCTGACAGTCGTTCTCTCGATCGAGGAAATCTCCAGGAAATCCTTTGACTGTTAATTTCCTGGACAATTCAATAGGTGGAGGCCTTTCGTGAAATAGGGATTACATGCTCAGAGGAATTTCCTTCATTATCGCGCTCCATCTGTTGTGGAAAGTTTGTCAAAGTCCTAAGACGACGCCAATATGCGTCGATTGTTTGATCAGTATAATCACTGCTCGTTCCTCGTACTGAATCTATTGTCAATGACGTATTACATCTTTTGGAGAATCTTTCTGGACGTTACCGAGCGAGAGATATTGTGTTACCATAGAAATTGAGTTCTTGGAGTTATTACGATACAATGCGGAATCTTGAAATTCCTCTTCAACTCGCTCTGATCGCTGAGGTAAATTCAGTTACTTGGAATTCGTTCAATCAGTGACGACAACATCGTTGAGTTGGAAGATTAAGAAGTTCTCTGAAAAGGCAATCAGCTCTCTGCTTTCATCCTTCGTCTTTGACGAATATTCTTCTCAGGATACTATCTCATGAATAAGATAAGCTCACGGAGTACGAGAGAAGAAGAAAAAAAATACATTATCATCGTAAACAATTGAGCTTTTGAGGTATGAAGGGCGGTACAAGAATCTTTTGTTCCCTTGGCTCAAAAAGAGCAATTAGTTTTCTCCTAATTACCCCTCGTGTCTCGTGCTGTCGATTGTGATATTTTTACTTTTCCATTTAAAATACTCAGTCGATGATTACACGTAAAGAATATATTATAATGAAACGTTCATTAATTTTATGCCTCGGGAACACTTCACGATCCAACCGGAAGAACACGATCATCGAGAAACGTTTTGATAATCCCATTTACGGATTACCGAAAGAAAAAAAACTTTACAAATACATTTTCAGAATCGCTGATGACGAATCTGAACTAAAAATACTGAAAATAGTTTTTCTCTATGCGAAGTACGAAATTTGACGATATTTAAATGTGGGGAATTCATAAATGTCCCAGAAACCACGTCGAACTGAAAAAAACGGTTTTTGTTGTTGAAATAGTAATTGAATAATTAAGAAGCTATACGATAAAGCAGATGACACCATAAAAGTCCCATCGTGGTTGGAAAAGTATCCTAAATATACAGTTTTGCCAATTTAAACTCGACTCCAAAAGAATCTTTCTCCATGATATCACGACACAGATTCTTATTAGATTTTGTCTCAAGGTTGTAATTTAATGGTCGCGCGAGGAACGGCGTTATATGGTTACAGCAATTTTCATCTCTCTCAAAATGTGTAGCGTCAATTCGGTGTTCAAGTTTATATTTTAGCAGAATAAATGTGAAGCATTTTACTCGAATTTTTCATACGACAACCTTGAGCTTTTTCAAGATGTTGCGTCGCGATCAGCATTTGCAAAAGTTAATGCCCGCTGGAAACAGATGCATCACATGGGTTTGTACGATCCCGATGATTGTCTTTCGTCGAACATTCGTGACGTGCCATGCCCACACATATACCACCATTCGCGTACACACAAGTTGAGCATCCACTTGAGCTCCATTCAAGCAAAACGTAAGCTCGTGTTTTTTTTTCCGAGCACGAAAAATTTCACGAAACACAAATCTGTTTTGTTTGCACAAAAAAAACAGAAAAACGTCAATTCGTCCCACGAATATCCAATACTCGATGAAAGATTTTCAACGGCCTTGCAAACTAATCTAAAAGTCTCGTTATCGGTTTTCTGTAAAATCACTGACGGACATAATATGATACGCAAAAGAAACTAACGAGGCGTGAAGAGTACTAACGAGGTGAACGAATTTCGCGATGTACTTTTCGTGGAGTTCGTTCCTGAGCATGTATATTGAATTTCAGAGTTTGAATCTGTTGCAGAAGAGTTTGCAAAGCAATATCGTGATATAAATATATTCGAATAGGTTTATATTTTAGGGTCTCATTAATCGTAATCCATTCTCATTTCCCAAGCCCACCGAAGGAAAATATAATCCTACTAAAGTGTCTGAAAATTTGTTTTCAACGTTAAACGGTGTCGATTTAAACCTCCAAATAAAGGCTGGCCCACACTTTCGTGTAATCTCCGGAGCCTATTTCGAGCACTAATTGCGAAGTTTTTGATCATAACTGGAATACCGAATATTTACAAATTCTATATACTTAACGATTGATATCGATCTCATTAAAAATTATACTTTGAAAAATATTGGACAAAAATGCTTGTAACAATTGAGCCAAGTATCTGAACACTTGCAACTTTCCTAGGAATAGATTCTCCTCACGTTGCAATGAAATCGCGTATAGAATGGGGATCAACGCGGTACACTAGATTTGGCTGATCTTAGAAATTTGGATATTGTCTGAAACATGAAATCTGTCTGCGAGATCAAACATGGTCAGACAACCTGAAGATTTCTCGCTACTGATCCGCGTTCCAATTAAAATGATGCCGTCGAAAAAGCAAATTAATCATTTTCGTTGATTTTGATGCGACAGTTTCTGGTCGCTTGGAATGAAAAATGAATCGAATTTTTATGGGCTAAAAAAACAATGTTTTCTTGTGCTAGTGAGTGGAGGAAAATTCGGATGATCGATATCATTGCGACTGTTCGTTGGAGCTCTTTAAAATTCAGGCGGTAGACCACGACCTTATTGAATTTTTATATCCGTTCAACTTTTCCTATGAAAACATTTTGTAAGGAATTCATTTGCTGTAAACTTTCGTGCTGAAAATCTTAAAGTTCTGAAAGATTCGGAAGCCGAGAAGCGAGGGTTGAACTTGAGAGGAAGTCGTAGGTTTTGCTCACGGTGTGTGTAACAAAGATCCAAATTGGTGATCGTTTCTGTTAAACATTAGCTCCATGTTCTCAGTAATAATTGGTCGCTTATTGGCCACAATTTCTTTCATTCGCGCTTATTGACCCGGAAGGCCTATTCCGAGGGGTTTTTCCGCTTTCGCAACGATACAAAGCCTAACTTTTTCCTCTCACCCCAAACGGGAATATTAATCGATGAGTGGCAATTAGGAAGGATCGGGGAAAAGGTAACAAACTCTGTGACGTTCCGGCGACTTATTGACGTTATATTTCCTCGTATTTTATTACAAACTCCCACGGCCTGCGTCATAACAAATAACTACACTTTTTAATCGCAAGGAGAATCGAATCAGAGTTATAAATAAATTGTAAAAAATTTGAAGAGAGTATCTAATCTGCAGTATCGATATCGTCAAGGAGTTCTCCGATAATAACAAGTTGAAAGAAATGATGAAAATATTGATTGAAATTTTTTATGGCGACCGGGAAAACTATTCTGAGCGTTCCGGATGCCATGTTGAGGCTGCTGCACTATTAATCACTGAAGCATCTGATGTCGTAACTCCACAATTTTTTCAATAACAACCAATTTTCAAAAAGGACACAAAACGATGAATTCCACATTCAACGTGTTGATTTTTTTCGATACGATTTGATGTCATCGTTTCATTTGTCGTCAACGGTATGCACAAATTGTAAGAAATACGTATCAAGTTGTTGAAGGAACAAAAAAGATGTGATTTCTTGGAGCTTCGAATGGGTTCGATATGGCTTCGAGAATATTGCAGTATATTTTTTAAAAAAAGTCTTGACATGCATTCGGAATTACGTGCTGAACTTTGGGCACAATCCTTCGACTCGATGTATCCGATGTTCGAACTCTTTGAAGAAATTCTATTCAATATTTTCTTTCTCAGAATACCTTTTCTTCGTGATTTCAAATCCAAACGAATTGATCGAATTTCATCGAATGAGATTATTGCAAAATCCCAAATTATATCTAATACACATCACGGAAATTTGCATCCAATGCTCCCCCGTGAATTTGATCATCTTCTTTGAATTTTTCATCAATTTTTTGACATCGAGTGTCTTTTCGATAAATTCCATCGCGAAAACGCTTGTTGAGCTCTCGATTCGTCGAGTTTTCGAGTTCGTGATAGAAAAAGTTAAAAAATAATACAAAATTTCTTGTACGTTTAAAATTGTTTTTCTGAGCTTGCCCAACTCGTTGCTTGATGATGCGGATGTTGGTCGTTCGAGACTCACAAAGACAATTATATTCAGGCTAAAAAAATTCAATTACTTGTTTGTCACGAATGTTTGGTTGGATTTAGCTTTGCACTTCGAGTGGCTGCCGGAGTATGGATTTATGCACTTGGTCTCTCATTGCCACCGCTGTTTGGATGGGGCAGTTACGGTCCAGAAGCCGCAAATATATCCTGCAGCGTCTCATGGGAGGTTCATGACCCTGAAACGATGAGCGGAAGTTACATAACGTTCTTAATGACGTTTGGCCTCATATTGCCAGTAATTGTCATTTCAACGAGCTATTTCGCCATCATTTTAACACTGAAGAAAGTTAAAAGACGAGCAGGTAAGAATTCGACAACAACGCAAATAATATTTCGTCATTCGAATTACAATTGACGATACAAAAAAAAACTTGATGTGAATGCAGTTTTTCAAGTCAGTAAAATGGAAAGCTCTCTCAACTTGATTCGATGAATATTTATCATTTGCCTCTGATACGAACTTCGAGTTGTTCGTTATCTTGGAGGTGATGCCAAAAATATGTTGGAAGAATGGTCAAGCAATGAATCGAAAGATCGGGATTGCAGGTGCGAGAGGAAGAAGGGAAGCAAAAGTAACAAAAATGGTGGCGCTAATGATCATCGCGTTTCTGGTTGCCTGGACTCCATACGCAGCCCTCGCCGCAGCCGCCCAATACTTTTATGTAAGTGGTTCACGTAATATCGTTTTCTTATATTTCTCGAATTACTTTACGGTCAACGACAATCTTAACCTTCATGGGGTTCCATGGCCAACGATACGAAGGGACGAAATTGATGTTCGATCAAATTGAATGACCGTCAAATCTTCAGCTTTTCGGTTGATCAACGTTATTGACTGATGCGTTGAAATTTCTTTTATTTCTCCACTTCCCACAGCTTGTATGGATTGTCAAGTCTCAGGTGATAGGGCCGTGTATCCGAAACGACTTTTGCAAGTCATGCACCTTCGACGTGATTGATCGACTCAGTAGTTGATTAATTTCAATTGAGAAATTCCTGTTGCTCGTAAAGTGAAATAAATTTGAATAAAAGTCCGTATGAACATGAATGCCGATGGATATTTTTTAAAAGTAACATTGGGCGGGATGAGGCAAGATTTTCTCGGACGTTTGCACGGATACGGTGTATTTTGGTCGCGCTATGTATGTGATTACTACGATGCCGAACTAATTAGAAATTCAACGAGATCTGTACTGCCCTAATTGCGCGTCAATGGAATTTGCCTTGAGGTGAGGTCCAATGTACCGGAAGCAGCGATACAAACTTTCGATAATGTAATCAACGTTGTGAATGGGTGCAGAGCGATGAAATTGATTCGCAAATGATTTTGCTGTTTTGTATACTGCGATGGTTTCTACAGAGTGACGGTGATGGAATTTCAGATTTCTTTACCCGCCCAGATCGCGATCCTACCGTGTCTCTTGGCGAAATCATCGATATGCTACAATCCAATTATTTATGCGGGTTTGAACGGTCAGTTTCCTCGTTCCTTCAAAAAGATGTTCGGCATACGGGAGGCAATCGGTCGTCCGGGACAAAGCGAGGCTACGGCGCTGACGACGATGAGCAGACCCGAAACTGCCTGAATAATCCGGTTCCGCGGGTACTACGAGGGAAATTCCCTGCTGACGGCAAAATGTCAATCATGAGACAAAGTATCAAACAGAGATTGTGAATATCGATCAGCGTGAGTAGATTTTCGAGACTGTGCGTGCGTGCTTCTCACGAGAGCAGGCCATGATCCCGAATTCCAAGAAGGTTCTTTCTTAAGGGAGCATAAACGCGAAAAAGTATTGAAAAAAAACGTATTTTATTGAAAATAAAGTTCCGAGCACCTTTGACGGTCATTCAAGTCATGATTTTTGTCGTTAAAACCGTAAATTCTGCGAAACTTGCATGCACGGCTGTGATTTGAACGAGACTAGATGCAGCTCCACCACAAATTGATCAGAAAAATAACCAGAAGCGAAATCGTGAAACTCATTAATTTTTTTATTTTTGCGGCCTATCAATTTCTATTTCATCACGATTACTGAGAAACAAACTAGCTTTTTATTGAACAATAGTAATCGTTGTTGCAATATTTGAGGATTGTGTGTTTGAAAGAATTTTTTTTTTTAAATTCAACAAGATCTCGCGATACGGGCCAGACAATTACGTTCAGAACGACCGTATCGAGTTCCTATCAAGCCGCTCGAATGCGTACATTAAGGGGTTTTCTTAGAGAATTAAAATAAATTCAAACTTCAGCTTGACGAGAAAATTTTAGGTTGAAAATTGACGTGTGTATATTTTTGTATTTATTTATTCTGCACAGCAAAATGAACAATATCGTAAAACAATTGAATTGACAATGAAACTGTCTGAATCGAGAAATATGCCAAATAATTCGTTGGAATGTTGTAATTGGTATCGTACGGTAAGCACAGTCTGAACTTTCGGAACATTCATCGAGCTTCATAGACGAAACATTGCAGGATCAATATTCTCGAGTTGGTAATCTCAAGATGGATTGAAAAAAAAAAATTTCCTCGTGTTTCCGAAAAACGAAGGAAATAGAATTTGGAGTTTTTTTTTTTTATTCAAATTTATAGATCGAGTGAATCGAGCCGCCGTTACACGCGCTATTATTCAGATAAAAAAAGAATCCCACAATATGGTGATGCTGCAGGCTGAGCAGCATTGCGACAATTTAACGCGACTCGCTAAACGACGTTTGGGTCTGTGGCGTATGTGACGGAGGGTCAAATTGAGTGGTGAATTAACTTGTGTATCGAAATTTCAAATTTTCTCAGCTCTGTTAAATCCTCGGATATTTCCTTGAAAAATCAGATTTATGTGTGAAAATATATTCCTATTTGTATGCGACGAGTGTGTTAACGAAATATTGTATGAATGAAATATATATTTTTCATATTTTCCAAGTGTTTGTGAAACTTCTATATATTCGATAAACATATTGTTTAAATTGAAGGCAACTCTGATATAAATAATGTAAATTTATGCTGCGAAAATTGATGTATTTTCACATATCTGTCTATTCCTGTGATAATGCGGCTCTTGATGATGTTGTTTACAAGTTCTCGGAACAAATAAATAGCACGAAACTTCATTCTAGGTTTCATTCTAGCTTTGATTTTTCACCTTTTATTAACTTATCTAGAGCCGGAAGTTTCGAGTTTTAAAACGAAATTACATCAAATTTTAATGAATATCGATAGATTAAGATAAATAAATAATTATTATTACAACGATCGAGAACTTTCTAATTCCACTCGGAATGTCCTCTACTATTCTGTAATAGATCATTATTCGATCATTCTAAATCCATGCTCCATCGATAGAAGGATCTGATCTGATTGGAATTAAAAAAAAAAAAAAAAAAAAAAAAAAAAAACACCGAGTTTTCAGCATCTTTCTTTTAAAAACGATGATTTTACATTTAACACTCGAGTTTTGCGGAATAGAATTCGTTGAAAAAGATGAGGTGATAGCCAATCGCGTGGGGTAGAAAAAAATGTCCGTTCGCGGCAATTTTGCAGATTTGGCTGACGCGAAGAAAATCGAAAGAATTTAAAGGATGCAAAGTTGTTATATGTGTTTTTTTTGGCACAACAGGGTTTGAGGAATAAAATATGAATCACCATATGTCGATTCGGTGCGAGAATCTGTGAACAAAGTTTGTTTTTTTAAAGCGATTATAACGAATGTTTGTCATTGGGCTTCGATCAGAACGTTTATTTATTTATTTATTTATTTATTTTATGTTTCTGCCGTTTGGGTTGATACGAGGCCATTTCACAACTTTTATTCCCTCTTATCCGCTGCGGTAACTCTCGTGCTCGTGTGAGAACATCTGAGAGTGTTGCCCGCAGCTATTCTCTCTAAGGCACTATTGAAATGCATTGGTACAAAGGTCAAAGGAACCGAGATTTACGAAAATTGAATTTGTTGTGATTGTTCGAAAAGCAGCATAACTGCCTCCCGCTCCGCGATCGATGTGCGAAGCGGTATGTGGCTGAGCGATCACCTACGAACAAAAAGTGTTACACCGACGAATTTCACATTCACGAAAATTTTTCAACTGCACATTTTGACACAGACCTCATTTTCAAAAGCGGATCTTTCTAAAATCCCTTTCACGTTGGGACTTTATTGATTTTATTTTCCATTGTGTTGAAAGGTTCGAACGCACCACTTCGAAATGCGCTTAAATTTGTATAATTGTGCAAAGGTGCATAACGAAATTAGCATAGAAAACAAATTTCTGTATAAATAAAATGAATAAATGAAACTGTTGAGAAAAAAGCAGAAAATGAGCCTCTGTCTTTCCAGAATTCCACGCTCGTTACGATATAATTCCGTAGATCGAAAGCTCCCTCATTAACGATGAATGAGTGTCGCGGAAAGGTTTTACAATCCAAAGAAGCTCGTGGCTCGAGCGAACAACACATACGAGAAGGTGAGTGTACATTTGATACGTTTGAGACAATTGTTATGTCATGTTTACTTCATTTTATAGTCGCAATGAATGATTACAACGTTGGAACGTAAATCCACGTGTACTTTTCACTGTTGATGCACGTATATGTACATAAATCGACGTGAAACACAACATTCACGTACGTCCGTCTACGACCTATATATTCTCGATTCGTAACACTTATCCATTAAGTTATGTGACAAATTACGATACTCGTGGCATACTACCGTATATGTCATACGTATACGAGCGCGGACATGCGTTTATATGTGCAGGTACATCGTGCAGTTGGTTGCATTAACCTGCATGCACGATGGCGAAAGTGAAATTGCGTGAAATTTCTATAGATGTTGGAATCGTCTATGTATCGCGTCGTGAATTATACCGGAAAACGTCCAAAGACTCGGAATTTAGTCACAAAGTTAATTTAACGATTATCAGCTTTAAACTGAAGTGCTTCAGGCATCTCGGAAGATTTGTGTATTCGTGTGCATGAATAATGATATAATAATAACAACAGCAGAGCACAAAGCCATAACGATTATTAATGGAAAAAAAACTGACAACGGCCGCGCAATAATCGTGAACGTAAAAATTCTATAAAAATTGGCGCATCGCGGATGGACAGGTTTTCTAAATTCTAATTCCAACTGCATATAAGGCCTCGACTTGGTTAATTCGCGCATTGACCATGTCGCATATGGCTAGGAGCCTCATTTACTTTACATGCGTTCCAAATTCGAATTGACTTAAACGAAGGATTGTGAGCTTCCAAAGATATTTTTATTGAGCCCGAGTACCGGCTGCACATTGGATCCCCCACGAGCAGTAGATAATCGACGCTGCACGGATCGTAGCTCAAGCGAAATTACAAATACGCTCTGCGCATACGAATTTCATTGTTTCCAATCGCAGCGCGGTGAAAATATATCGATGTATTTTCTTTTTTCTTTTTTTTTTTAACTACACTGACGTTGTGATGAGTGCTCGAGGCCACTGACCGAGTACTTTCTCTCAAATTGCCCAAAAAATACGTAGAGCCAACATGTTTTTACTTTTCGACAATCGCAAGAACTCGACTTTTTAAATGTGTTAATAAGATTGTGCAGATTTGTGGCGTTTTTGTTGAAGATTTATTTGGAAAAAAAAACAGAGCAAGCAATTTTGTACTTTCATTTTTTGCTTAAGCACTCAGAACCGAGTAAATAAGAACTAAATTAGGTCTTAACTACACAGACTCTAAACCCAAGCAGCACCGACTTTGAGTGGTACAAAAATCCTCCATTCTCAGATTCGCTGGAGCGAAAAATAACGGTCATCATCGCAACAACGTGGCGCCTGTTTCATCGATGATACAGTAAAAGTGGCAAGAAAAAAAGGAAATCTTGCGAAACATCGAGTCTCTCGAGCTCATCGTTCTACATTCACAATTCCCTCTCAAATAACTTCTCTCTTTCATTCACATTGTAAACTAGAGCCGAGTTACTCGTTCAAATTTTTCGTTATCCCAGATTTCATCCTCCATTGATTCGAACACACTAGACTAATTTTCTCTGCTTCGATTTAATGGGCAAATGCAAGAAAAGTTCCTTTTGGATCGCCGAGCCCATCAACCGATCGATACCGATTTATGGCAAATCGTCGTTCGATACAAAGCGAAACCGAGAGCAAAACGATTTCATGGTCCCAGGCAGATATTCCGATTTTTATAAGTGAAAAAAAATGACAAATCGACCGATAAAACAATGAAAAATCAAGGTTTGAGAATTGCGTAAATGTGCCGAACTCTGATTATCATCACGTTCGTTGTACAATTTTCTTCCGAATGTTCTCGGCCCAGCGAGATTTTCCACCGCTCTAGTGATTCGTGGCCTCGCATTGAAAACGAGCAACTCGACGTAGGTTCAAAAGTTTCATCAAACTTGGGATATTCAAGTGCGTCGGAAACTTTCACGAGTACAAATACACGAACACCCCAAGAGGGGCCAAAATAACATACGAAGTTGCCATGTGTTACAGACACACAAGTGCAGGACACACATACAGAGTGATATTGTGTGTGTCCATATCAGAGCGAGAAGCACTTACCTACTCATCTGTTAAATCCGATAACACGTCGACCATTTACTCAATGTTGGCATATGATAATTTCTTTGAATAATTTTCAAGGTAAAAAGAGAGACATGTTGAGACAGATGCGAACATCTCCAGGACAGCAGGCCGATTGATGTGCAAAAATCATTTGCTCCATTGCGTTGCAAAACGACAGAATCTCATGTGCATACAAATAACAAATTTTTTTCTGTGAATATTTGGCTGGAAAAAGTATGTTCCGAACAAATGTTTTGATCGATGACGCGTCAAGGCAAACTTGGAATGGAGTAAATTCTAAAAACCGATTGAATCTGAAATAGTATGCGATGAGATTTGACAATGTTTCGAATGGTCGCAATTTCAATTTCACCACAATAACCGCAAGCGGAAGTCGGAATCGCGAAGAACGAAAGTGAGTTCGTAATAGCCCAAAGGCTTTTGCTATTATATCGCAATTAATGTACAAAGTTGTACACACGCGACTATCGGTGAATAAAGCTGCACGAATCTCTGCTATACGTTCGGCTAATTGTTTGTCTGAAATTGAAATCTGACTTTCATCTCATCACCTAATGAAACCGAATAATTTCGTCTCTCTTTCTGCGCCAAGCTCGCGAGACGAAATGTTCATTAAAGAAGTAATTAAGGCAACATTTCCGCAGAAAAGTGCAGCGAACGATGGAAAATTGTTACTCGCTTCGAAAGGTACATTTCAATTCCGTTTTCCAATGGAAATCAGTTACGAAAATTTGTTATACTTTTTTTCTTTGCTGATCGTGCGAACTGTTTTTGATCAGAGCTGTTCTTTTCCGTAGATTGAAAAAAATGGAAAGGAACAAGAATTCGTGAATGCGTGTATGACATTTGTTTTCTTTTTTTTCGCTGCTGCCGCATTAATTGTTATGGCGACGCAAAATCTCGTACCTTTCATTCTCAAAGCACGGAATATTATTACCTTTTTCTCTCCGCCTCCAATGTATGCCAGCGCTTTCCATTCTTTTTCTCAGCATTAAAATTGTATTTTATTTTTCAAATTCCGGGATCGCAGTGTCCCGTTACGCGAAAGAATCGCGAGGTTCGTACGACCACGATTTCCGCAGGTGGTATAAGAGCAAAACGTTCCTTTCAGTGTACACGAAGCCACCACAACGACATAGACTCTCGGACTCTCTTTCAGGTGTACAGACGAGTGTTTGAGACAGCCACCCTCAAAGTGGGAGTAAACTCTCTCTCGTGGTCTCAGCTGATCGTTAAACCCAGCGCACTGGTCAGTCAAACTTTCACGCTTCGTGATATTCGAAGTTGGTTCACGTCGCGGGCGTATCGTTTAATATTGTAAAGATATCTCCGGCGTGGTTGCAATCGCGACATCGAATAATCGATTCAAAAGTTCAACAAAAAACCTCGTAGAGAATTTTTCCAGAGGAAAAACCATCGACAAAGTTGGTCCGCGCAAAAAACAAGGCAGAGTTCAAACTGAATTTTCAAACGCGCAACCGGCACGAGTATCGTCGAGGCTTTTGATAAAAATAATCACAACAATGGTAAAAGCAATCGAGAGAAATATTACAATTACAAAAAAAAATGAGTAAATTACTAGAGGCCTGATGTAGTTTAAAAAGTCGTGAAAAAAAAACCCACTTCCGGCTTTTGCACTGCAATCGCCGCGTAACTTTAAGAGTGCAATAAAAATTTGATGCGAGTTTTTCCAGCAGCGAATAGCAAAACTTGAGATATTGGTGAAAAAGTGTATCGATAAAATGGTGAAAATATTGTAAAGAGTGAAAAGGCAGTATCGTGAATGAAAACGGTGAAATAATAAATGAAACTTGTCGATTTTTAGAATTTCCGCACCGGCTCTTAGTGGCGAATGAGAGCGGGTCGACAGCATCGAGATGTTATTGGTGAAAGTTCACGGCGAGGATATAGACACGATTGAAGACGTGCAATAGTTCTGCACAGCCTCCGGAGCATGATATCGAGATAACGTCAGAGTATATATAGGAATACAGAGTGTACGCGGGCAATTGCATCCTCTCCTCAAAACGGTGATGAGTTTCAAGGCTACACAAAGCCAATAGCGCCTAAAAACCAATTGCAAGACTGGTAACGATGAGAAAAACGTGGGAAGATGAATATTTAGAAAAATTTTAACGTCGATATAATACGAGCGAGCTTGACAGCCCATAACTCAGGATGGATCGTGCTTAGAAATAATGGAAAGACGTTAGAAGTAAATTGAATCATCATACCGAGGACAAAAATAAACGAAAAAAGAAGAGCGAGCATTAGGAGCGCTCCGTAAGTGAGGAACAAAGTAATAAAAACATGGAAAAAAAACAAGGCGATAAATCATATTAGTTGCGGTGAGTTTGGGAATAATTAAGAGTCATGTCTCGCGTTATGAACGGGGACAGGGCCCTTTAAGGCTCATTTGAATGAGAATTTTAAAAAAATCCGTTCGACGCAACACTTTTCCTCAGGTTTTTGTATGGAAGTGACAGATTTGCAATTGCTTCTTTGTACCAATGCCGACGAGCTTCTCGTCTCGATACCATCGAGGTAGGAAAAAGAAAATAAAAAACAAGACGCGAAAAAGAAGCGAGCAATTTGTGTGTCCGTATAGATATATATTGGTGAACATCGAGACCAGGATATATAGACATATATACCGATTCGAGGGAGCAACAGTGAGTGATTTTACTTCTCTGGTGTCAGTTTGACGCGAGAGGTGAAACTGAGTAGAGCCCATTCACACCAATAATATTTGAGGATCTCAATTTCTTTGAATTGGCTTTATTTTTATTTGTTCATTTTCTCTTTCGTTTCGATCGTTCTCGCGGGGCATCACCTCTGGCGAATTGGAGCTTCGCTGGCGAAAGGTGGTGCAAAAAACTCGAGAGATTGTAAACCGAGTCGGAGAAGATAAATAAGAATAATAATAGCAGGCAGCTGAATTGATTTATTAAATTTCTTGTCTCCTGGAGACTAATTCTTCGGCTATTGGAATCTCACCGAGGGAGGAAAAGGACAAAAAGAAACCTGAATATTCAAAGTGACATCAAACTTTTTATGAAATCAAATGAATTGAGCAAATTACATTGAAATAATTAAACGATCAATTCGGAGGATTAATAATGGCGAGAAATTCGAGCTCCTCCTTCTTGCTCTTAATCATTGGGAATGCACTTGGCGTATGCACCGCCTACAACATTCTTTTGGCAACGATGGGTGGTACGAAATCTCACACGGTACCGTTTGTTGCACTTGGTACAGCCTTGAAATCGAGAGGTCACAATGTCACGCTGGTCAGCGCGTTTTCCGGACCCGCCGCCAACAACGACCTAAGCGAGCTCGTACCATCAATCCTCGAGGTTTGTACATGAAATAATCTTTAACGACTAACCATCAAATTTTTTGCCTTTCCAAGCTTTTCGGGCACGTGCGTCAATAATTTTATTCATACGCGAGCAGCACTGCTCACCAGGATTACCATCGTCATCCTTTTGACCTTGTATTTTTTACTCTTTTTTAATGATCATTATACATTTCCCGAGTAACGTGAGACAAAAAAGCTTTCAAGTAATTGAGTCTCTAATTCACGCTAGTGTCCGTGAGAGCTATTCGATTTTTCAGGATAATTGGAATTTTCGTAATTTTTATTTCTAATTTTTATCCTAATTTCTGAGAATCGATTAAATCGTAATTTTTTCTCATACACTCGCGAATCATTGTCAGAGATAATTATCGACGTAATTTGACTATTCGATAGACCGTAAAACGTTTACGTTTTTTTTTTTAATTAAAAATTGATCTTTTTGAAAAGAAGAGTCATTATTTTCTTGTCAGGCTTATGTAGGCAATTACACTTCTGAATGGGACCTCGTGGGTTCGAGATTCCGTAACGAACTACCACTGTCGCCCTGGGATGCTATGAGATACGGCTGGGAATCTTGCGAAGCTTTGCTCCGAGACGAAACCTCGGTTTCCGGGATAAAGAGACCGTATGGCAATCCGAGAGCACGCTGGGACGTTGTGGTCCTCGATGGTGCTTATCCCGAATGTCTTCTCGGGATACTTCATGGTGAAAATTTGCCAACGATGATGCTCAACACGGTGAGTACGAGTGTTTTGCTCCTTCAACCAAAAGCTCGCTCGGTTTGCACTGTTCTTCGCATCACTAGGCTCTTTTGAATAAAATTGATTTTCTTCGCTGGCTGTGCAAAGTGATTAAGATGTTTGATACGAAAAAAAAGGATCTCGGGCAAAATTTTTGGCAAAAGTTTTCAGAGGACGCTCGAACGACCAATGAAAATTTTTCAATCAATTTCCAACATTTTACTTCGGTCTTGCGAAAAAGATATCGATTTCCTACCAACCACCCAAATCGATACATGCATGTAAACATTTCTCCGGTTTTCATCAAGGCTAACGAGTCTGAAGTAACTTCTCAGAGTGTGCACACTTTCGGCTTTTTCGATTAGCTTAACTAGTTTACACTTTGTATAGCCATGCGTGAAAGTAAAGATGGCGATAGTGCAAGATCTCAACTAGAGCGAATCCAATGTTTGGAGGGACGTCTGATTATTTACCAATTTGTAATCAATCGCACTAACAAACTGAAACTTGCAAAGAGATTTCTCAGCATTAACGACCTTCCGAGGTTCGAGGGGTAAATTAATTTGAATCTGGAGAGTTCCTGGTCTCTCGATCCCACAATAACGAGAAAATTTCATCGGAAAAATAAAAAATATGCGCAAAAGGCAACCGAATAATATTCGCTGTAGAAAACCCCGCAGTTTTTAAGTCATGAACTGCAATGCCCGCGAGACAGTACTGGCGAGACTTCGATTGAGTAAACAAGTTTCGTATTTTTCGATCCCCATAGAATGTTAATGCAAGACAAAATTACACACGCATGTGCATACCAATTTTATTATGAATGCGTTAAAATTCAGACTCAAAGTAGTATCACAGTATATATATATAATTAGGTATCGACAACTCGGCACCAATTACAAGCCTGAGAGCGTGTTATTTACCACCGGAATTGCACAACTCGCGTAACTCATGGTCGCATCTCTTTCCCTCTCATTATATTTTTCTCTTCGCCCAATGGGGAAAGACTTTCCAGACTTGCGTGACATTTTGTATGGATTCTGCAACAAGTTTGTGAATTATTCAATCGCGTTTATATCGTCTTAGAATTATTTGTATGGAATTATTATCATATTCCTAGAGGCAATAATAAAAACGATGAAAATGTAAAGAAAATTAAACGAAATTCGTAACGAACATTCAACGGTTATGGATCGATCGAGCAGCATGGTCTTTTATGGGGTTATATGGGATATCTTAAAGTTATGGCTTTGATAGCCGAGCCTCGTGCGATAAAGAGAATCGATTAGAAGCCAAAATGATGGGGGAAAAAAAATCACCACATGTCAAAGATTTTTAGGATAAAAATAAGCATCGAGATCTTATCGAACAAAAGACGACTCAATTACTTAGTGACAGTCAGAGCAAATGAGAATTTTCCGTGCGCACGATGTGTTGCAGAGAATTTTATAATTAATCGAAAAAGTTGAAGTTGAGTTTTTATTTTTGTGACGAAAACAAAAGGACGAAATTCATAATTATCTGGTGGATGTGCGGAGATGGCTACAAAGGACGAGGCTGCAGAAAAGCAGATTTTTAAAAACATCTGATATTTGTTTCTCTGAAAATTGGTGGATTCGTCTTTGAGAATGAGGGAATTAGTCGATTAGGACTATCTTGTGTGTATTAATAGGTGAATGCTCGAAAATACACCCGCGTACTTGTTCAAGACAATTTACACTGCGAAGATCAAATACAAGATTGACACCTTTCAATCTCGTGAAAGGTGCAAATTTTTTGACTAAAACGTCAGAAGATTTTTTGGTAGTGTATTAGCAAAATCTTGAATCAATATGGACACTTTCGTTTTGCAACAGTTACTCGTGTATCATCAACAAATCGTTGACAAATTTCATTTAAGTCGAACCTTATTCGTCTTGTTGCTAATTGTCAATATATTCCTCATGAAGCTCATGAAGCAGAAATTTGGAATGGAAGAAAGCTCTAGATTTGATATTACGTGAATGCTCCGAAACTACGCACGTCGTTGTCTTTTTTAATTATTTACTTTTTAAAATAAAACAGGTCGCCTTGTACAGCGGTTCTATAGCACGACAGGGAAATCCGGGGCTCTGGTCCATCAACCCTTATTTCGGTAAAGGTTTGACCCAAGACATGAGTTTCCCCCTCAGGATACTCAACGTGGCTTGCCTCGCGACACTCGAGGTCATGCACTGGGTAATGACCACCGGTTACATTCAGCCAACGCTGAGAAAGTACTTGGGTAAAATGTTGATATCTATCAGAGACGAGCGAATATTAAAATCAATAAATAGTGGAAAATTTATTTTATTTTCTTTGAAATTGTTTATTTTCAACGTCAATCATGTTGGAAATTTTAGGGGAACATAGTTCGTTCGAAATGAACTTCAATATTTCTGAATGAATTGGTTTCTGGCAAACAAAAGCTTTTCTTCCATTTTTACTTTGTTTTGCAATTGCTGCGAAGCTCTAAAACCATTGCAATTGTTTCGAGACAGTGATAAACATAGATCGTGTATTTTTATAGGAAAATTGAATTTTCGTTGACAGGCGATGACATTCCCGATGTGAGAGATCTGGTTTCGGAAGTGCCTTTGACGTTGCAAAACAGTCACTACGCTGTTGCCGATTCTGTGCCTTATCTCGCGAACGTCGTCAACGTCGCATGTCTGCACTGTCGACAAGCCATGCAACTCAGTCCTGACTTGGAATCGTTTTTACGTCGAGGTAAATATATACGTATGAATATTTTATTCGTTACTTAACGGAATTCACCAAAATTTTGATAGACAGCAGGCGCTGCGATTATTTTTTTCGCTTTTGTACTCCGAACAAGTGAACCGAAGATGCTAGTAAAAAAAAAAAAAGCGCGAGATGCCAAATTTAGTAAAACTGGTAAGCACCAGGCTCACTGCAGCTCCCACTGGAAATTTCCTCTCAAAATTCAGCAATCTCAATGGCACCCACGTCAGTAATAATTACTTATGATAAAACTTTTTAAAAGGTTTGTCAAAATAATTTGAAAATCCTGTTGCCTCAATTGGACGAAAAGATGTTGCTCCGAAATTGTAATGAACGATGTTTATTTTTTAAAGAAATTATTTTTGTATCAATTATATTTTTAGAAACTTTCTTGTTCGGTCGATCGAACAATTTGTCCAATGTGTTGTCAAAACGTCCGAAATATTCCAATCGATTGTATTGTCGACAATTCCTTCGGTCCGTGAGTTATTTTATAGCACCATAAGCTCGCCGCATAAACCTCTTCGTTGGTCTCTTTGGCATGGACTAAATGTGCTTATTCTTACAACCCAATTTTCCGTATCATCGACCACTACTCTTGGAACGTTTGATTTTCTTTTTCGCGTAACGAAACGTTGGAAAGTTTTTATTCTGGTCCTGCCAGGACGTCGGGAATCATTTCGATTTTTCTCTCACTATACGTTTTTTATTATTATTTTCATAAAAATGTCTTCCCACTGTGGATAATAATTCAACGTTTGACGTTGGGAATACTTTGGTGAAATCGTTTTATGAAAATCGACAAAAAAGTATTTTCCATACCATTTCACGGGGCAGCAGAAAAAGTGTGAATAGTGAGCGTTACATGATCACAATGCAAAATCGAAAGAGTCTCGTAGGCAGAATTCACGAGCGTAGATGATCAGAAAAAACGATGAAAAAGCTTTGTGCAATTTTCAATTAGTACCTTTTTTTCACTCGCTTCCTGAGAACGAACTATCTTCCTGGTGCATCTCAGCACAGGAATGTAAACATGAGTGACCAATACATTCGTATGTACATGAATTAATATTGATGACACAATTTGCAATCGGAGGCCTTCTCGACGGATGTCTCGACGCGGAAATCGCCGATTCCATTGGTGAAAAAGCCGTGAATGGGAATTTATTAATTTTTTTAACAGACGCGATTCGAAATTTGTAGTATTTTCAGGGGAACCTTTATTTTTTTTTCTCTCTGAATAAAAAGCCAACCAACAAATGACTGGCCTGCCTCGAAAAGATTAATTTTCCAAACAATTTGGTAAAGAATAAAAGTTGGAAGCGATTCGACAAGTAAAGACGGAAAAGTGGAAACGTTGAAATCCGGAAATAATTAGACGGTATTCCAATTTGTCAAAGCATTTTCACTCTTAAGGGGCTTACTGTAAAAGAGACTTAACTCTAGTTCCCCAGTCGTCGACATTTTCATTCATACGTAGAGTTACATAATTTAATTAGGCCGAAAGGTAAGTCGCCCGAGCACTTCGGGAGGTATAAAACGCCTCGTGGGGCGTGAAATCTTTATGGAGACAGGTTCATAAATACGTACATATGTGTATTGGTGGAAAAAGGTGGAGACGAGTGTATAAAACGATTGAGCTGGCTTTGAGGTTATTGAGACTTTTAATGTGATGGATCTGAGGAAAAAGCTAATGGTGACGATCATTTGTAAAAGAAAGCAGCCATCAGAGGGCGTTTTTTTTTTTACAGAACTTTGTCAAGTGCGAAACAATGAATAAAATTACGTTTTCATTTCGCAGTTGCCATTCGTCGCCCTCGTGTATTTATTTTTCGATCCCTTTCAATTTGTTTATTTTTGTTTCATTGAATTTTCTCGGATCAGACTTTGTTTACGTCTCCATGGGTTCGTCGGTACGCGCCTCGGGTATGCCTGATGCCCTTAGAGAAATGTTCGTCGCAGCTTTTTCTACCTTGCCGTACAATGTCGTGTGGAAATGGGAGGGTGGAAAAATCGAGGGCTTACCTGGAAACGTCAGGATAGCTGCCTGGTGGCCTCAACAAGAATTACTCGGGCATCCAAAGATTCGTGCTTTTGTGTCACACGGGGGCTTACTGTCGCTGCACGAGGCTGCCTATCACGGAACACCCACCCTGGTGCTTCCGGTTTTTTGTGATCACGACGGAAACGCTGCCCAAGCTGGTACGCAGTGGATTTGAAATTTGCTCAAAATACAATGAAAATATTCCAGCATTTTTCTATCGAAAACGAACGATTCGTTCTAATCAATGATTCAACAAACTTCCTCTTCGATTCTTCATCCTTTTCATTTTCTGCTATGAATTATTTCAACAGAGAAGCTCGGCTATGCCCTGGTAATGGATCTTTCGAGTTTATCGATTAATGGACTCCGCGAAGGGATATTGAAGGTCGCTTCGAACCGGGAAAACACATACAGAGATGCAGCTAGACGCCGGAGTAGTTTGCTGAAGGACCAGCCGATGGGTCCAAGGGAATTGGCAGTGTGGTGGGTCGAGCATGTTGCACAATATCGCGGTGCTGACCATCTGAAAAATTCAGCGAGGTACGAACTAAATGTTTGTCGATCTTTTCTCTTGATAACAAAAAAAGAACGTTGATTTAAATTTGCTTAAAAACATCGAACCCGCGCTCCGGCCTCTTTTTCCTTCGCGAGACGACGCGAGCATAGAAAAATCAACGAAACGATCGGCTCTCTAGAGCGACGAATTCATGCTCGACTGAGAAAAAATTGACGAACCGACAAATCAAACCAAATTTTAATGCACGCTCCACTACGAGAAGAATACCTCTCACTCGTTACTGTTCGAAATCAAAGTAGAATCTACACGCTTCAGTTGGTTCGGTGAAAATTTCCAACGGTGCACGAAATACTAACTAGACGAATCGTTCGCGTTTTTTCTACAGGAGCCCATAACCATATCGAGCATATTTTAATCTTCTGACCTCAATTTTTCCTCGACTTTTCATTATGATTTTTTACCAAGAATTTTGAAACTCAATTCAGAAGGCGAGCATTATTAAAAAACGAGTGTATTAAATGAAAAGGAATGATTATTTATTAAAAATTGATCACTTCCCGATCAAATCTCTATTTTTTAAAATTGGTTTTTGTTTTGTTTTTTTTTTTTAATTTTGGAAATCGAACTTTCATCATCGCGATTATTCTGAAGGGAAAATTGAGTTGGTTCATTTTTTTCTTACGCCTACGATGTTTTTTCCAATGAAAATCATTGAAGCAAAAATTCGTTGAATTTTTATCCAACAGGCACATGGGCGTTCTTCGTTACTATTCAATAGACGTAGCGGCTTTCTACGTTTTCGTAATAACGGGGCTTCTCTTTTTGTTCGGCAAGCGACCGATGCGATTTACGATGACGAGGTGCATTATGGAAAGGAAAAAAAAGTTTGACTGACAACGCTGGCTCGCCTGTGTGGCCTACCAGATCATCGGCAAGTTAGAAAGAAAGTGTGACCTGAACGCCTTACGATGTTGACCAAATTTCAATGGGTTTCTCTATTTATTATCAAGTCTAGCTATTATTTACACTTTTTCGTTGTAACTATTTTCAACCAGAGCGGCACGTGTACGATAACTTAATGTGTGATGTAAAATATTTTGTTAATAAATGAATTATTATATAGTTCCATTATCTCCTCGACCTGTTCACGAGAATTTTAAACGCTCGATAGTTGCATCACGTCATTGAACTAAATCAAACGATTTTTTTTCTCATTAAAATATCGAATCCTCGTGACAAATCTCCAGAGAACTATCCTTGAAGACAAAATCCAATTTCCTTTTGAAAAATCTATATCATTCAGTCACCGAATTGAACAAATTTCTTTGATGCATCGAAATGCTTTGCAGAAGGCAAAAATGAAATGACAAAAAATGTTCGGAAATAATCATCGACCTCGAATACGATCGATTTTTATGGAAATATCACGATCCCGATAAGGTAAAAAAAAAGACTCGTCAATTTGATAAAACTTCACGTATTGAAGTATTTGGATTCTGAAACTCGTATTGAAAGCGCGAATGTTGTTCTTGATCGAATTTCACGGATCGTATCGGAGATTTGAGCGAGTGGCGAAGATTGGATTTCAGAACTTTCGCGAATATTTCGATCGGATTTTACGTCATGATTTTGTGTGCGTCGGTAATTTGAGCGGTTTCGTTAGAGGGGAGAACTCTTTCACCGGACTCTTTCGATCTCATTATCTCGAGAGGACTCTTGACGCACGCAGATTGTCGCCCCAAATTGGATCAGTGTTGCGGACCATGGGCCATTCGATTGGTGCATGACGTTGACATCGCCAAAGTCTTCGGAATCGTGCACGTACGTGCGTTCATATTCGTAGGTACTCATGTGTGCGAGTGCAAGTATATAAAGGAAGTCGATGGCCCACATTCGAAACTCGTTTTTTCCTCTCTTCTCAACGACCAGTTTCCCTCGTGATCATTGCAAATTCCCTGTTCGATTTATTAGTCACGCGTAAACATACGCTGCTATATAAGTGCGCATGTATTATTTCTTCTTACTTTTTTTTCCTTTACGTACGAATGGAACGTACAAAATGAGAATGAAAGTGGAACGAGAATATTTGAGAGAACGTTTGGGGCGTTGTGCATAAAATTCAATAAGCTCGTTTAATTAAAAATTGCAAAAGAGAATAGAGGCAAATTTTCATGTCGCCGAGCTCGTGAGTTTCATAATTCCCAGTTTACCGTCCAATTTAATGAGATTTACAGAAAGCCTTTTTTCCAAATCCGCGTTATCGATATTCCTGCAGAATTAGCATTTCAAAAAATTAATTAAAGAATAAAAATCATTTGGCAATCGATACATCGGGGAATGACGTATAACAACAGAAAATTATTCCACAGTCGAATGAGGTTTGTTGCATGATCAATTACGTACAATTGGTTTGACAGCAAAATAGAGTAGTGAGCTCGAGAATGTGGATCAGGCAAATTTGAGGCTCTGATGCTCTTATTGCGCTCCATCTACTCGAAATTCTCCACGAGAATTTCAGGCTTATACGGAGTCGACGAACCGTGGATCGACGATGAAGATCGTCGTAGAAGATTTCAGGGGGAAATTTCACTAGAGCACCAGAGTTTTCGCTGCTATTGTGCGAGTTTTCGATTATTTTGAATTAAAGAGACCGGTAATGGTGAACTCTGTGATAAGAAAAGAATCAAGAGCCCGCAAACTCTCGGGAGACTCAAGGGGAAATCCAGGAAGAATATATAACGACGTCGTCCTATTTATTCTATTCGCACAGAGAAAAGACTCATCCAAAATAAGTTTCGGTACACTTGAGTTCGCCACGAAATGAGACAATCGTGTTCAAGATCTTGGAAACATGGATTTTCGTAGTTATAGTAATTTCAAGATTTCTCGGAATGAATTTCACCAAAAAATGGCCAAGGAATAATTTGAAAAAATTATGTTTTTCATCGTAAGTCGATTGACCTTTCGGAAACTTTCTCCATATTCCGCCCTCGTTTTTTACGGACCCCGAAAGATTTGCAAAAAAAATCCATTAATCTCTTTCCGGAAATGGGGAGAAAAATTCTTCTCGAATAATCAAATTCAAATGATTAATTCTCGAAAATACGTCGTAAGCACAAGGTGAAACTACAGCCAGAACGAAGGAGCTGCACACCATGAAAATGATAAGATAAAATGAAGATTGAAGTTTCACGAAGTTGGCAGGTTTCAGTGTCCACACTTCCTGCTCATCGATAGTTCCAAGTCCCGTTCGACTTACACCCACTGAAACCAAATCGGCGTTTCGCAACCAACTGGTACAAAAAGAATGCGAATCGAACCACAAAACGCATGACGATGTGAGCTCATGTTTCTGGCCAGGGCGAGATAAGGAATAGCGTTTGATTAATGTCTAGGCGCAGCTAATTCGAAGCGTTAGAATTAACCGTTATCGCAGGAGCTATTTCCACGTGGTAAAGTGGAATAAATCAATTTTTTTCGTACAAATATGTCAAGAATGTTTGGCGAGAGATTAAATTCGGAATACTGAAATAACGAGCGGGAAGCACTCACGCGCAGCACGACTTAATCGTCTTTTTGGCTTAGCTGACTTTGGAATCCGAATTTCCCGAAGCAACGTTTTTCAAAAAGGGAACGAAAATGACCTGAAAACCTCTGGGACAAATGGTTCGAACCTTTTTTTTCAGCGGAAATATTTGTTTCCTGATTACGTTGTTTGTTATTTCAGGAAAAATCGATCGATCGAAGAAAAGTGATAACAATAACGATTTTTTCAGATGACAAAAATTTGGAAACTCGGTACAAGGCCTGAGGAAGTATACAATTTGATTTATGCCGAAATCATGAACGCGAGAATTCGTGCAAAAGGCGACATTTTCGCGCCACCTTTTGCAAGAGCAATGCCACACGTTTTTAATTTTTTTTTTTTTAATTTTGTCTCGGCGCGAGCATTTTTTACGTAGATCCAGATTCTTCATTCAGTTGGCAACTTGGATCCATGGTACGCGTTGCCAAGTATAAAACTTGTCATACCAGTTGCGCGGATAATTACGTCGACGATATCATTTCTCTCGGCGATATTCACCAGATTAATAGCCAGAGAACATGCACGCCTGTACCAAGCACATGAAAATGGCATGAGAACTTTGCATTCGATTGGATAAACTTTTTTTATAACGTATACGCACCTCGTACATCACGATATAAATACTGGCACCTCCACTTGCTGCATGTCAAGCAACACTGTGAAGTGCAAGGATAAGTGTTCGCTACATTATTGATATATAAGGGATGGGCGATGATAATTTGTAGAAAGTTTCTCGGGAGGCACAAAATATAATCGAAATACATGAAGAATAGTGATAACGAAGCGAATACGAGAGCGTCCATTGCTTCGTTCAAGTTTTCGAAATGAATTCGAAATCATTGATGGTGAAGTTTGCATCGATGAAATGCAACGAAAACTCATTATTTTTTATAGCATCGCAGCAAATTGTTATACAGTGTTTGTCGACAATAGCGAGAAAGTCTTGTTCGCCATTCGAAAAGTAAATTTATTAGAAAAATTCGAACGAGTCAATTAATTATCAAAATAATGAATAAAAAATATATTTATCGTTGCACTGCAACGATACAAACTTCGATATCATAAAATCATTTTGATGCGTTTATCTCGTGGTCAACTCGTTGCAAACAAATGTATGTTTCCATCGATATATTATGACAACGAGAAATAATTATTCTTTTGATCGTTGGTTCAATTTGAATTTTGTGTTTGATTCCTAAAAAAATATCATTTCATTGTTGTAATTAAAAATTAAATGAAAATCCTTATCTCTGCTGAGGAAAAAACAGACTTTCGTTGCATTCCAACGATGCAAACTTCGACGTGGTATCGAAATTTTTATGTACCAGATGCTGTCATTGCGACATTATCGCCCCGAGAATAACTTCATATTCTGCAAGTTTGATGCGAGACTGCGACAAATACAGAGACAGTTCGCCACACGATTTTTTTAAATATCTACCACGGTAACTGGTTCCAGAAAAAATGCTTTTTCACGCTCGGCAAACATTCATATCACAAAGTTAAAAAAAAAAAATAGCGTTTGGATAACGAAAAATATAAATGCAGTTGAACTTTTAGAAGTTTTGCCCAAAGGGTAGTAAAAATAATAATAATTGTGCAGCCACAGCTCGTCACGCGCGTATTGTTCGCGCAACATCGAAAAACTGCCAAACCGTTAAGCGTAGCTGATGACTGGTGCGTACGGTACTCGGGGATACAAAAACGATGAAAAAAGCTAAATAGTGGGTGTTCCTGACTCATGAATTACAAAAGTAACTTGTTCCCCACCGCATCGCATAGGTAGTGCGTGCTCCGTCGTTAATAATAATGAATCCCTCTGCCATATTATAACTCAATCATTTAATATCGAGCATGATATTCATGCGATTAATTAATCGTAAGAGCAAAATACTTACACGCTTAATATTCATTAGAATTATCTTGGTTGTGTGTTATCGAATGATTTACAATAAAAGTCATGGATTTTAGAATATTCATGGCGCACAGCGATCACTGGTATTCGGATTTAATAATAGTTATTATTATTATCGATATTGTTGTTAATCAGCTACGTGGAGGTACTCGAACCAAGATACATTCGCATTCGCATTCGCATTCGCCGTCGAATACGAGACGTGCTCAGTTCTATGTTGAATACCGCAGATTACCGACGTGATTCTCTCCACGGGCTTTCGGTATTTTCCCACGTATCGGAGTTAATATTTTCCCACAGTTTGTGATATTTATTGAAAAGGTATCGGAGTACTTTTTCAGCGGGACCGAGAGTTTAGGGGGAAGGACGAAGCTGTTGGAAAATGGTTGAGTTCTACCGTTAAAATATTTCAATTTTCTTTTTTAATCGAATCTCAACTTCCTTCGAGATTGATGTTTTTTATATTTTCTGGGCGGTGCTCGTGCGAGGCTTGCATGTTGGTGCTTTTCATTTTGAAAATATGTTCCGAGTTACCGATCAAAATTCATTGAGCAAGCAGTCTTTTTCATCAGGCAATTACGGTACGTGACGATAATTGAATTTTTGAACACAACGAAGATTTCATTTAATTTTTAAATGTTGGCAGAATTTTTGTTTTTTTTTTCTTGAATATTTGGAGCACCGAACAAGTGAATTATCGGAATACCGCGTAATTACTGTTTTGAGAAAATTTACGGATTTTTATGCAAGAGGAAATGTTTTATATGAGAGACAGAAAAAAAGGGGTTTGTTTGCTTGGATAAAACTAACAAATAATCCTTTGAAATGCTTTCCCATTCAAAAGACACGCATTCAATATTTTTCATATGCAGAACTTTCCGCACAGGAGAATATTTCCATGCTCTAAATTAGAAAATTTGCTCATCACGATTCATTCGTTTTTACCAAGGAAATCGAGAGCTGGAGGGGAAGAGAATTTTTTTCAGAAGATTGATCAAATCGAAAGCTTATATAACTCGAGATTTATGTATGTCGAGCTTGCGTTTAATTGATAGAAAGGACATAATGTCTGCATTCGTGTATTCGAAATGCAGCTGTCATCGTTGCGTGCACGAATAATTCATAAAATACGTTGAATGTGCGTCAAGTGACCGATGTTAATCCAATTTTTCGCGATGATGAGCCAACGTGTTGCACACATGGTTGGCTCCTGTCGGATCAATTAAATAACACTGGGAAAAGATGCTCCCTCGAAATTCGTACCATTGCACCTGAGCGATAGCAACGACCGTGTCGAATAAAAACAATAACAAAGAGAATGGAAAATAATTTGTCTCTCGGGTAGAGACATCGGAGCATTTCGACGCAGCGATCAACCTCGGGATCGCGATCGATAAAACAACCGAACGGTCCATGTTCTCTTTGCAGAAACTATTTGTCGGTACATCGTCGTTCGACCTCTGATGAGATTACTTGGGGCAAGTATTACGCGATCATTCATATATAAAATCGTTTCTACTCGATGAATCCGCCTTTCAATGAATTTTCGACTGTATTTGGTGAAATATTGAAACGTGAATGAAAAATCGACGAACGGATGGATTTGCCACTGGAAAAACGTTTCTCTTGATGAATAAATATTGACAAAGCCCGACAGACTCGTTAAAACACAATTGCCAAATAATTTCGAATTACGAATTGAATCGTAGGGTTCGAAAAACTGTACATTCCGAATCGAGGCAAAATCTCGGTCACAGCAACGAAATATTGGCTACACGTAATCCCTTTATTCTCCATGCAACCATTTCGCCCATCGCTGGATTCACGGTCGATGATTCTAGTCTCCGTAGAAAAAGGAAGGGAAGATCTAATGGAATGTGCGCACTCTAAAACCAATTAGAAGTTCCGTGTATTTTCATTTTTTTCTATTTTTTTTTTTTTTTTTTTAAG
>JBAJMU010000008.1:5582687-5604319 GCA_037952995.1 Hyposoter didymator
GACCGGAAAAAACGACGCAGATCGTATGAAACTTCGCAATAAAGATAAAATCTCACGAGTTTCATGCTGACTGTAATCCTCCACCATTAAAATTGTTTTCCCTGCCTAACACGTAGACAGCCTGGTGCGAAATCTCCTGCGTTGCAAATTTCCTCTCCGAGTGTATCTCTGCGCTATTAATTCGACATGAGACGATCCTCTGTCCATTAGAACATGACCCACGCATTTTACTCTTTTTTGAGCTTCTACAAATTTCCAAAGCTTCACGAGCAAGCTCGAAAACTTGTGAATGATGGCACGAATTAAAAACCCGATTGGCAAATCAGATTTCAACGTGAGACAGCAACGAATATCAGGTTCGTTCTCCGCCGTTCGATTATCAATGATGTTGACCCTTAATGAGGGCATGAGTGAACTCCGCATGAGACTGCAACTCATTAAAACTTATTTCTCCAGGAGATAAAATAGTTTGCTGTACTTGGTCCAACAAATTCTGTTGCAGCTTCAGTGCGGAAGCGAGAAAGTGCCAAGTTTCTTTAAGCAACACGTTCTATGCGTTTCTTACAATTTTGTTGCGATTACAAGACGGAAAAAGAAAGCTCGGGAATTGAATTTTGTGGAATTTTCATTAAAAAGTTGCAAGAAAAAAAAAACAGAAGAAACGTGACTTCTATTTACACGAGTTTAAATGGGAAAAATTGGAAATCAAATATCGCAAATTCCAAACGTCAGAAAATTTGTCTCCATTGGAGTAAACTGTTAGTTTTTGTACCAAGAACGTTTATGCAAAATTTTGAAAAACAAAAGAAACGTGATTTCAATTTACACGCGTTTAATGGAAAAAATAAAAAATTGGAAATGAAATATCCCAAATTGTAAACGTCAGAAAATTTGTCTCCATTGGAGAAAACTGTTAGTTTTGGTACCAAGAACGTTTATGCAAAATTTTGAAAGAACTCTAAATAAAGTCGTTTTGTGATAGTGAATTTTGTGGAATTTTCATCAAAAATTTGCAAGAAAAACAACAGAAGAAACGTGGCTTCAATTTACACGCGTTTGGATGAGAAAAATATAAAAAATTGGAAATGAAATATCGCAAAATTCTAAACGTCAGAAAATTTTTCTTCAGAGGAGAAAACTGTTAGTTATGGTACCAAGAACGTTTATGGAAAACTTTGAACGTTTGCCAGATATTTGTCGACTATAGAAAAATGAAAAACAAAAATGCGTGTAAGGTTGGCCGTTGTTTTTTAAAACACGACAAGATCCTTCAATTTTTTCGAGCTCAATAGGCAATTCTGCTGGTTCAATCAAACTCGAAATCCTCGTTGCCGAATTAGAAGCGAGTTAATAAGTGGAAAAAGAAAGTTTTAATCAGAAATTAATATTCCAGCGGATTGGAAAAGTTAAATTTTGATTTAAAAATTCATGTTGACAAGGAAAAAGGCTGGAAACGTGTCTAGAAAAGAGGTACCGCCAGATAATTCCTATCACGTTTGAAATTTTGGTGTACGCACGGGACATGGCAGAAAATGAAAAAAACGTAGAAGGAACGCGTCTTTTTTTCATCTTCATAAAAACAAGTTCTACGAAAAGCCTAGATTCTTTATAATCAGTGAGCTCCGGTAGATTGCTGGTAGATGGATGAGCCTTTCCTCTCATGCTATTTCTCGCAATTCTGTTAAATATGGAACAGCGATTCAATTTACCTCTGAAAACGAAATGACACTTTCGAGTTTCTTTTTCAACAGGAAAACTACGAATCACGTAGCACAAAGGCTTTGAAATGTCAATGAGCTGGACAGTCCATTGCGAGTAATGAATAAGTATTTTTCCGTCTCCTTTCGTCATCGCGTTGAATGAGCAAAAATTCATTTTTTCTCCAATTTCATTCAAATTTCTGGCACCGATCAACGACTCTATTTTTTTATCGTAACTCAACATTCAGTTCGTCCGCGATTCGCCATAATTTTCATCCATTTTTTTCCCTTTTTAATTCACGTTTTTTAAATAGTACGTTTTTTAAATAAGTCGAGAACAAAAATTCGAACGATGGAGGAATCTCGTTGTTCGCACGAGCCGCGTTTGTTCCGATCGACACAAACATATTATCCGTAATTCCATGCTCCCTGGTGGAAATGCAACTTTCAAATTCAAGGTCATAGTTCCGAGTGTTTTTTTGTATCGTCGATGAAAACTTTGAAAACTCTTGAATGTTTCTCTGTGCGAGAAATTCGAGTCATGCTTTCGGAGGTTACAATTCGTGAAAAAAGGAAAAAAATGTCGTCGCGATTGTGTTTTGAAATTATTTTCCGTCAGAGACGAGATTCCATATGATTTTGGTCGATCGTCATGAATACTCGGCTGTACTGAGGTTATTAACGGATTCACACCGTTAGCTACGCGGCTATTTATCTAAGAGCTGTTCCATTTGAATCTACTCAACTAGAGGAAAGTCGCTGAAAAGATTGCTCGACCGCTTTGTCATTGCTAACCAAATCGTGGGATATACTTGCATGGCTGATGTACGCAATACGTTTGACGTGCCTTTGACCTTGTACGTTGTTTACATTTGTTGTTTGTAGACAGAGACACAGCTCCGTGGCTTGCTGGACTGTAGTTGAAGTTCTCATGCTCTTGCGAATTCCGTTTCCTTCACAAAGTGATGCGTCGTCGATTGCAGCAACGAAGGAGGCTTTTTTTCTTCTTGTCAAACCCAAACGCAAAGGCACTTATAGACGAACTGTTTCGAACTGCGTTCAAAAAGAACAACACGATTTTAAGAGAGTCCGAGAGACGAAGCTGTGACTTTGAAATGCTTCGAGGTGCTCGAACATTTTCAATCGCCTCGCAAACTCAAGTGTCTCCGACGCAACTGAACGTTTAACCGAACGGACGACTGAGGGACGCAGTGAAAATTCAATTTTCATTTGTTTTATTATATTAATTTTGGAATTACAAAAATGTGTGTAGACTCGGAGCGTCGTCGATGCGATCCCGCTCAAATGAAAATATTCGGTAGCATCGAATGAGCGCGACATCTAACAGAGTTTTCTGGAAGCTTCGTCGAGTCGATTTTCAACAAGCGATAAAAAATATTCCTGCAGCTAACGATTCCTTCTGATGGTAACAAAAATGTTCCGTCAGCGCGATAACGAGTGACTCCAAGTTTCAGGCTGTTGCATCATCGCATTCTCACACACAATCATTAGAGGTTATAAGATCCGCGCTAACCGAGGAAAAAAAATACTAAACGGGGCGAGGAGGGGAAATTTCCAAAAGAGTTATTCATCGTGAACGATTCGTGCTCAAGAATCCAACACAATGAATGCGAGAAATATTTAGTAAAAGGAACAAAATGTGTGAAGGAACGAAAAAGTATCTAACGTCCCGGAAAAGTTCGAGAGCTCATGCAAGATCCGACGCTTATGTTGAGTATGCGCGGTATGCAGTCGCGGGGAAGTCTGGCGTAATAAAACTCCTAAATCCTAATGACGAAGCAGTAAAACTTTCTTACATCACTAAAAAAAAATTTAAAAAAAACATCAAATATTTCTCTAATAAGCTCGTCTCAATTCATTTATTACGAAAAGATTCCTAGAATTCCTGAACATCAGTTTGAGGAAAAAATGAGCGTGCGTTGCAGTTGTTTTTAGCGCGGCACGTGGTGCATACATTTTTTGAACGCGTGCTCGCGTCGTTTCGGGAATATTTTCCGAGTCGAGAGACTCGAGGAATCGAGAGATATTTATCGATCAGTAGAGCATCGAAATGATATCAAATCTCCTATTTTTGTTTCTTCCACAGAATAGCACCATCCAATCAAGATTTTTAAAATTTGTTATGAAAAAAAGTTCTAGAGAAATGCGAATCTAACATTTTTAGAAAAGTATCGTTTCGAAATATTAAACTACAATGTTCTTGACCGGCAGCTAGCGTTTCAGGTCTTTCGGACGTGTAACTCGGTCAGTAACAATTGACGGTCATTTGGTGTCTAGTTAATTCGCGAATGAAGCTTTTCCTTGCATCTGAACCCAAGTTTCTTGAGAGACTCGCAGCAGAATTTCGTCGTCCATTTTCCGAGCATACGAAATTAACGAATAAAAAAGCCGCCGCGTAAAAACATGCAGCGCCATCTTTTAACGCTACAGGCAAATGGGAGACGCAAAGAACGAGTCCACCCGGTTTACGCCATTGTGAGCACGATAGCGACGCTTTGGCAAGAGAGAACAAGGAGAGGGGTTGGAAGAGCAGGGAAAGAATAGCGTGAAGAGAGTCAACAGTGAGACTCTAGTTTATCCCAGCGGGCAGTGCCAGCTGATTCGTTCGCCGCGGCGCATTCCGAGTATCGCTCTCTTCTCGCGACCACCGAGTCACGCTTAAAATCGTAGTGGTGCGCGTCGTTTTTTTTTCTGTATTAAAAAAGCGTTTGTTTCCCTCGGTGGTGTTGGTATTGCCCAGTAGGTTTGTGGGTTCGCTCGGATGGCGGCTCGAGAAACTCGTCAGGTATCTATCGGAACGGGGTTATTGACGACAGGCTCGTTATCCGGAGCTCATTGGATCTTTGTAACACGAGAACGGTAAGCAGAGTTCGAACGGGAAAAATCATTCAAATAAAACAACAAAAATTCATGAAAGCTGAAAAAAAAAACAACCGAGTGTATCACGCGGTCGTTTTTACCGAGTGTTTGTGATTCGTGTGTGCGAATAAATATATATATATATATTGCTACATAAGAAAGTTGAGTGCTGTGAGCGTTGTTTCGCCGACCGGATCGTCCCCCTATATTGGAATAAATTGCGTATCTCCACACAAATACTAAGAATTTTTCTTTGTATGTGTAAATTGTCGATGTGCAAGAATACGTACGAATTTGTTGAATATTTTCGCGAAATATCGCTGTCGTTCTTAAAATCTATGACATCGCGATCGTCTCCTTGTGTTTTTTCTTTAATTTTGCTCTTCGCCAAAATACGTTCCGATTTCAGGAACGCGCGAAAGGCCACGTGGGCCCCAGTGTATCTATAACGTATACACATGTCTGTACGTCTCTGCGTGTGTGTTTGTACGGGCAGGCACGAGTATACTCCGCTCATGGACAACGTGCTGTTGATCCGTTTTTATTTTCGCGTGAGAAAGGAAGTTGGTTAAGAATATAGTGATACAGTAGGCGATTTAGAGAGAAGACTCTTCCGGTCGCACGAAAAACATTGCGGCGTGTAAGGAAGGAAGGGGGGGGGGGAAGAGCGAGACNGGGGGGGGGAAGAGCGAGACTGAGAGGGAGAAACAAAGCGAGAAGGATCGAGACAAAGGACAGAACGAATCGGGATGGGTAAAGGAGACTGAGTCGAACCCGCACGAGGCGAAATGGGGTTGGAAAAAAAAACACATGTGAATCTCGAAAGTGAAGAATTTAGAATGTGGGAAAATGTGTAAACTTTGGCGGGAGATAGTTGTAGAACGTCGAAATACAAATAAGTCGGGGAGGGTGACGATTCAACGACGAAAAAGACACGAGAGGGTGAGCGCGAAGGAAAAATAAAAAAAGTGCGGCGTTTGTATCGTGGCGCTCGCGAAAGCACGCACGAACCAACGCGCTCGGTCACCATAAATACGTGACGTATACAAACTCACGTGAATCCATGCATGCACACACGCACACCCCAAGTATAAATGGAAAAACATCGCGAAGCCATTGGAAAGATGACGTTGAAGTTTGCATCGTTGGAATGCAACGAAATTATGTTTTTTCTTCAGCAGAGCTCATAATAATTATTCGATATTTAGTCCTGACAATAGAAAGAATTTCTCTTGGGCCCTAAAAACATCAAACGACACGAAAAATTGGCATGATTTTCAAAATCCAATAAATAATTAATTGAATAAATGCAATTCGTTGAATCTCAACGTTGCGAACTTCAGAGTCATTCGGAAAGAGCGAGCCAGGAAAATAAGAGAGGGGAGGGTTGTTGCACGCGCCCGCGCACAAAACAAAATCGCACACGAGGGCAGTTAACCTTCGCCAGTTCACAAACCAAACACGAATATGGTGCACATCAGGCTGAACGAATATCCACATGTTTGCATCGTGAATGCACACCTCCATGATTTTTCTCCTTCACCAGAGTTAGCAGACGGATGTAAAACGAAAGAAAAGGTTTTTTTTCCTGGAGTAAACAGTTTCGAACGACGTGATATTTTCGAACGAGGCAACAACGCTCAAAAACTTGACGTTCGCTATGCGCACGCGAGCAGTTATTTGAAAATTTCATACCGTTTGATAAAAGATCGAAGAAGGGAGGGGGGAGAGAGAGAGATAAATGAAAAGAAAATGGCAACCACCTACGAGTCTGACGGGGGATTCGGAATATGCCGGGTGTCGATCGATCGCGGCGTCCCAGTGCATCGCGTATGCGTGTCGATGGCTCTGTACACGTTTCGTCGTACAAGACGAAGGAAGAAGAAGAGAGTTAGAGAGAAAAGATGTAGGTATAAGAGTTCAGTTATCTCGACAACGCCGTATGGCGCGAGTGCGTTTTAGGCGACGACTAAGAGAGACGCGCGCGCGCGCGCCCTTCTCGCTTCTTGTTTTCCTTCCTCTTGCTTACGGCGTGTTTTTATTTTCCTCTCTTTCTCGCTCGCGCTAGAACGCCCCGATCGAGCGTGCGCGCGTGCTTCGTGTCTTTCGCGATACACACACACACACACATATATATATATATAATTTATATCGTCCGGTATGACATACTACGCCGAGAAAACTACGACGAAAACAGTATCGTGCGGAATTTCCTCGAGAACACACACGCGACGAGTCGAATCAGAGTCTTCTTTATGTTTTTCAAGTTTTATCTTATTCGAGGTTGACATTTTGACAGAGTGAAGTGTACCGAAGATTGAAAAATAAACGATGAATATGACGGATGCATTTGTGGTATGTGGACGAAGGATTTTTTGGTGTTAGATATTTTTGTAGCGACCTCTCGTCTCTTGTTTCGCTCCTGTACACACTATTGCGTCAGTCGTCGATGAAACTTGGTTGCGGGCTCTCTTGATCGTTTCGCTTGAAACTCCTCACCATCATTATACAACATTTTCGACAGCTGCGTTCACGATGCTCTAGAAACGAATGTTGCCTTTTTTACGTGACGAATAGCTTTTGGGAAAGAGACATTTTCATGGTGGTCGGTTTGCCGTGAATAAACCATGAGCTTGGGGGTAGAAAAATCGTTTAAAATGATTTCTATTATTTTTACGAGGAAAACGTTTGAATTGTGACGCGTGGGTGTTGGCAGAATATTATCGAGGCAGTCTGAGCTCGGAATTAACATTAATGACGAGGAAAGAAGCAAGTTATCACGACACGTTGATATTTCGTGTTATTTCTCAGATTTTCTCATAGAACAATACTCTAAATTGCGGACACACAGAAATCAGTATAATTTTCTTCTCGATTGACGTGACGTTTATAATTCTCGAAAGATTATCGAGGGCGGGAGGGGAAAACGAATGGATGGAAGCCTCGGAGATCGTTGTGCGCGCGACGTTGTAAACAATGCGCGGAGACTGCGCGTGGTCGGCGCTCGCTCCGCCCCCCCTCCCTCGTCTCACTCCTCCGCGTCAACGCTCTCCTCCCGCCGCGTGCGCGCCGTCTCGCGGGTTAAAATCGTAGCATCGATGCCCGAGAGAGAGAGAGAGAAAGAGTGACCCAACTACGCTCGAGAAAGACCAACCAATCGGCACACACCCGCTACCCGCGTGACGTAATCCATTCAAGCGCATATACTATGTATGTACTACGCAATACGCGCCAAACAGAGAAAGCGCTTCTAGCGTTTTTTTCTCTCCTTCTTTCTCATATGCAAACAATTCCCTCCTACCTTCCGGAGATAATGGCGGGGTATTCGACTTTGATCGCGGTTTCGTAGATGCGACAGAGCCGAGCGATAGAAAGAGACGGAACCAGAGACGGAAAAACGTTTATTCCATGCTGGGAGGTTAAACTCCTCACAGAGCATCGCACCGAACTTTTGTTCGAGCGGATATAATCCACCAGTCAATTATATCCAACAGATACATATATATTTTGATATTTATCCATTTACGCTGTCCTAATTCCCAGCGATCAATCATAATAAGCAACAATCATTCTCACTGTTCGATACGAATTACGTATCGCGACAACAACGCTATTGGATTTTCACCCAATTTCAACATAAACAAATTTTACCTTCAAAATTCTCTCCTCCTTTCCATTGCCCTAGGAGCTTCCATGATATTTTTTTTTGTTTTTCCTCTTATTCCCTTTTTAACTTGTAAACTTTTATCGCTTTCTGTCACTCTCGAGTGTTTACGAACGCAAAAGACCGTGACACTGCGCGCGAGTGTGTTCGATGAGAGTTTTTTATTCTGGAATGAAATTCTTGTTCTTCCTTTGACTCTACTCGATGCCATTTATTTTCGACGGTACCCTATACGATGTGAAGAGAAAAACGTTCAATTTTCTTTTTTCTCGACATATCAAGATTTTAGGAAAATTCGTTCGTTTTCCATTCTCCGAAATATGACAGTATTTTATGGAAATAAAAAAAAACCTCGTATACCAATGCGAAGGAATGTCGGGAAGAGTGACATGGCGAAGATTAGGGAGGACAGCTTGAAAGAATGTTCTCGGAAAATGGTCAAATGTTTTGAAAAGAACGTTAGCGACGAAAACGTGGCCCAAGTTTGGAGGCTCTTGTTAAGCCGGTCGAATCCATTCAGTGGAAAACGCTTGAGCAATTTGAATCATTAGGCAATGTGCAACGAAAACCTCATAAAAAGTTCAAGATTTTTTGTTATTTTCAATTGAAATTCTCATCAATTTTGAATGTAATATTTAGAGACTTTGAAAAACGTTAAATTAGTGAATTTATGATAAAAAATCGTTGGGTCGTAATAATTGTTTAAAATGCCGAATTCTGTAGTTTGGAATTTTAATTAGAAAATGAAAATAAGCAACGACAGATTTGTCGCGTTATAGGAGCGTGAATCGCGTTAGCCACGGGTTGAAGATTTCATCAGGTGAACTCATAAAAACAGGGTATCGTGGTAAGCCGAGGATTCCGGGATAAAAATGAGCGTCGCATTTATAATCGCGGGCGGATGGAATTTTCATTCCGTCGATGCGGGTATTCGATGCAAGGAAAGGCATGCGACGCAGGCGATCCGAAGCGCGTGAGAATGAGAATAAGGGGAGAGAGTCGAGGAGAGTCTGAGAAAATGGAACGGGACGTATAGGAAGGCGAGAGAGGGAGGGAGAGAGAGAGAGAGAAACAGAGAGACGAGCGCGCAGCGTTCGAATCTAGTCGATAATATTCGGTTGGCCGCTGCTATGTCCCTCTTTTTTTTGGTCCCCTCCAGTGGCGCCCATCGATTTCGACACCATTACCCAAACTGCCCTAATGAAATGTGGAAAATTCTATGATATGCATCTTTACAAAGTTGGGAGAGTATCCCGTGGCTCGTTTGGTGGAACGAGAGGCAATGAAGGCGTTCCCGTCGTCTGGAATCATCGGAATTCCTGTACGACGACCATATGCGTATAAATACATTGTAAAGAATTGTGTTAAACCTTATACGAAGGTATCCAACCATTTTACACTAACGTCTGTGTATGTGTCAATGTTGAATAGTATGTATGCATATACTTGAGTCTCCTGAGTGACTTTAATCAAAGGGGCTTATAGGCAACGACGCAAATGCTCATTTTGACGACTTTTTGCTCCCAAGCATCTGACATAAACACGCACGAACAAGAATTTCGAGCGAAAGCAACAACGTGGCTCTCTCCCTCCCTCTCTCTCTCTCTTTCTTCCTCTTTCTCGATTCGTCTTTCTCGGCGTTCCGGAACGCAACGCACTTACTTTACTGGCACAAACACGCACGAAAGAGGCTTTGAACTTGTCTCGTTCGGTGCAAACACCGCGGCCGCTGCACGCACGCTTCTTCCCTCCCCAGAACACAAGCGTCAGCCAATCACAGCAGTGTTTACTGTCGGCTTGGCTCACGCGTGTTCATGCGCGGGGCATGCAATCTTTCATCGGTGAGCGTAGTTCCTTGTGCGAGCACCTTTATTTCGTTGTCTGGTGTGGCAATTTGCCCAACTACGTTTCTGTTGCTCTTGCCCGCCCTATTAGTACCGCCGGTCGCCGTACGTCGATGCGCCATTGCCGTCGTTGCCCCCTTGCCGCCGATACTCACCGGCTGCCGGTCGCTCTCTCTCTCTCTCTCTCTCTTTCTTCACCGGACGTGAATCGACCCGGGGTACCGGCGCGCCAGAGCCTAAAGATGCAGCAACCCTCCTCCGCGAAGAACCAAAGAAAATACGATATTTATGTGCCACTATTTTTTTTTTATTTCCTAACCAAGACTCCACTCCAGGCTCCGAAATGTTCCTGGACTGAGAAAAATCAATGAGGAAAGCAAAAAAAAAAAAACAATAGAGACGTGACCATTTCGAATAGATTATGCGCGACGACCTTGAACCTCAAGGATTACGGTTCCCATGAAACACCGAAAAAACAGTAGATCGATCTTGATTTCTCAATCATCATGTGTTCGTTGAAAATGATGGAAAAATTTGTTGGTCCGTTACATTTCGACGGTATTAACTTGGACGCAACTTGGAAACGATCGCGTCATCGGTTTCCCAGGGTTATGGAAAAGAGAGTCGGCGAGAATTCGATCTCGGATGAATCTTGGGGGTTCGCTAAATTGATGACGTTTCAAAATTCGAAACTCGTTCACGTCAGCCCGTACGAGTTTCTTTATTAAGTCCGCAGTAAATTAGTTCGATAGTTGCGAAAAAAAAATTACGATTTTTTTCATTTTTTTAAACTGTTTATTTTATTTTTATATTTTATTAATACATTTTTCTTTGCGCTCGAACGATGACAGCGTTGGAACCCTTGCGATTGAACGCCCCAATTTCCGCTCGACTACTTTACCTGGCGCCAACATTGAGCATCGTCATTATCAATACTCTTGCGTACAACATCGTAGTAGGACAATGTTATTTACGTGTTGAGAAGATAGAAGACACGATGATGGGGCAAAAAGAAACGAAGAAAAATAAAACTCCGTAAGACACAAGGCACGAGCAGTTGTTCTGCTCTCTTGCCTCGTCGCTTTGTCCCCAGTCGTATCGTTCTCTCTGTTTCTTCCCATGTACTACCAAATAAATAATAGCCTCCGTGCCTTCTACACTAACAGAACGAAATAAATAACTTTGTATTTTTTATCTCGGCTTCTTGGGCTTGCTATACTGTACGATGCACCTAGAATCCTTCTCGAAGTGCTTGCATACAAACCCGATGTGCATGAGAAGTTGAGAACTTGCCGCGCAACGTACCGCGACGAATAAGTGCGCGGTGCACAGAGGTCTGCGACAAATTCGAGCGTTTTTAGCTCTTCATGCTTTTCTCTCTACTCTCGGTAACCCAACGAAATCTTGTCACATCGAAAAGTCAAACGTCGTAAACTTTCTATCTTTATTTTATAACTCGAAGCCCACCATTTTTTTAGATAAACCTGACAAAAGTAAAAAAAAAAAAAAAAACTCCTGGCTCTACGGAATCTTTTATAGTTCAATAGATTCGGCAGATTATCGAAAAAATGTGTCAAGTACGAAAAATAAAATGTGCGAAAATCTTGGAGGCACGAAGTTGAAGCGGTTGCTCCTGTTTTCGAGATTTTTCGTCGACAAAGTAGTCTGAAAAAAATTCCGCAGCAATGTCCGCGGTTTTTTTGACAGTCGAGCTCAAAAGCGTGTATCGGGTTTAAAAAAAAATTGTAGAAATATTTTCAAGAAATCGTATTCAAGATAAACACGATCTTTCCGAAATGCCGTTTGCCGAATTCGTGTATTTTTTTTTTTTTTTTTTTTNTTTTTTTTTTTTTTTAACAAGCAATCCCATTTTTAGTGCTTCACGATATTTTGACCAGTGTTTTTATACTTTCGGTTGGGAGTGTACATCCACAGAAAGTAGCGACAGAAATAATGGGTGCATTATCGCGTCGTGTAGGAAGGAGCTGTCGGATTTATTATTTCTGACATGAACGTATACTTGTGATGCACGTATCTCAAGTATTTACATTTATATATTCACGTATACGAAAAAATGCAACGTCTCGCCATAGAGTCATAAAACAGAAAGATTTTTAAGTATCGAGTGTTGGAATAGTGCAACGCGTATTGTACTGAAGTATATGCAGCAGGGTGTCTCATAATCTCGAAGACGCGCGACGTCGAAGTTGTGCCGTTGGAATCGAACAAAGTTGCAGTTTTATTTTTATGTCAAATATTTTTTATCAAGAAATATCGTGTAGTAAATGTGAATAGCTGTTCGTCTATTTTTACGAATGCATTTCCTCTGGGTCGTTAAATCTCGCGTCGCATAGAAGCGAAGGTTTCTCCCTGTAGAAAAAGACGAAAAAATAGTCACCGTATTTTGGTCGTCACAGTTTTCCGTCTCGGCCGGATAGTGCTGTGGAAAAAACGCCCCACGTTGTTTCTCGTCAAATATCCGAGTTCCTCATCCACAACCGTTTTGAATGATTGTTTGAAAAAATTAAACGCGAGGATAGGTCTGACAAGTGTGTCGATGCTGTGTGTCGGTTTTTACCGGAAATTGAAATTTCGTCGTAATTTAAAATTCCATCTACAGCATGAAGTTTCAATTCTTTATAATATCTTCGTTTTTTTTTTTAATTATCCCGCTGGGAAGCGTGAGTAGCAGAACTGTGATTAAGGAACTGGCCTCGACTTCTGAATTGTCGAACGCAGAGGGTCAATGTTGTTGGAAATTGAAAATGAAGCCCACGAAGTGTACGTCTTCCTAACAAACAAACAAAATCAAGTTTAAAAGTTGAATTCGTCGCAACGCTTTGGCACGGAATGGCTTGTATATCCGGTATTTGTCACGTGATCGTTTTTCCACGCTTTTTGTGACTACATTTATTTTCTATTCGTTCTCGTAGCTGTTCGGCCTGCTGAGCTATATTCTCTATGATCTCTTATCCAGGCGCGTGTGTGAGTGCGCTTCGAGAGAGCATTGCTTCGCTGTCATTCTCTTTCGTACGCTTCATCACTCTTCACTCCTTCCCTTCTTTCCTCTCCCCAGCCTACTCTTCGTCGCCGCACTTACTCCCGTCCTCGGAAATATCTCGGGCATCCGCTCCCGGTCCAACCGGACCACTCGTTAGTCCGAAATAATCCAAATTCCAAGCTCCGGGAAGGAGCGAGCTAACGACCGCCAACAACCTGTGCGATTCGTGCATGTATACACTATATTTATAATTATGCTACTATCCTACAGTTGAAACTCGATCGTAGTAGAAATCCAAGGCCCGAGCTTCGAAATCCGCGAATTTAATGAATTAAAAATATTCGAATCTTTGAAAGATTTTTGTACAAAAGGAATCGCGTTACCTCGTGTTTATTTTTCATTGTCTTTTTGTTGGTCTCTCGTGGCTATTAATCACTCGCAATGGAGAGTTTATTAGATTTAATATTCAGAAAAATGATGATAAAAATACATCAAGTTTTCACGTTGTTCCCGCTGGTCGAGTGTATTATTTCGATGCTGCAATGTAACGGCGCATTCATCATGAAATGGCCTTCGCCGATCAAACGGTATTCACGTCCCTCCGCGCGCTCGAAGAAAAAATAACTTCTAGCCATCAAGGCTCCCGTTGAAGGAGCCTCATTGTGCATTATTATTCAAAGAGGAAAACGTTCGGTAATGAAACTTTCAAGGCTAACAACACGTTAGTTGGTGAGCTCGGTAGGAAGCGGCTGTCCGAACCCGTGAACAAATTCCAATTCACTTCCTTTTGCGCCAAGACACGCTTCTTTCCTTCTCAGGCTACAGTAGCACATCGTTTTTGTCGGATTTTAACTAAACAACAGGTATGACATGGCGAAATGTTGCCAAGCAGACGGGGGAAGCAGGTGAAGAGGAAAGTAATTCGCCTATCGAATCGTAGTGGCTACTGTGCAGAGGGAGCCACGTAACTTCGACACAAATGAGTGGGAAGCATTATGAACTCCTGGAGATGTCTGTAAACCGGAAATACCCTGAACCCACGAGAACTAAAGATTTCAGTCACATTTTAAATCCCATCCAATTGCAACGCAATTCGATTCAATCGTCAGAAATTTAAATCGTCAGATTTCAAGCCGAAATGAGCTTCACGCGTGGAAAATTAAGATTAAAATTGGAAAAATATTGTTTTTGATAAAAGTTTTGTACGCTAGTGTACGTCGTATGAATTTTCAATTTTGAACTTGTTATTGCAGGACAGGAAAAAAATAGCGCAAAGAATAGTTGAACTGTGACAAAGGTTGTCGGGTTGGATCGCGTAAAATACACGATTTTATCGTTTCTGTGCCGTAAGTTATTGAAGCGGAGAATAAACATATTGTACGATTGATATATCTGTCGTATGTGCACACGGTTATCGTATTCGACATCCTGTTTCGTATAGCGACCTCGTGAAAAATACCCGTCGTGTGTAAGATATGAGGGAGCTTCGCTTTCGTATTTGTTAAATCAGTTTATATATGTGTATAAGGAAGAAAAACGATTCACGTATTAGAGTCGCCTCGTTCCACGGTTAGCGTACTACGAGGCTGAGAGAGGGGGCACCGGAGCCATTCAAAGAATTCTTTCCTTCGGGCTGGAGGTGGCCATTGAGAATCCACGAAGAACCGAGTCTCGCCGTACGATGGCGTTGTAGCTTTCGCTACTCGTGTGCATGTCGTGTATGTCAGTTGCGAATAATCATGCACGAGCTTGTTTCCAATACTGTAGGCAGTACCAGAACCCACCACGCGCGATTACAATAGTTTTTCTTTTTTTCCACTCATTTTAAACAATTACGTGCACGCTTCAAATTTTATCTCCTCGCCTCGTTCGAAAAGTACGAGGCGATCAACCGCGAAAGCCTCCGAAACGTTCCGAAAATATTCATGTCATTCGTAAATTTCTTTGTTTCGAATATTAAGGGGCGTGTGAATTTTATTACAAAAAAAAAACAAAGTTTTTTAATCTTTTTAGTTTGGAAATCTCGGAGGTTATTCGTAGATTTTTGTAGATCAAGGTCACAGCGAGAAAAAGAATTTTCCCCTCGGACGAAGAAAAGGAACGTAATTTCATAGCGTTTGAACGATTAAAACTTGAAATCGTTTTGAAAAGTTGTAAAGTTTCTAGCTTCACGGGCTAAGACCATTCTTCAATGTCGTAGGCATCGTAGTTGGGTGTTGTTGGCGTTCGTAATTATAACGTTGAAAAAATGAATCGTCAACGAGCGGATGATAAATTGAAAACCGTTAGTACGTTTGAAGCAAAAAATACATTGGGTCATTGAGACCCCGTGTGACCAGGAAAAGTTGACGGTGAGGTCAAACAGATTGGTGGCGAAGTCTACCCCTTTTTTCATATCCGAAAATCTAATCGCTAACTCTTATGAATTTGTTTTTTTTTATACACCAACGTCTCCGACATGAATGATCTCTGGAGAAAAAATAGTTTATGGGGTGTCCTTTTTTTTCGTCGCTGGGAACCGTCGTGGCTTCCCACAACTCTCGTGAAACGCCAAGCTGCGTTCTGTCCTAACGAACGGACACTTCTCAAAGTTTGTTTTTTTTTGTTCTATTCCATCGAGACTTCCTAACGACGGACGAACATGGAACTTTACCATGCTTCACAGTTTACGTGAGAAATGTATTTTTTTCTTTGACATCTTTCAACAACTGTGGAACGTTCTTGATACTTTTTTGTCAGTCTATTCTATTCGCTGCGTCAAACTCGATAAAAAGAAAAACAAAATAAGCGATGTTTCATTGAATAAAAATTGAGCGGGTTCGTAGATACAAATGGCAATTTCACAATTTATCCTTTTTCCGACTTTCCAACGAAAGATTTAATGGGAATTGCCGAAAACTCTCGGCACGTGAATCACGAAATTTGACTAATTTATTTATTTTTCTCTTTCATTTTTTTTACTTTATTTTATCACTGCCACGTGGCGATAGAGCACTGGGTCAAAAGAACGTCACATCGAGATACCGATTGCATAGAAATTATGTTTTCTCGACACGTGTGATTTCTCAACGATTTCTAAGCAATGATTTTTCCTGGAACGAACGATCGAATGATTCTTCTACTCGTGTCAAGGCAGCGGAGCTCTAGCCCGGAAAACACGTTGTATCGGAACACCGATTGCTTAGAAACGACCTGTTTTTCACATGCCATTCATGCACGTGGTTCAAACATTTTTCTGAGCAATATTTTTATTTGCCGCAAATAAAACGATCGAACGATCTGGCCACACGTGTAGAAATGTGTGTTTTCGAAATGTTTTTCATTTTTCAAAAAATGTGCTTGTTGGAATTACACAATTTCTGCGTCATTTGCCATCGACCGAGATCTGGAAAATTAACGTTTGGATCAAACTCGAATTTCCTATAATAAAATTTTTCAAACTTATTGAAATTAATCAATTTTGATTTTTATTCTTTTAGCTCCAGGATACTCAATGGTTAAATCACAAATAAGACTCCCTCATTGACGATAGAAATTTAATATTAATCATGACGAAAATAATCATCGCTGCGAATAGCAAACTTAAGAAAACACTTGGAAGTATTTTGAATAACCGAACTTTCCTCTTCTGTCACTCTCCGAATATCCAGGCTTCAACACGAGCAATAGAACCTTTTACCATGAGTATATCGAACTCGCACGTGGCGGTTGGAAAAAATAAGTTGTTTTTCTGTGCTGGTAAAGGCTCCGGGCACTCGCTTCTAAAGATATAAGCTGTTCCGACACGTGTGAGATTTCTAGAGGATTCCCAATTGACACGTATGTCACAGAAAGGTTAACACTTTAAATTCCTGGTGCACAGTGTTCCGGCACTTTTTAATGCTTCAAATATTACTTGGTCTTTGGTTACAACCGTAGCTCACCTAAAAGCTGTAATATTCCAAATTCTATACATGCGTAAAATACACATTTATACGAAACCGGTTCACAGTCCAGATATATTATTTTTATAATGCCAATAAATGGGAATGTCGACGATCGTCTTTTCCCAGCAGTAACGTGGAGCTTGCCGGGATCGACTTGTTTGCACAACAAGTTAAATTTTTCATAAAAAAAACTTGAGAATTTTCCCGAGTCGCTATTGTATTTCAAAACGACGTGTCGAAATTTTTTTTCTCGTGGAATTTCACTCGAATGAAAAAAAAAACATTTAAATTGTAAAAAGGAAAATTATTGGAGAATGTTGGAAAGAAAATTTACGAATTTTGTGGGATGACGACGAATCGGCAACGGTTTGTGATTCTAACGATAGCAAAGCAAACATTGTGACAGAAAAATTTGCACGTATCGATAATGTTCAGAACTTCGTCAAATATTTGGACGGTATTTGAATACCAACAGGACAAGGACCGGCTGAAGTTTGAATACGAAGTACTTACAAAATGGAAGTTGGTTTCCTGGTAGAACTCCGGAGGTCAAGAGGTCAAGCATTTGAAAAACATTTTTTTGTACATTGTTTCGAAGTCATAACCCCAGAGTCTTGGAAAAACCCTCGATTTTTAACTTTCCACTGGAATTTCATTCGTTGGAAAGTGTAGACATTTTTTTTTCTCTCATCGAGCATGCGGAATACTTTCTGATACATTAGTAACATTTGGATCTGCTTCTTGAATACGTTTCATGTTTTCCTTAACTTCTCAGTTAGAGTGTCTTTTTTCCTCTCTCCTTCTCTTTTCTCCTCGCTTCTCTGTCACACAGTCCAGTCACCTCTTTCTTGCTTCATTCCTCCCCGAGCATACCAGACCTCACTGCAATACCGACACTCAGATCCACACGAAAATACGACACCAGGCCAAATATGTATTCGAAGAATTTTTCACATGTTCAGGCCTCCACACCAATACTCTGCGTTCGATCGAATAGGACGTAACGAGCTTCTGCTTTCTTGCTAACGATAGTAATCGTGTTTGAATGTTTCACTAGTTTAAATTTAGTGCGTCGCAACTATAAATTATCAAAATTATCTGTGACTCGGCTTTCTTCTCAACGCCCTGTTAACTCGAACCTGTAAATTCCACAGAACAGTCAATAAACATGCCCCATTTCCTGCTGTATTAAATGGAATTCGAAATTATGGCCAACGGTTGACGAACCACAAACTTTATTAAACTGCAATTTTGAATTTTCATTAAAAATTCATGTTTTCATTCGAATCAAGAAAAATTTGAACAAGGCAAAAGCATTGAATCCATTCAACGAATGACTTGAAAGTTCGCATCTTTGGAACGGACCGAACAGAATCTTTTTACAGTTATTACTTTTCCGCTAATTGCATCAATTTTTTTCGTCCATTTAATTTTTCGCCTGCAGAAAAGGCTGAAAAACTGAAAAAGCGTCAAAAATTCGGAGTTACAAGAAAAATCGCAATTTGGTAAATGAAAAAAACAATTATTGCGAGTCGAAATATATTTTTCCAGAGTTTCCATCACTTCTTATCCCGCATGATTCTCAGTCTCAACAGAATTACACAGTGAATTGATTTCATGCAATAGGTTGGAAAATTGGAGATGGGAACGCTCTTCAAAGTTAATGTTTCGGTTCATTGTCACACACTGTTGACTGGTCCCCTATTTACTATATTCGCAGACGAATAAGTCTCCGGGCTAAATTTACATCTAGACGTTTCGGTTATAGGGCAAATTACTCCAACCCCCCCGTAGTGTAAAGTGTAGGAGGGTGGATTTTACGAGCAACACAATAGCATATGAGAAAAAGCCTATTCCGTACTTCCCGCTCTATTATTGTCACAGTTACAAGTCATAAAACCCGACGATAATGAATCGCCCATCTATTCAGTCAAGCCCTAGAAAAGCCCACACTGTGCGTGCTCTTATGACCAACTAGCCCTTAACGCTCACCCGATACAACCGCTAGAAAATTGAGCCCTTTTCGGAACCTACAACAGAGATCATAATTTCTCAACCTTCTGTAACCTCTACAGACCGTGAACGGAACTCACATCGAACCAGGTGAAAAGTTCCAAAAAATTCAACAGAAAACGATCTTTTCAAAATCGCAGGAGAATTATTTTTCTAAAACCAAAAGGAACTCACTTTTCTGTGAAATTTTTAAATTAACATGAAACATAATGTTGGAATTTACGTCGTTGGACTGCAACGGAATTATTTTTTTCTTTTTTTTTGACGCTGCATAAAAATTCAGTGTTTTTGTCTAGGACAATGGATACAATCAGTTCCTGTAAAAATACAAATACAAATCGTTGATTAAGGCTAAAGGAAAAAAATCGATCGTTCCATCAATTATTCAAACTCTAATGCCATATGGAGCATGACGTACTTCCGTGTTCAGGCCCAGTTGCTTTTGATAAATCCGTTGCAACGAACCAATGTGCGGTCGTTACTACCCAACCGCGTACTGGCACGACATGCAACATTGACGAGTTTCCATAGAAACTTCGTAGCACAAAGTGCTCTAATTAATCCCCGAACTTTACGAGGTTATGCTGATTTTTTCAGTTGTGATTTGAAACTTATATGTCACTGTCAAATTAAAATGAAATTTTTAAATTTCCATTCCATGTGCGAGTCTTTTTCCGTACGTCGTTCCGTGCCCATGAGATTTTTCTTCATCTCTTTGTTTATTCAGAAAAATGATGATCGTTTAAAAAAATTACGATTGTTGTTCCACGCTCTTGACTCGCCTCGATTTGGCATTAAGGATTCACGATTTTACTGACAAGAAAAATTACCACGATTTTCATTCCCCCACTCAGAGATTTATTGACTGATAAGATCTCAACACAAAAATGCCAGATACGAATGATACCAGCAGATAAAATCGATCGTGTACGGAATTTTGGTCATCGGATTACTTTGTTAGAATTTACGAGCTACCGAAATAACGCTTACGATCAGCTGATACTATCGAATTGATACCCTATTCCAGAACCCATAAGATCTATGGATGATAAATTGTACATATAAGATCAATGTACACTCGTGTTCGTACTAGAGACTCTGATAAATCGAATCGCACGGTCGTACAAGGTTCTTCATTCCCATAACTAGTTAATTTAGTTTTTACGTCCTCAAAAATGTTATCGTGTTTTTCGCCGCCTTTTCGTAAGAAAACTTACTCAACAATAAAAGGTAATAGAAACGATTCTGCCTGGACTTGTTTTTAAATGAAACGACGACGAAAATCTCGATGTCATTTTGTAAAATGGACTGACTGTAAAAACGTTACGTGCAAATAATGAATTTCTTTATTTTTTTTTGTTACACGTTCGCTGAATAATTGAGAAGCTAGAAATGTAAGTTTCTTGGCTGGGATTGGAAGTGATGAAAAATGATTATTTCCGATGTTGTTTACGCGTGCGAACTCTCGTTCGCACCAGGAGTTGGTGACAAGGATCGCGAAAATAAGAACAAGCTCGGCAAGCGTTGTATGCGACGCTGTTCGCAGTGGCATGGGATGTAAACAAATGATCGAAAAGCCGAGTTGCGTATGAAATTGTGCTTGACATTTAGCGAGGAGAAAAATGCGAGAAGCTTGAATCAATTGTGAGCTGTAACGTAGGCATGTCGGTAGAAGTGCGTCAGACGGTGTACGCACTTGAGAGAAAAGGTGATTACCGTTGCGCCACCGGGTAAACGAAACGCATGGGAAAAATGTCTTGTTGGCGCACGAACGCAGTTCCTTTTTTCGTATAACAACGCCATACGTCGGTGGTGGTGGTAAAGACTACACAGAAAATGCCGACTACGGCGCAAACGCCATTACTGTTGCGTGCGTTGTTTACGTTTCGTACGGAGAAAGGAGGGAGCGGCCGTTGGCTCGAGTGGGGCAGAGGGGGCCGATAAGGGGAAGCGAAGGAGAAAGATAAAGAGCGAGAGAAAAGATTATGCCCTCGAGAATCGGTGAAAACGAGACAGAGAAAAACGTGCGTAAACCTATACACACACACACACACACACACACACACTCGCTTATGATGTACATACATACAAAGACACATATTAACATGGGTTTATATACGTATAAACGTATACAGGACACATGTATTTCGTACGGTGTCGCAATCCGCGGAGACAAGTTTCTGCGTCATAGAAATCGTGCGCGCCCACCGATAGTTTAATACACCCGTCAAGTACAGGACAAAACGAATTTCAACGGCGTACGATGGTTCGTGTGCGTTTTCTTTTTTATTTTCATTGTCGCTGGAGTTAAATTTTACGAAATTTTTCTTGTTTTTTCTTCCTTATTCCATTTTACCTTCTTTACTTTTTTCGCTTTCCGTCACTCTCGAGTGTTTACGAACGCAAAAGACCGTGACATTGTGCGCGAGTGTTCGATGAGAGTTTTTTTTTTTTTCCTACTTTTCGCTTCTTTTTTATTCCGGAAGAATTCTCGTTTCTCCTTTGACTCTACTCGATGATATTCATTTTCGAGGTTAAGTCCGGAGGAACCGTAGTGCGTAAAAAGGCTCTCGGTTCATTCACCCCCTCCCCCCCTCCCTCTCC
>JBAJMU010000008.1:5604332-5653524 GCA_037952995.1 Hyposoter didymator
TCCCCCCCTCCCTCTCCTACCAACACACGACCCGGAACGAGTTCTGCCTTTTTTCGTTTGTTTTCTTTTTAATTGTTTCTTTTTATTTGGATCTCTTTTTATACTCGGTCGAATACTGAGATTACATGATAGTCTGGATCTTGTAATTTATTATCTCGTTATTACGCGTAATCTCGAATAAAGTTGTTCTTATCGCAATACATTTCTTCCCGTTGTCAGTTATGCATGTATACCTTAATTGGAACGTGTGAAAATCTCGCGTTTCGCGATTTTTCTTCCCGTGTGATCGTTGACGCGATCGCATTCTCCATCGAAATGTCATTACGTTTTTTTCGTCTTTATCGAAAATTTACGAAATGGGGCTCGGAAAAAGGCAGTGCGCTTAGAAAATTGTGGTCGTTATTTTTAACCATGTGGCGGAATTGAAAAATCGCTAAAACTCTGGATTTCTGCATGTGATTTTTACTCTACTTAATGAAAATCAAGTCGGGTCTCAATTCGTGGGTAATTAACACGGTTCTTCGTGTTCTTATCGCATCGCACACGTGATGGAATGCAATAAATCAGTTAAGTGCGGAATAAACGAGGATTAAAGGGAAGAGAACGATTGGAAGGATTAGTCGAGGATCATGCCATCCACAAGAATGTTGTAATCGATTAATCGTAAAAAGCGGCGACTGTGGAGCTTTGTTGTTCCCTTCGAGGCGATGTATCAGTTGCGTGAGTGAGAAAAATCAAAGTTTAACCTTCTTTGCTGACGATCCAAGAACAACTCGTGAGTTATATTTTTCTTGAAATATCAAAAGCTTTGATACGTGCAGCTGGATTTTTAACGTCTCCGTAACTGATTGATCGTCTTTCGATTCGAAATTTAAATAAAAAAGCTTTTTCACCGTCGAAAATTGTGAAAAATGCATCAAAAGTTCAAATTTCCGACATTGGAAAGTTGAACTTTCGGCACAGGTGTGATGAATGGTATTTACGCTCCGAGAGAGGGAAATGAGTAAAAATAGTCCTGTTTTCCTCACTAAATGCGTAAATAACTCTGTTTCGTCTTTTATCACAATTTTCACTTTACATTCTGCTTGACAAACCGTAAAGTTAATTTTCTTCGATCGTAATTCCATTACGGATTTATTGATGAAATTCTGCTTTGATTGAAAACAGCCGATGGGAAATCATTATTCTGATCAAACGAAGAATAATTGCTTAGTCCAGGCCCTTCGCGTTGCTCGCAATCACCTCGGGGAATCAAAACAAACAAGAAAACATGGCGCGCTCAAACTGGGCTTTATTCGTTGGCTATCGAACCGCCTCTTCTTCTAGTTTTTGCGCTTCCAGACGTTCAAAAGTAGCTTGTGGTTGACCGTGCCGCTTTTTGTGGTTAACCGAATAACTACGAGCTCATTCCCTTGTCAGACGCCCTCATCCCCAATCGAGCGAGTCGCCCAATAGAAAAGCAAACAATCGCTCAGTGAATCGTTTCATTTTGTTCGTTTCGTTTCATTTCATTCCTTAATCTTGACAAACGTTAATTTTTTACCTTCAACGCTAATCCTCGACGAGCGCTAGACGCGGAGAGTCCCTCGCGGGTTTACTCGCGATAAATATTTCCCTCGATTCTCCATCAAAAGCCAAATTTCAAATGGATTTTCTAGTCGAATCGAGAAAATTCAAATTTTCGCTCAACACATCAAGAAACGCATTTTTTCGCCGCTTGACTCGTGCGTTCGCGATCTCATTTAAAAATTCTAAAAAAAAACTGAGCATTCTGAAATTATTTATTGAATTTTCGCTTCGATTTAATGTCGACGTTTGCATCGTTTTTTCTTTCCCATGGCATCGTTAGAAATCGAACAATATCGTTTTCGGACTCGAAATCCAAATCTGTCCAAAATATCGAGATTATTGTAAGAATTTGAGAGATTCCTTCCGGCTTATCGCAACGATACAAAATTGGATACGATGTTGTAATTGTTATTGGGAAATAACTCTTGGTGCTGCGGAGTTGACAGTTACGTTCTCATTTTATTGAATCAGTCGCTTTTATGAGCATTGCTCCCTTAAAATGGTAAATTGAGTCGTACGTCAGATTTGCCGATTGATCTATTCGGAGCTCCGTGCTTTTTGCCACGTTATTCTCGAGCTCGACGTCTCTGTGAAGATATTTTCCTCCTTATGGTCGCATTTCCCTGGGGACATTACTTTCCGCTTGATTACGTGATAAATGCGATTCCGATAGCGCCGAGGGCGGAAGGACTGACAAATCTATTTATAAATTTATTTATCAACCATGAAGAAGAAGTATACTTGATAATTATATAGATATACAAATGTAAATGTGACGTCGTGTACACGTTCACGGATGACTCGACACATTCCGCGACGTCGCGACGCGCACGAGTCTAATTCTAATCGCTCCGATTCCCATGGCCCCGATGCAATCCACACGCACTCAGGCATCCATCTCTGCTCGCTTGCAGTGTCCGCTCCTTCGTCTTACCCTTACCCCTCATCTTGCTCCCTCTCTCTTTCTCTCTTGCTCTCTTCGCCCCCACCCCGCATCCCCACTCTTTGTTGTTTATGAAGAACGCTTTCGCTTCCCGGAAAAGCCTCGTGCCCTCTCTTCGTTCCTCCCTCATTCCATCCCTCCTTCCCTTTCTTATCTCTCACTCTCTCTCTCTCTCTCTCTCTCTCTCTCTCTCTCTCTCTCTCTCTCTCTCTCTCTCTCTCTCTCTGTAACTCTCGCTTAACTTCTATAGTCCATCGTGTGACGCGATCCTTCGAGTACTCTTCTTCGGCTCTAGCTCTTGAGTAGCGGTGAGAACATAATATACGACAATTCCCCAGTCACTTTGAAATGTGGGCACACGCAACGACTTTACGAATAAGACTCCCCACGTTAATTTGCCCCGAGATTAAGTTGACAAAAAGGAGAAGAAGAAAAATCGTTTTTTTTTTTCATCTTTTTTTCTTAATCGAGTTTTCGAGAGAATTCGTTCGTCTTTCCAGGCTGCAACTTGATGGATTTTTCTCGAGGAGAGCAGAGCCAGATATCACCGATGAATTTGAAGGGCAAGGTTTTTCGTTTCCTCCAAACTGGTGAATCGTCATTTGTTCTTTTTTTTTCGTTTTCGTGACTAACAATGACACATGCTGGATGTCAAGCTTCGTGCCAAACTCAAGCCCCATAGACGTTCGAATTATTTACGAATTATGAGACATTTTCTTTTTTTTTAGCTTCCCCTTCACAAGTGGCTTCGAAAACATCCGGACATTGTTTCTAAATCCGTTTTCACGATTATTTATAACATTTAAAAGCCTCTGGCACAAATATTCCCGCAAGAAATATTCAGTGAATCTAAGAAATTTGTTTTTTTCATCGCATGATCACACGCCTGCTTCGTAATATTTCAATATTTTACATTTCCAATTGAAAAGTAACGAACATGTAAAAAGTTGAAAAACTATGTGCTTTTCTTAAATTCCAAATTGAAGAATCGGATGTTTGTTGTTTTCGATCTCGTTGGGGTCTCCGTTGATCGGTTTCGTGGAAGGAATTGCCCCCTTCCCGCGAACGCGATGCTTTACGGCCACACACGACACTCTCACAGTATCCGACCATTCCATTGTGTATATTTTTTCGTCATACGTCAAGCGTGCTTTGAAACGGTGGATGCGTCATACAGAAATGTGTTTACGAGAATATATTATGTCAAAACGATAGCAACCGGAGCTGGGGGTGCTCGATCTATATAATTGCCGAATCTTGGCTCGCCGAGGCTAGCAACGAAACGTTGTTTGTCTTTCGACCAACGTAACATTCCGACGTAGCTCGTGTTATTGTTTCGGGGAGTGCTGCGCAAGCCTGATTCGCAAAGTAAAGCTGCGGGACCGCGGAACAGCCTTATTTACGAGCAATACGTTCGAGAGTGATTGACGGAATAAATGACAAAATAAAGTATTTTTTCGATGAAATTAAAAGTCGACCAAAGAAATTTCCTTTCCGGACAAATGTGGAAAAACTTTTTTTAACATTCATGAAAAAATAAAATAAAAAAAACAAAACGTTTCGTCGTTCGGACCAATCGCGAAATATCCTCCCAAAGAGTTGTTGTTTTGTTTTCTTGTTCTTCACCTTACACCCACTCGAATATAAAGAAGGTCCTCTGAATATAAATATAGCGCTCGTTTCCACGTTTACAAAGTTTCCGAAGAGAGGCCATCAAGATGCAAATCTTGATTCCACGCTGTGAAGGAGCGACGAGGCTCAGAAATGAGAGGAAATAATAACAAGCGTGAGAGTCGATACCAACGACTCGTGCACGCTATTCCTACTGATACTACAAATACACACGCATACTTGTTCGCCAGAGTTTATCGTCGAGAAATTATGAATGGGCGGTGGTTTCATCGTCGTCGATAGGGAACCACGCTGGTGACGGGAAATAGAAATGACTATTAGCTCTCGTAACTATACAATATATATATGTATATGTCGCATTTTATTCCTCGTACGAATCTTTACACTTTCGAGTGCAATCGCCACGACGTCGTTGTTTTTTATTCTATATCTTTTTATCTCTTCAAATAAAAGATAAATGCAGTATATTCTGCAAAATGTGAGGCATTCCGCGCCAACTTTCCAGTTCGACACGTTCGCCCCTGCCATTCGCATGATTTTTTCATAGAAAAACGAATTATAAATCCGCCTGAATAAAAAAAATATGGGGGCTGCGAAATAATCAACAAAAATCGAACGCCTCACATGCTTACGTGACAAATGAATTACGATCTTCATGGAATTCTCAATTCTTGCAGAATCGGGTTTTGCTGTCATCCCAAAAATAATCAAGATTTTGCAATTATTTTTAGAATTATTTTCAACTCATTTGGTCGTGAAGAGAAATTTTCGGGGCATTTCGTTAAATCGTGAATGTTATGGTGGTGTTTTGATTATTTCGAAAAATCATGAATTATTAATTTTTGACATCATTCGATTTATCTGATAATGATATCGATTAATAATCAGTTGTTTTTGTAATAACGAGAAGAGGAACACTTGGGATTCTCACTGTATGGCAGAAAAATTCAACAACGTTGTCAAGTGTCTCTGAGTCATGCAGTTGTTTACGTCGCGCTGTGATGTGGGTTGAGCATGAAGCACGATAGTGAGAAACGTTGCGTTGAGGATTATCGAATCATCGCGAACGACAAACGTGCCAGAAAAGAGGAATTCGATAGGCATCGATCATTTCACGTTTATTCACTATTTATTTTGCCCACTGCAATGGAATCTCGTTAAATGATGGCACTATTTACAAATCCGTTGATCAACATGATTTATGCGATCGCACGATTTAATTCATCATACATTTATCGATTTAATCCGTCGGTGATGATTTCGTTTCAACAACTCATTCCGATTGAAATTTTCGAACCATCTTTCCGAATCAATGGCCTATCGTCGTTTATTCCCGCGACAGGTGTTTACACCTTGTAATTATCGCATTAACCGTTTAATCACTTTCACGAGTCAATAAATATTTATTTACCTGCGTTATTTATTATTTTCATTAAAATTATTTGACGCGTGACCCGTACGAGACGTTAAGGAATCCTAAAAATCATTTCATTTATTATTTATTTTTGTTTACTTCAACAAAACGTGCAGTCCCGACTCAAAGTATCCGCGTCGATAATCAGGCGCGTCTGAAAGTTCGCTAAACGAACAGAAAATAAAATACGAAATTATCAAATTACTTTATTTTTAATGAATGAAGTTGATCAATTTATTTTTCCATGTCGATTAAATTTATTGCCATCAAAATTTTTGATCGGCACTTGCGTAATTATTACAATCGTTGTAATTTTTTTTCTCATTTTCATTGAGACATGTGAAAAAATCGCAATCGACAATAAAATGTTGTTTTACGTTTATTTGCAGGTGGAAGCGTTGACGAAGCAATCGCACAACCATGAAGACGAAAAAGTTCTTCATATTCAACAAGAAGCTTCTTTAACCCAAATGCCACCATCCGATCAATCAGTCAGCGACGAGGTGAAGTAAAAAAAAGGGAAAAAAAATAGAGGGCCGAATGAGGAAAACGAAAATCTTGAAAAATCGTAGTCTGGACAGACGGCATTCCGGGAACCTCAACAAGATTGGGAAGTCCGATGACGGAAAGAATGGGAGGTAAACTTGAGTAACGAGGAATTTAGAGGTAAAAAACGAAACGTTTTGCGAAAGAAAAAAAAACATCGACGAAGCTAATGAATGAGTAAAATGTTAAAAGGTGGAAAGAGCCAGTGCAAAGGACAAATGTTTTGAAGGGTGTGCGAGAAGGCGAGGGAAAAGAGGGTTTCTTGCGTTAGTACGTCGCGGCTCGTGTCTACGTATTTCGTGAAGTTGATTCGCGATCGGGACGAGTTCCCCCGATGCGACGTGGCAGGGCAGTGAATTTTTCGCGGGAACCGGAAGTCGTGGTGGACGTGAATGAGAACGAAGATAATAATAGGAGGAAGAACATTGAAGTGAGTCGGGTCGGTTGCTGTTACCGTTCAAAGTGTTGCGACTTTATTGAGGCAAAAACCTGGCGAAGATCAGCAAGATTATTGACCCCTTGGAAAAAGAGTTTTCAACGCATTTCGAAACTCGCTTATCTCGAGTTGAAGAGAAAAAAAATACGCCAAGAAAATAAAAAAACGGCAGGGATAAAAATATTGGGCGAACCAGTTGACGAATGCGAAGAATTACGAGACATCGATCGACAAGCAATCTTTCGAAACGTCGCCACTTTGAAGAGCATTAGTGGCAAAAAGGTCTCTTCGTTCCTACATCGGGAGTTCTGGGATCGAGATATTAAACAAAGAACTCGGAGACGAAGACGTCGCAAGAGAAGACGAGGAAGAAAGAGAGTAATAATTCAGTTGGTGGTAGGGACAAAACGTCACTCACCCCTCCTCTCCTATCCAAACTCTGTAAAAACGCTCCCCACGCTACCGTCGTACACTACTCGGGTACGATAAATCAGTGAAAATCATCGTGTCCATGAGTCGAGAAGATGAGGACGCGGAAGTTGTTGATATCCCTCGTAGTGTATTTTCTCCTTATCGGATATTTCGTCCACTCTCAGGATAACACTCCACGTACTAAAAACAAATTTGACTATGCGCTCTTCTCCAAACGTCCCGATAAAACCATCGATGGAAAATACAAGTCTCTCGATTTCAATAAAAATCAACGCGGCAAACAGTCCTTCCGCGTTGATGATCGATATCTCGTCTCCAAAACTGACCAACAAGACTCTGCAAACGACGACTATGGCTACAGGAACAACAGAGCCATCGATGTACCTGGGTACTTGACATTTTTTTTTTTTTTCACAATCAATTTATCATTGAATTCTCTGAAAGTAACAAATTTATTAACTTTTTTTCAATCACAGTATTAACTAACATTTTCAAACTCTCAACAAATTGCTGGATGTTTGATTTTCCATTTTATTTTCAATTTTCACTTCAAAGAAAATGAAACTGGGTCTTTGAAATATCGTTTGAATAATAATTGATCTGGAATGCATTGGTATGTCGAAAAATTCAATTTTTCACTATTCGCTGGTTCTGCATTTTTTGTTTTTTAATAAAATGACAATTTTACCCAACAATTTTTCACGAAAAGCTTGAGGGGAAGGAATTGATAAGTAATAAACAATAATAATATGGATAATTTTGTTTCTCGTCAGGTCTTCGGAAGGAGGAACAGGAAAAAACAGCAATCCATCGGCATCGACGAACCGGCCAAAACACCGTCGTAAACCGAGTGAATCATCGCGTCACAAACACTTGCAAAAGCAGAAAAATCCAACGATCGCCGATGGGATATGTTCGGATATCGATATACGAAACAGTGTCAACAACTTCGATGTCCTAAAAGATTGCCGAGTAATCGAGGGTTTCCTACAGATCGTATTGCTCGAAAATAATGTGGAGGCTGATTTTCAAAATGTCAGCTTTCCCAAGTTGCGCGAAGTCACTGATTACGTTCTTATCTATCGTGTCAACAATCTCAAAACCCTTGGTGGAATATTGCCGAATCTCGAAGTCATCAGGGGTGACGTTTTGTTCGCCGACTATTCATTCATGATTTACGAGGTGCAAAATTTGCAAGAGGTACTTTTACGTCATTTTCATAAATCCAATAATTCTCCTTTGTCTCGACTTTTTTTCAATTATTTATAATTCTCATTTGTTCGAAAACGTGAACTCGAAATATTTCGATACAGATCGAACATTTTCCGAGTTTTTTTTTTTTGTTTTTCCTTAATAATCATAACCTTTGAATGTTTCGATCGATGAAATCACAATCAACGATAGACAGATCTGCAAGATAATTTTTCAACCTCTTGATAGCCAAAAATGTTTATTTTCCCAATAAACCTGCGGCAGCAGTTGAAAAACGGCCTGAATGAAAGACCAACGCAGTTGAGCATAGGAAAAGAAAAAATTTCATTAATCTCGTTACCGAAATAATTGAAATGCTGAAAAAGTTCCGATATCGCAAAATCGACATTTATGATCAGTAAAAAAAAAGAAAAATGTAGAAAGAAAAACGTGGTCAACACGTCGAGGCCATTTTACAGGAGAAACAAATTAGCGAGTTCATAATTCACGTTGACACTGAGAATATACAAGAGTACGTGACTGATACTTAATCGATTTCAACACTCGTCACGTCTCGTCAATCACAGCGAGGTATGAAGCGTTTCAGCGGCGTGTAACGAGCTCCTACATTATTCAGTCTGCACATGTATAGACAAACATATGCATGTGTAAGTTTGATACAAGAAAAAAAAAAAGACACACAGAGGAATATAAACATATAGATATTGGCGGAGATTCCCACGCAAAATCAACGCGGTTTCGTGGTGACGACCAACTCGTTGGTCTCGACCGGTTAAACGAACAGGTCAATTACTTAAGTCAAGCTGTTTAACCGAATTAAAGAACGAAGAGACCACTCGAGACTCTCTCACAATGCTCAACGGCCCACTAATTTCTAATTAGTTCGAGAGAAAAAACGCTCACACGCACGCATACGTATATTTATTGATTAATTAATTAATAATATTGTTTTACAGATTGGCCTGAACAAATTGACCGAAATATCAAGAGGCGCCGCGAGGATCGAGAAAAATCCTTCCTTGTGTTATCTCTCGACTTTGGACTGGGGAGCGATTGTCGCAGCGGGTGAAAACTTCATCAAAGACAATAGCAACGAGGCTTCGTGCCCTGGTATGATTTCACATACTCGCTTATATTTATTTTTCGTTCCGTGCAGTCAATTTTTTTTCGCTGTTTACTGGGTGATTTTCGTGCTGGAATTATCCAGGGACTTTATCGATGAATTATTTTGATGGAGGATCCATTCTTGCAGAGCACTTCTCAAAGTTTTTCATTCATTTCCAATTGCATTCGTTTTTTTTCTCCTTGTCTCGTCATTATACGACTTTGAAATCCTACTGGATCATTAGCACTCGTGATTACTGTGCAAAGAGTTTACATGATTGTCTGCCTCGATCGCTAACGAGCGAGCCTTCTTCCTCTCTCACTCTTTTTTACTCTATCTTCCTTCTCCATAGAAACTCGCATAAGCATAAATGTAGAAACACCATCTCAAAAGAAAAGACATATACGATTGGGCTTCCTGCAGTGATGATAATGAATTTTCATTCGCGATAAGAACTGGCTATTCCGACGCGTTTTGCATCTCTCGATATGCCTTCTCTTTCGTTAACATTTAATTGCAGCGATGTCTGCACTTCCAAACGAATCAACAGAAATGCCTCGCTGTTTGAAATGCAAATTCCAGCCAAATAAACTTCAGTAACTCTTGTCAGTTTTTGTAGTCGCTGAACTTGGGCGAATTGGAATAACTGTCCACGATCCTTAAGATCTTGACTTTTGCGGTTTGCAAATATGCCGAGCTCTGCTATCAGATCAGAAAACTTTTCAAGTCGCAGAAAAAGTGGAAAATGCCCCGAAATATTCAAAGAGCCTCTTCCGTTGCCAATATTTTTTCACAAACCTCACGCTTTCGAATATATTGAAGGCACCGATTCGTTTTTTCACCGCCTGGTATATCCGCGCACATGGAATTGTGATGACGAGCGATAAAAAGCGACGAACAGGACTCCGAGTGTCAGTCGAATGCGGATATTTCTTATCGTGTCATTCGATCAGCTTCGGAACTGCATAGAAAATATAAATGAATCAACATTTTCAAAAGAATTCTTCGACTACTCGAGAATCCTCGATGCGAAGAAAAAAGAAGAGCGCATTCGCGTTCAAGGCAAACTTGTTCTTATCGAACTTTTCTATGCTAACCATTATTTGCAATTCTTCTGGGCGTACGTTTTTTCTTGTTGTACATTTCGCAGGTTTATTCTCGAGATAATCATTCCAACAGGATATTCTCATGGCGCGGTAAACATTTCGATTCATTTGATTTTGCTCGTCCTTTATTTACCGAATACTCGAAGGTTGCAATTCAATAATAATATTCTGTAAAAAAATATCGACTGTTACGATTTTTGTCACTTTTCCCCTTCGTTCTCTTTCACTGTTCATCATCGTCGAGGATTTGCTTTATTTTAATCTTGTTTTTATTTACAGTTTGTTCACATTGCGCCAATGGCCGGTGCTGGAACGCCAAACATTGTCAAAGGACCGAAAAACCGAAATGCCATGATCAGTGTCTGAGCGACTGCCACGGCCCAAGCGAAGCCGATTGCTTTGTTTGCAAAAATTTTCAATATCAGGGCAGATGCGTCGAGAAATGTCCACCTCACTTGTACGTAAATTCTTCACGATTATTATCATTATCGTTGTTCATCAGGAAAGTATCAATTATGGGATAATTGCGATTCGATTAAAAACAAATTTTCTCTCTTGTTGGGACGTTAGAAAAATCAACAACTGTGAAAATATGTGCTTGGAATTTTTACATTCTTTCAAACTGTCTACCGGTTTTTTTTTCTGTCTATTTTGACATCAACTATTTCTGTTCGAATTTATATCCATCGCTTGTATAAGCCAAGGCTATGAATTTACTCGAGTACATAAAAAAAAAGGTCATAAGTAAGGAAAAAAAAATGAGTAAACGATCGTCAACATTATGGCGCGATTACTCATCAATTTGGTTGACTTTTCGACGACTTTTTTCGAAAGAGCTTGCCATTTACCTTTTTTGCTTTCCCGTGCTCAGATTTTCGTATCGCTCCCGAAGATGCATCACAAAGGAGGAATGTTGGAGAGTGAATAGCCTGCCACATGCTCACAAAGCTGATGCCAACGGTGAATGGCGACCTTTCAATGGTTCCTGTTTGATTCGGTGTCCTTACGGTTTTGAAGACGCCATCGATAAAAAAAACGTGAGTATTTGATGAAAAATCGATATTCAATTCAGTTGTAAAATTGCCTTGGAATGTTTTGAGTATTGAGATTTTTTTCATCACAAATTAGAACTTGGATAAGATAAAAAATTAAATTGAATAGAAACTTGTTATTTCTTATTCTACTTTTGTCCACATTGAAAATATTTTGAACGATTTTTTTAATTTTCTCACTCCCTGGCGCCATAAATGAGGGAAAAATTAATATTTGTCCACGGTGTAAAGATTTTATTAATGTTTTGAATTTTGAATGAATTTTCAGTTGACCACTTGTCAGGCCTGCGACGGCCCTTGTCGTAAAATAGGCCAGAGCGCGATAATCCGTCACGTCGCGGACGCTCAGAGTTTTCGAGGAACAACGGTGATAAAAGGTGCCCTGGAGTTTCAAATACGAAACGGTAATCCAACGATAATGAACGAATTGACCGACGCGTTTGGTATGGTGGAAGAAATAACGGAATATTTAAAAGTAACTCATTCGTTTCCCATAACGACATTGGGTTTTTTCAAAAAATTGCGTGTCATACGGGGTGAAAAATTGGACATAAACAATGCGAGTCTCGTAGTCCTCGACAATCCAAATCTCTCGGATCTCTTTCCGGAGGATCAGCAGATCGAGATCCAAAGAGGTCGCTTGTTTTTTCATTACAATCCAAAATTGTGTTTATCGAGAATCGAGCGTTTAGGCAAAATGGTTGGAATCACAAATTTCACCGATCTCGAAGTTCAGCCCGAGTCGAACGGTGACAAGGTTGCATGTGACGTTGTCAATATAAACATCAGCGTTGAAGGGGTGGGACCGAATTACGCGAATCTCGTTTGGGACGCTTACAAGCCAAGCAGGAGCCAACGGTTGCTCAGTTACTTGCTCAATTACATCGAGACCGACAACGAGAACATAAGCTACGAGGGTAATTCGTGTGGCAAGCACAACAACAATACTTGGCAAATAATCGACGTCGAAATACCGAGAAACGAAGTTCCCGGTATGAAAATAGCGCAGATTTTGCTCGGCTTGAAGCCCTACACGAAATACGCCGTTTACGTGAAAACTCTTGCAGCTCGTAACAAAAATTACTTCACCAGTCCAACGGGCTTGTCGAAAATTATATTTTTTCGTACTCGGAGCGACGTGCCAACCGTCCCGACGGATGTAATCTCCTTTCCTGTTAGCGATACAGAAATCGTCGTAAAATGGGGGCCTCCGGAGCATCCGAACGGACGGATTTATTATTACATCGTTTCCGGCTTCATCAGACCCGACGACGAGAAATTATTGGAAACTCGTGATTACTGCGAGTACGGGCTTCTCCCGGAACTCGATAACGAACCTGTCACCGAAGTCACCGTCAAGACACCCCTCATCGATGCTAAATCTTGTTGCGCCAAAGACGATCCAACCAAGTTACCGACTCCGAAGAAATTTGAAATTTTTTGCCACGAAAACATGACCATCAGTTATCTCTCCAGCGGAAGTAAAAATCACTGTTACTCACATCGTTACAATACCGTCGAGACCGATTTTTATGGCATCGCTGATAATCTATCGTCGCCTCGAGCTTCTACCAAAGATTTCCATTGGAATAACGCACGGAACGAGATCATCGACGACAGGAGAACGCGAATGTGGAACGGTATTTATTACTCGTTCGTACACAACGTCAGTATGAACAGTAGCTCGTTCTTGTTGAACAAACTACGACATTTTTCACTTTACACCATATCCGTCGCGGCCTGTGGTCAAAAATTGGAAAATGGCACGCAAATGTGCTCGTCCATACAGTATACCAATTCGAGAACAAAAAAGCGTTTGAACGCCGATGACGTCAGCAACGTAAACGTCCGCCCATTGAACGACACTATCGTCGCGGTTAGCTGGGACTCTCCGAGCGATCCTAACGGAATTATCGTCGCCCATACCATCGAGTACACGAACCTAATCATCAAAGACGCGATAAAGAGCACCGAGTGCATAACGCACAATAATTATCAGCAAAACCATGGCACTCACTATCTGCGCAATCTGAGTCCCGGAAAATACAGCCTGAGAGTGCGAGCCATGTCGCTCGCCGACGAGGGCAATTTTTCCGAGCCCATTAACTTCACCGTCGGCCTTAAAGAGGACAACACCATCGTTCTCGTGGTCTTACTCATCTTTGGCTTCCTCGCGACAATTTTCGTCGTCGGTTTTCTCGTAAATCGTAATCATCGACGAAAACGGCAACAGCAGAGGCTCATCGCGAGCGTTAATCCCGATTACATCGAGTGCAAATACGTCAAAGACGGCTGGGAGGTTCCACGCGATAATATCGAGATTCTCGAGGAATTGGGTCTCGGCAACTTCGGCATGGTTTATCGCGGAATTCTCTATGGTGCTACGCAAGTCGCTGTCAAAACGATTCCCGAATCTTCCTCCGACGCTGACAAAAATGAGTTTCTCAACGAAGCCTCGGTCATGAAGAACTTTGCGACTTTTCACATCATCAAATTACTCGGTGTCGTATCTGAGGGCTCGCCACCTTATGTTATAATGGAACTTATGGACAACGGCGATCTCAAAACTTATTTACGAAGGATTCGAGAGACTTCTCTCGTCCCCGATACCTCGAGGGTCATCCGGATGGCCGGAGAAATTGCCGACGGTATGGCCTACTTGGAATCGAAAAAATTCGTACATCGCGACTTGGCTGCGAGAAATTGTATGGTCTCGAAAGATCTCGTTTGCAAAATTGGAGACTTTGGCATGGCTCGAGATATTTACGCTACGGATTATTACAAAATCGGTAAGAAAGGACTGTTGCCAATACGATGGATGGCACCGGAAAATCTCTCCGACGGTGTCTTCACCTCCGATTCCGATGTCTGGTCTTTCGGAGTCGTGCTCTACGAGATTCTCACTCTCGCTGAAATACCTTATCAAGGCTTTTCCAACGAGGAAGTTCTCAATTACGTACTGCGACGTGGTACCGTCAACGTTCCGCGCAACAGTCCCGAGTTGATCGTCAAATTGATGGAGAAGTGTTTCAAATGGCGACCGAGCGATCGTCCGACCTTCATGGAAATTGTCGCCGAGCTCGAGTCCTTTTTGAGCCAAGATTTCTGCGAAAAATCTTTCTACCATTCGGAACAAGGGGTCGAAATCCGCAATCTCGGTTTGAAGAAAGTTTATCATCACGCAGCACCGATCCGTTTCCATTGGGGCAACGAGACCGCTCGTTGGGTCAAAGAGTTCGAGGACAACGTGACTCTGCTCGATCAAACTAAAGCGGGCACGAGCCGTGGCAGAATATTCAAAAACGGTTTCCAACACTTTGGCAACCTCGCCATAATGGAGGACGTTCCACTCGATAGATGAGAAACCTCCGAAGCAAATCTCGACTTTACGAATCTCGACCATCTCTCGAGAACCGCGGGGACGAGGACTAACAAAAAATCATGAACATTGATAATAATCGCTCGATTATTTCAGGATCATACCAATGTACAAATAATTCTCAGGGCAACGTAGATCGGCGGAGATACACGGAATCTCCTGAAAGTACGTAGTGACACGAAGAAACTTTCTTCACGTGAAAAACTGTAAAACAACACTCATTCGCTCTCACGCGTGACTGTACATCCTCAAGGACGACAACCGAAGCACTAAGACAATTCGTTTGCTAATCCATTGAGCAGGAAACACAACCGTGCAACAACAAAGACTGTCGAAATGTAGAAATTTGAGCAAATTTCGCGATACTTGTCCCAAGTAAGCACGGATATTTTAATATTTTACTATTAACTGTACAGTGTTCGAGTATACGCGTATGCTAATACTAAGTACCATGGGAGTCTTGTTAGGAAATAGCCGCACCATCGAACCTTTAGATTTTTAATTAGCTCCTTCGTAACTAGGCTTAATGTTATTTTCTTTTTTTTTCTTTTTCATCTTCTCACTTGTATAAAAATTAACCGCGACAGTTCGAGCTCGCACTTGGGTTTTTCTTTCTTCGTAACTTAATTATCCGTTAAATATCGCACACCCACATCGAGCACGGCTGAACTGAAGGGTCCTTTTCCGTATATGTGCGATTTAGTACCAAACGTTTTTTTTTCATTCCTCCGGAAAGGCCCGATTCTACATTTATCGTCCTGATTCTCCTCGATCTTACCCAGGGTATTTCTTTGTTTTATTTCCTCTCGTTTTGAGCAACTCGTCTACTTAGTTTCGCTAGGGTACAACTTCCAGGCCGAAACGAAGCTCCGATTCCGAAATTATTACGAAATCGTTCGGCTCTTCGTTCCGACCTCCTTTTTTTTCTTTTTCATTTTCGTTGCACCAAAGTTCCTTCCTATCAATACGTGCGTTTTAGTGCACTTCGCGCAAGATACAAAGTTTACGTGAAGGGCCCAAACTTGAGCGTTTAACGAGGAGAAAAATGAATGAAAATGTTTTCGTGTGTTCGGGGTGTCTGTGGAAATATCTTTTCACAAAGAAAACAATTTAACATGCCAACGAAAACTCTGTTTATAACGAGCTCTGTCGCTACTTTTTTCTTGTCCACCCGCCAGTTACAATCAAGTTGACAAACTGCAACTGTTCAATTTCCAGGAAATCGCGATCTCCACTTTTCGAAATTTTTATCTATTCATCTACAGTATTTTGTTGTTTTTTGTTGAGATTGTTTAAAAGGAAGTCGAAACATTTGGTCTATTGGGCTGAAGCATTGCGACGAGGCTTTGCATTCCGACAATGATGGAAATACTCCAACACTGCATTTTCAAAAATTATCAATGATTTTTCTGCATTTGCCATAGATTTGGTAAAAAGTATAATTTTCAGAAGTATTTATCAATGCGGTCGACGCGCAGACGTCCTTCAAAGTCTATTACAGAGCTCTTTACACGCAGACATTCAATTCCACAAAAAGAAGAAAAACAGAATAGTGAAGCACGATTGTATCGTGAAATTTGAACAGAATTTTTCCAGAACCCTGAATCACACGAATAGATACAAAAATCCTTATGCCATTAATTGGCTAAAAAGTAGACTCAACAATGCAATATATAGGTTAACGATAATACACACAGTCACTGTTGTTTCGCAGTATGAAAAGAAGAGAATAAATATTGAGGAATACGAAGGTATCAGACTCACACGAAGAAGCAAATTGAAAAAAAAAAAAAAAAAAACAATAATACTTTCTCGTCGTTGAAAAATTGTCTCCGTAAGAAAACGACTGCCACGCCGATATTAATACACGTAGAATAGGATGTGGTGCGAAAGGTCTCGATTAACGTTGTAAAACGTAGTCTCGACAAAAAAATTTTTTCGTATTTCCGTGCTAGAGTATAAAAACCGGCTGCAAAAAAATTCCACAGATTTTTCAGCATTTCACGACGATTCATGTCGCTTGTAGATGGTTTTTCCTTCAATTTTTCAACGGTGTTCAATTTCTGCATACTGAAAAACAAGCAAAAACTACAAGAATGCCGATATATTTATTTCCTTGACTGGTTCACCAGTCCCAGAGCTATGAATTCGTAGAGAATGTTTCCTCTTTTTTCATTCGATTCTTCATCGATTATACGAACAAGTCCTATTTTAAAATATCCACAAGTGTTCCGCTTTACAACAATATGATGAGAATAATAATTCACCTAGACGAATAATATTTATAATAATTAATGAAACAGTTAACTGATTTGTTGTGTAATTTAAAAGAAACAAGAAAAAGGGTTTAAATATCAATGTCTCGAAATGTCTTTTCAACAAGAAAGCATATTGTAGAAAAAATAACTGTATACGTTTAGTAAGCGCGTCTAGTCATTTTTATCGAATGACGAACGTAAACAGTCGAATGCACCACATGACCTACTGGAATCGGTTGATACGAGATAAATAATGTGGGACTTTAATCGAGGAGAGGAATAAAACATTTAGTAGGGAATCGTAATCGAAATATTTCCAATCGCAAATATGAAATAATAAATATAAAAATCAAAACACATGTAAAAATTGAAGACAAACTAACAAACGATATATCTGTATATATATGCACATGGAAACACGAACACAGAGATATATAGACACACCATTGACATATGAAAACCATTAAATACACGATAGGCAAAATGAAGCATACGAAATATTGTAATAATGGTCAAGATTAGCAATTTAAACGAATACTTCTATAGTTTAATTGTAAACGCGGCCGCTTAGTGCCTTAAGGCAGGAAGTCGAGCTGATTTTATTTTTATTTTCGTTCGTTTTATCCTTTCTTCATCGTTTATTTATACATTTGCCAAAATTTGCGGCTATCGTCTCTCGATGTAAATTTCGTAAATTTTCGAGGTATTTCTCGCTCCTAATTTAGATGAGAAATTCGTATAAAAACAAAAATCGAAGAAAACAACAAAAAAAAACGGATACGTGTGTGTGCGGGGCTCTCGATTATTGTACTTCTGAATGGTATATTATGATTATTTTTTTTTAGCATTATTAAGATTATTGTATGCGTGTAAACGTAGTTAAATTATTCGTTAAACGTCGGAGTTATACGTAGTTCGTTACGTCGTTTCGTATCTCCACGATCTGGCAAAAATACCCATGAGATGCTAAAACGCCCTCGTATTCGTCGTATTATTATTCATCGTGCTTCAAGGCAAACTAAAAAAGGGCTAAAAATATAATTTAACTATTAGGAATATTTTTCCGATAAGAAAATGACGAGATTTTACGAAAACAAAAATAAATATGAAAAATAACAAATAATCGTGTGCGAGCTTTTAACAGCGAGCCTAGAAAGTTATGAAAAAGAAAGAAAACAAGTTCCCCAAGCCCGAGGGCCAATGGTTAGCACAAAGAATCGGTCGGGTCGTTCAGACTTATTTTCTCGCGATTGGAAAAACCGGACGACGATCCGTTTAGTAAAATTTTCATGATTACTTTTTTCTCTTTTCTTTATGTTATTTTTTCGTTTTACTATTATTCTCTCTTTACAAATGTATCTTTTTCTCCGGGTCAACTCGACGACCTGCCATAACATATCACGACTGATTATATTCGCGCGCGCGCGCGCATGCTTCGAGCAAAAGGTTTGAAGCGTCGTTTAATCGATAGATGGAAATCGTAATAATTAATTATTTAATCGAGGGGCAAACGGTTTATACTAAATACGGTCTAATACGCAAGAAAAGATATTGATTCGCGCGCACCGGACATTTCTACACTTGTATACACACTGCGGGGTCCTTTATTTTTCAGTTTCTTTTCCCTTTTTTATTTGACCGGTTACTGGCAAATAAACACTATAATAATATATTTAAAACAACTTAGAAAGGCTGATTTACACGAACACTAAACACTAATGGAATTAAATAGGCGTACATTAATCTCATTCTCCTCTCGTGTAAATATGCACTTGGTATCCTCTCGAACAAATAGATCGTTAAGCTCTTTAATTTAACTTACTACTTAGAAGGAAATTCAACAATAACGAATAACAACCGACAAACAAATCTCGTGCACGATTGTTTGAATCTGTGTTTGCATTCACTTGGCCTCCTTGACAGGCCAGTCTCGAAAAACAAAAAGCAATCGAGCGACAGGTCGAATCGTAACTCCAGCATCTTCAAAACTTTCATTATATTGCACAGTATCATAGAAAAATTCCCAGCCGGTTTTTTAATCACTGATCGATCATTAGATCGCCCTAAAAAGACTTTCACATTTAAGAGGCTCCAAATAAAATTAATAACAGACATTTTGAGAAATATTGCTAATTTGGTTGTTTAAAAAAAACGTGGTACACGATGTTCCAACTTCGGGACGTAATTATGGTTTTTGAATACATTTTTTATATCAATAATTCGAACCAGAACAGACTCTTTTGATTCACATTTTTCATTCGGCACAAAACTTTTTTACTACTCATTTTTTTTGGACAAGACACAAAGTATATTTTTGCTTCAATGTTCCATCCCATTTTTTTTTTCACATTACAGTTCCAGTCGGCGATTGGGAAATATTTTCTCAAAAAGTAAATCTTTGCAGGATCGTGTCGCATCCATGTATCGCTTTTTTCGGCACATATGAAAATTGCCAGCACTTCTCAAAATGTTCGTGACTGAGCACGAATGATCTTCTTTTAATTTTTGTCAAAAACTAGCAAATTTTTCTTTCGTCTTTTCATTTTATGAATTTCAACTATTTCAGGTGTATTTGTTGTTTTTATATTTTGGAAAATGTTTGAAAACTCGTAATTGCGGAAATTTAGCTCACTATTGATTCTTGTGTTGTGAAAATCGATAGTTTTCCCCTCGGCAGCAATACCCTCACTGTACATGCTTTGTTGAAACAGGCAGTCGTCCAAAAATAGCTTGAGTTTGAGATTCAGACCTGTGCTAGAAAAATAAATAATAGTAATAGAAAAAAAAAGAATGGAAAAATAGAAGCGAACCATTATTCCTAATCAAAAATCCTGCCATACCGTGTCTTCCAAGACAGAGACTATGAAAGATTAATTGTAAAGTAGGGTAATATTTATGTACCTTTAATCCGTAAGTTAAATTATTAAACACCTTGTGTGGAGTGGGTGCGAGAGATAGAGAGCGAGAAACGAGAGCAAAGAAAAATAAGTGCGAATGAAAAAAATGTATAGATCGAAAGTTTAGATTTACGTTGATTTTCTTATTACGAAAAATTGTAAATCACTTTACCACGAAAATAATGATTATGTCTATATCAATTGATTCGAGAATTTTAACGAACGAAAGTTTATATCAATGTTTTTTTTGTTTGTTTGTTTTTTCTCTTCTTTTGTAAAGAGGAAAAAAGTTGTAAATAGTATTGTCACTAAATGTGTGTATATATCTGTTGATTCTTGAACTTTTATCACGTGCTCTTTAACGAGTTGCTGTACAAAGAGAAAAAAACAAATTCGCTACTACCGCCGTTCCGTCGTATCATTTCAATCCACGAAAATATCACTTTTTCGATTATTTTGAATAGTAAGATTTTTATCGGAGCAACTTTTTTTCGTTTTTGTTTGTTCTCATTTTTAAATCCAAAGCCGATCTCACTTTTGTCTGAATAAATGATTGGTTTTACACTTTCTCGTCCATCCATCGTCAGTAGTAACTTTCGTTCGCAAAAATTCACCAACTCTCTGTCATTTTTTTTCACACCCGCGCACAACGGATACATTACACTAATTTAGTATTGCCGCTGAGTATTACAACTAGTCACATAAGCCAAAAGTTTGTTACTCTCACAGAAGTTTTTTTCGTTTTTTTTTCAGTTTTGTAATAACGGAAGGTATTAAAAAGCCCCAAAAAAAAAATCATCAAACACGGCGCTGTGTCTCAACCTTTTTTATCCCATCCATTCTTCTATTTCAGGAACGACGAAAAAAAATCATACAAATGTTCGAACGAGAGCTAATGGTTCCCAAGAGTCCACGGCCGCCAGTCGAAAACGTGATTTGTGCGGAATCGCAACTCCCTCGTGGAACCGTTTCTTATTTTTAATTCCAACGCACATTGTACGTGAAAAATTCATCGACGTTCGAAATTTCTTTCATTTCACTTTTATAAGATTTTACACTTTTTTTTCCATGAAGTACGTTCAGCAAATAATCCACTCGCAAAAAAAATTACATTGGCGAAATCTTTGTCGAAAAATTAAAAGCTTGAAACTCAGGACACTCGAATATCAAAATATTTGTTGATCCAAATGGTTTTCCAAATAAAATTCTCGAAATTTCTGCAACGAAAAACGAAACTTTTGTCTAGCAGAATTCTGAGCTTTATATTTGCAGGGGCCTCACCAAAATTTGCTTGCCTCTTCGATTATTTATTTTTCGAATCTCAATTTCGTCTGAAATGCTGTGCTATTGGAACGTTGGCCTCAATTGAGGTTGAGTGACCGTAATAAAGTACGTGCCTATTGTAACTGCGCCTGACATGCGAGAACGTACTCGTGCATGAACATATAGAGCTCAAGGCTTGAAGATGAAATTACTATAGGTGTCTATTGAAGTTAATAACACGAAGTACGAAATACTCCTCGTGTCTGGCTTCGTGAAGTACCAGTGCATCACACGTTTGTTCATCATGAAAGCTTTGATTTACTTTTCTGCCAAAATCAACAATTGCTGCTCCAACTAAATCTCTAGCTCTTTCTGCTTCGGAAATAGTTTCCTGATAATTATCGTGAGAATAATAATTATTGGCTTCACTGATTACGAAGCTCCTTTCGGTTTGAAAAATGTCGCACAGTTTTTTATTTCTAATTTGCATAAAAATGAGCATAAAATATACAAAACTCTCTGAACATATTCGTTTCAGTTTTTATATCAATGCTTCATTACTAATGCGACGTTTTTTTTAAATTATTTCATATCAACAGTCGTGGTACTTTTATCGGTGAAATTTTTTAACTTGCTATTTAAATTGATTTTTTGTTGAATTTTTTTAAGCACGTCTCACAGTCTCGCTTAACGTTGAAACAATTTTTTATCGTTTTTCCGCAAAGAAATTGAAATTAGAGCACTGAATATTGTTCTTGCTAAAAAATTCGATTTTTTCGAGCTCGTAACAATTTTGTGATGATCGATTCGTCCAACGAGGTTTCCGTTGTCGAGAATGGAATGAAAAATACAAAACAAAAATTGAAGATCGTTCGTCCTTGATGGAATAATGCGCAGTGCTGTTGAGACGAATTCCTTGGAATGCAAAATCATCGAAAAATGATTTAGCAGCTAATTCGTGAATATTGATGTACACGGTTCAGTCGGTTCTGATTTATCATTATTCACAAACATTTGTGTTGCCAAACTAAAGCAAGAACTGCAGAAACGTGCCTGCTCAAAAAAACGATCAGGCACTCGTGCGAATCAACGTGTATATAGACGTAACGAAGTGCATTTGCTCTTCGTATAGTCACGCAATTACGAATCGCGGGAGTGTATGGTTAAAATCTACGTCACGAATAATTAACCGACTGTGGTAGCGTGACCGGAGTGTTATGGTCCTCGAGGCAGTCCTCGACTCGAGTTCCGCGTCGCGTTTGATATCCGGTGTTCACTTTTAAACAACTCTCTAACTCTCATGGTGCGTACCAAAATTTTGTGATTTATATTCTTCGTTAATTCTCCGGTTGGAAAAAATGGTCAAGAAGCTGGCAGGAGTGTTAATTTGGACAGCATTATTAAGCGTCTGTCGAGGATCTCCCCTGCCACAGGAACCTCCCGTAATTCGAAATGGTTTGTCATGATTGTCGATTGAAAAAAAATGAATAAATAAAAATTTCTATTTGAATCGTAAATTCGCATTTTTCTCGAAAAAAAACGAGCGTCACAAATTTTCTAAAATTAATATCTCGTGCAGGAAATTCACAGATCCGATTGGGAATCGTTGTGTCGCCTTTGATGAGTTATAAAATGATCCGAGAGATCGGGATTTATTGGAAAATCTTGGACGTTCTCGATGGTGACAAATTGGTGCTTTACGATGGGGATCCGGAAATCAGTGGGACCAAAACTATTTATAGCTTCGAACCCAAAAGCTCAAATGGTTTTCACAAAACTGGAGTACAAGGCGAATTCGTTCCAACCGCCAACTTGACATTCCAAGAACGATGTTTAAGTGAGTTGTCGAATTTTCTTGAGATTTTAGAAATTTAGACTGAGACATTTTAGAAAAATCGTGGTTTTTCGGAAAAGGGTAATCTCAAGAATGCAAAATAATATTTTCCATCTCAGCCTAAATTGCGGAACCATCCATTTTCCATGAATATTTTTTTTCGAACAATTATTTGCGCAGTCCGTTTAGATGTTGTTTATAATTTAGTTGTTGGTTTTTTTTTTACACGCCACGATCGCGATTCAAACATATAACTTGTCGAATGCGTGCGATCGAGTCCATGAAGCGATTATTTTCGAACAATTATGAAAACAATGACAAACGTTGCTATAAATAAGGAAATTTGAATAATTTTCCATTATGCAGGATATTACGTTTCGTGGATAAGAAATGGAACGATTGAAAATACAAAGTGTTTGGCGACTCATCCAAACTGGATGAGCGATAAAAAATCCACTTTGGGCTCGAAGAGACTCAACGAGATTTTTATTCCCGGTACACACGACTCGGGAGCTTATTCCAAAAATGACGAAGCGAAAATGGAAACTCTAGTCGACAAATACACCATCACGCAAGTAAAAATTCAATAAATCAATCGCGGTGTCCGTTGCAAGGCAATAAAAATCTTAGAAAAATTTATGACAAAATAAAAGTCCTCGTTGCCTCCGAGTGCAATGTAAAGATTCAGAGAATCCAAAAACTTATTTTTTTCACTTTTTCTAATCAATGGAATTTCACAAACTAAAAACTAAAAGTTTGCTCGCCGATTCTAAGCAGAACGAAAATTGCACCAGCAATAATTCTTCACGGTGCGATAAAATGAATCGTTTGACAATTACGTGATGATTATCTGAATCAGAGAAAAGATTGAGTCCCTTTTTCTGTGGCTACATAATTTTAAATGAAAGAAAAGTTCGACTGCCTTAATTTGTGAATTCCTTGGCGCCAATATTTGGTGATTCAATGAATAATCGAACTGAAGGTTCAAAGTTGAATTTATAGACGATTTCGAGAAGGAATAACACGTAAATAATTATGCAATTGAGTTGGAGCGCAATTGACGCAAGAATTAAGTCCAATCACGTGGATCTCGTGTACGAGATCAAGGACACATCGCTTATCGCTCAAGTTCGCGAGAAAATTCGATAAGAATGTTCTCGTAATTTGACTAATTAATAATCAAGTAACTAATGCGCAGGATGAGGACGTACTTAGCCAATTGATATATGGAGTTCGATACTTGGATATAAGGGTCGGTCGATATCCGGGTATTCAAGATCTCTGGTGGATCAATCACGGATTCTTTAGCGTACATCCACTCAGACTCGTCATTGACGATGTTAAAAAGTTTCTTGATAATACCCAAGAAATTGTCATTTTCGATGTTCAGGAGTTTCCGGTCGGTGAGTCAACGGGACGGTTCAATTTTCACCATCAATAGATACCAGAAATATTTTGGAAAATACTCGAATCGAATCTCTTCATTTTTTGTGCTCATTTGTAATTTTTTATTGCTGAAAAAAAATGTGTACTCTTCGTTCACTTTTCGTCGTGTATTCGTGGACAGTAAAAAAATGGATGAATTATTTGCAAAGGATTTTTCTGTTCGACGTGTTTTTGTTTTTGTTTTTTTTTTTTTACATTTTAAAGGATATGACGTAATTGCAGGATTCGCTGGGATGGGCAACGGATATCACGAAGAATTGATCGATTTTCTGGAAGAACAATTCGCCGGTTATTATTTACCGAAAAACAACACGAAAGGCTGGGGAATGAATCTCGACGATATTTGGGCAACTGGTAAAAGGCTAATAATCGGTTATGACAATGCTAAAATTTGGCCCGCGCACGAAAGCACATGGTCGCCAGTGACCCATCGATGGCCAGACGTAAAAACCTTGGATGACTTGTACGGCAAACTCGATAAATACGAGAATGGAATCGACCCCGTCGAAAACTACGAGTGAGTCATTTTTCAGTTCGTTGAACCATTTCCAAAATTTCAATCTTTACGAGTCGAATTTTCGAAAAGTTTGCTGAAGTTTTGAAAAACCATTATTGACAACGACTGAATGATTCATTTTATAGACAAACTGATCGACCACCAAGTTCAGTCATGGCAGAGCTCACCCCAGACGCGATGGATGCACTATTGGACATACTCGGTGGACTGAGAAAAATGGCCGAGCTAGTCAACATGAATGTGACAGATTCGTACAATGATTTGTGGAAATGTACAGCCAATATCGTGTCGATGGATTACATCAAATCGTCAGGAATAATCGAGACAGCTTTGGAAATGAATGACAAAAACTTCACTGGTTGCTAAACACGAAAAAATCGATAAGATTTTCTGCACAACTTTTTCTCTGCTAGGCAATTTGATAAATAGAATATTAACGATTATTGAGTTAAAAATGAAAAAGAAAACAATCATACGACATAAAAAAATGCTCATTGTCAAAGAAAATTAAAAAAATAAAACAATAATTCATCAGAAAATATTCCACATTTGGTAATTTTTGTCAAAAATTCAAAGAAACCTGCTTTCTTTATTTTCGTCAGTTGCAAATAAGCAGATCAAATTGAAGAGCAAACTCGAGTACAGATAAAAACGTAAAACTTCACTGGCAGATCGAACTCGCTGAGCTTAATTAACAATTTCGTTATAGCGTCACGTATAAATCCCGTGTGACTATCCTTGAACGTATTATCGCCCTTGCACGTGTCATTTTTATTTCCAATCATGAAATAATAGACAGCGAACGAAGAGTGTGTGATTTTATTAAATTCCCCACCATGCAGAATCACGGATACAGATTATCCTGGGAATAATCATCGGACTGCATTGCTTTCCGGCGGAAGTGCAGATATAACTTGAATAACCAAGGTGAACATGATCATAATGGGATCACTATCGCATTCAATTTAGCGCACGAATTTTTCTACACGCATATGATAAAATGTGAAATAATAAATGGATTTGTAACGTCCATCGAACAGTTAGCTACGGATCTCGATCGACGACGTTGCTCAAAGGGAAAAATGAAGATACTTTACTACATTTTAATATTTTCCTTCAAATGTGTTTTCTCCAATCGTGTCCAAAGTTACAACGAAAATAAAGTCGCGGAAAATGAGTTGGCGTGTCCGTACGACAGAGTTTGTGTCCCCATCGACTATTGTCCTGGTGTGGAATCGTTGATGATTCAGAAAGCTCTTCCAGCTCAAAGGTTTCTCACGATCTCGTCCTAAGAAATATTCAATAAAATCCTTTTTTTTCATTTCTTGACAATCGGGCTTACGTTGCAATTAAAATTCAAACAATCACCTAGATTCCGACTTGCCATCTGTGGCTACGAATCAACGAGACCGAAAGTTTGCTGCAGCCCTTCTTACGACCTTAATTCATCGGACACGAGATTACGCAGGCTCTACGAACGTTCGGACTCGAGATCCGAGTGTGGGAAATCCTTCGTCCCAATCAATCCTGATGCCTCGAGCCTGGGCTCATTCCCTTTTCTCGCGAAAATTGGATTTGTCAGTGAGTTGGAAAGAAATCGAATGTTGGAGAAAAGGAAACAAATTTTCTGAGAAGCTGCAAAAAATTTCTTGCAATTTGCTTCCAGATTTGATTACCGGCGAAATAAAATATCCCTGTGTCGGAACTATCATTAACGCGAGAACGATTCTCACCACAGCAACATGCGCTTTGGCCAAGTCCGATAAATATAAATTGTGAGTGGGAAAATAGTTTCGGTAACCGATAAATCGGAAATTTCTTTACGAATCGGATTTCACTGTAAAATGGATTTACTTAATTCAGGCAATCTGTACTGGTGGGTGAGTTCGACACATCCAGAAATCCAGACTGCAACGAGTTGTTCTGCGGACACGAACCTGCCTCCCACAAAATATCTTACGTCGTTAAACACCCAGGATTTAACGGCGAAACTTTCGCCAGCAATATTGCTCTCGTTCGACTCCAACAACCCATGAACTTTACTGGTAACCGAATGTTTTTTCAATCATCATCTCCAGGAGACTAAAATGTACAGTTTCATAAAAAAAAAAGTTCGACCTCCAGAAATCTTTAAATTATAATGGTCGTCAGTAACAACTCCGGTTCATCGATTTATTTTCCTCGAACTTTTTCGTTTTTTTTTTTACAAACGAACAAAAACGATCGCATAAAAAATCTTGAAAAAATTCCGTAAAATCTTTCAGGCCGTTTCAAGATCGCAAAGGAATTTCCATTTTTTTTAATTTTATTTCGTTGTTTTGATTTTCCAGTAACAGCTCAACCAGCGTGCGTCTTTACAGGCCGCGAATTCAATTTGTTAGAAATGGACAGAGTCCAATTGTTCGGCTGGGGAAAGTTATCAACCGAGATGAGTAAGATTAGCGAGAAAAAAACTTGCAGCCTAACGCCAATATTTGCTTTTATTTTCATTGCTTTTTCAATTTTAGATCCAACCCAAGAGATACGATCGATGTACATGCGATTACTCTCCAGACAGGAATGTTCGGATTTTGTGAATCAAGGATTCTGCGTCGAACTCTGTGCGATTGGCGAACACGAACCTTGCGCAGGTTTCAGCGGAAGTCCGATTATACGATTGAACGGCAATAAATACACAGTCGTAAGTGATTAGAAATCTGACTGTGCCTCAGAGTGTCAACTTTCTGATTGACGGATAAAATAATCCAAAAGTTAAGAATCTCCTGGTCTGGATAATAAAAGATCAACTTTTTACTAGGTCGGAATGTTGTCGTATGGTTCCCGCTGCCAAGACAATGGCAACTCGCCAGTGTCGTTCGTTGATGTACAAAGATACGCCGAATGGATCATGCAGAATTAAATAAAATCGAGCACACAATTTTGTATTTACAAAAATATTTACTATAAGCCTTAAAGATAATTTGTTGAACAAAAACATTGTATAAAATTCTATGTACAATATTTACTTGTGTTTGAATATATTTAAATATTTCCCTCTCGTCATTTCTTTCGCTTCCTCCAAGCCCACTTGATAGGCGATGTCATGGAGCTTTTTAACTTCTGCTATGAGTCCCGTCATTGTCAAATTTCCTAATTCTGTAAAAACAAACAAACAAAAAAACACAGAAATTAGTTTTTTTTTGCAGTTTATTTACAGCGTGAATAATTTGCGATAGTGACATGCTAGAAAATATGTTTTGGCTCGAGTTTCAAATTTTTTCCTGAGCGGCACTGTTGATTCTGATCGAAGCTCAAAAATTTGGAGCAAACGCTCTAAATCTTAGGAAAAATACTCTCGAGTCAATTTTGTGTTAAATCGATCGAATTTGGTTTAGGAAATCAAGGTTTTTGCAATTCAATGTGATGAGTTTCAATTTTGATGCAATAAATTCATGTTCCAAGATGAATCGTTCGCTGGGGTAACATATCGGGTCATATAGACCCCGCGGGGACAAGAATACGTAGAAATTTGTGTGTTCATGTGAAATCAAGTAAAAAAATAATTACGGTGTAGTTGATTGATGTCGTCAGGTGTAAGTGCGGCGGACCAAGAAGCTGCTTCACTCTGTAGTGAATTCTGGGCTACGAATTCATTGACACCTGGAACTTCATCGTTTGCTAATATAAAGTAACTTAATATGTAATGTACAAGGTTCAGTGGATTGAGAGAAGGTTCAAAAGGAAACTCACTTTGTTCGGGCCACAAATCGGGCGATGCACGATCCAATTTTTCGAGGCTCATCAAACTTTCCTCCACGCAAGATAAATCTGAGAAAGAAAAAGGAATGAAAAACAAATTTTTCGATTGTTTACGAAAGAATTCGAAGCTCGGTAACCTCAAAATAAACGACAGTGTGGATTCCTTGCCACGACATTAGCGGTGTAGAGGATTTAAGAAAATTTGGACTGATTAACCGAATGGACGAATATTTTTCGTGACGTAAAAGAAATAAATAAATTGTTGAACAATACGTTTATAATGTTCCTCTTACCGCGCTGTTCGTTATCGTTGTTGGGCTTGTCAGTCGCCATTTTGAGATTTACCGCGTCTTTCGGACGGTGGCGTCCTCACTGCCGCCAGTCGAAAATACCACTTTATCGTAACTGCGCGTCGACGTGTAGGTGAGAGTTATATATATTGAAAAGCGAGATAGAAAAACACAGGGGCGTAATAATTTTTTTATGTTGAGAGAATATCAATGAAACGTAATTTATTTAATTAGCTGCTACTTCATGGTAATAATGTGGCTCTAACTTCAGTTTGCCTCTTGCTCGACATCGAACGCATAAGAATTTTCAGTTCTTATTTTAAGTTTTATACAATTCGTCTAAATTGGTCGGATTGTTTCTTTGATATTCGGTCGTTATTTCTATCTGCTCTCGTAGACGGAATATATTTTCGGCTTTTCGACGTCTTTGCCTTTCGAGATCACGTATAACTCCACTGTGCAGTTGTTCTCTAGAGAACAGAGAAAATACGAAAATTAATCGTACCTCATGGAAAATACACATAACCTAACCTTACATTAGGTGAACGCGATTCGTTTCAGTTAAAGAATTTTCACCTGTCGTAATTCTGCTTCCAATGCACGTATCCGATTATACTAACTGTAGTTAGACAACTTGTCCCTAAAACTGCTATCGAGGGCCAAGACATTCCAATTTATGCCGGTACTATTTTATTTTTTAATTTCAATCTACGACTCCCGATATTTTACTGCTCTTCGAGCTACAGTCACACACATACACACACGTGTTCGTGCTCGACGGATCTCGAAACCGCACAGTTCTCGCGCATATCGAAGTTTCAAATCGATATTTCGTGATTGTATTTATTGGATTACCCTTGCCTTCCCTTGAGCTGTGACAATAACCTTGTAGTTTCATTATTGCGTTCATACTGCGTGTTTCGGGTACTCAGAAATTCCATCGAAGTCAACAGAGTATTACAAACTCGACGATAACGATATTTCAAATTTCCTCAACGACTCGATCAAACTTCTAACTTCAGATTCTCGCGTCTCGTAACTTTATTGTCATACATAGTCACGCGAAACTGCGTTGTTTGTTTGTCGATTAGGAACTATCAGACGCATAAGTGGCTTCGGCAAACATCGATTTTTATGAATTCGAAGGTTCGAACACGTGCATATTATCATAAAATTGACCTGTTGTTTCTGCCTATTATCTTTACCAAGACACGTAAATATCTACAGACTTCTTTCTCTCGTTCAAGGTACTAGTCTCCCCCAGAATTTTTTCTTAGGCAGATTCGTTGGAAAATGAACACGTGAACTGTAAAGAAAACGAAAAAAACTATTAGGGAATTTGGTAGGAAAATGCTCGAGTATTTCCGAGCATTCTGGACTCTAGAAATCCTTTGACACGTCGTCATAAAATCTCACGCACCCTCAAATTTCTTATTCCATTCTGCACAGCCTGTTGCGCAAGTCCATAATTCCAGAAATTCCCAAACTCGAGATCTCAGAATTTTCAGACACAATATTTTTGCATGTTATTTACAGTAATATTCTAATTTCTAGGCAGCTGCTGAGCGAGACATTCGACTTAGCAAAAAATTGTCGTATCTTTTACGACACGGAGCCCTTCGAGAGGGAATCGAGATAAAACCAGACGGTTACGCGGACGTCGTTGAACTTCTGAAGAGCCATTTGTCGGGCTACGATATAAACGATATCAAAAGAGTCGTCAGGAACGACAACAAGCAAAGATTCTCGATACGGGATAACAATTGTGCTTGTGAGATACGGGCAAACCAAGGTCATTCCATAAAAGAAATTAACAAGTTGGCACTGAGACTCGTAGAAAATCCAGACTTTGATATAATTCATGGAACTTATTCAGAGCATTGGCAGAAAATTAAAAGCCAAGGATTATCGCGAATGAAAAGAAATCACATTCATTTCTCTAAAGGCCGAAATTTCATCTGTGGTTTGCGAAAAAACGCAGACTTGTTCGTTTATATCGATTTTGAGAAAGCGACGACAGGAAATTTCAAATTTTTCGAATCAGAGAACGGCGTCATTCTGTGTGCCGGCAACGAGCAGGGAATATTGCCGGCGGAATACTTTAAAAAAGTCGTGACGAGACACGGAGACGTGATTCATTCCTAACCCTGGGATTCTCATGAAAAACAACGTTCGGCCAAACTCTTTTCAACCCGAATATTCCGTGAAGATTTTATATTCCAAGGACACACAGCAACATGAAGAAACTCTGTGATGTTTGTAACATAGAACTTGCAGAAAATGACTTCCCAAATCATCTGCAAGGAAAGCGCCATCTCAGAAACGTCAAATCGGCCAATTATCAGCAACGATTCTTGGAGCGATCGATTTACGTTTCCCGCATGCCGCCCAATTTGAGTGTCGACAATGTAGTTAATTTCTTTGAACAATTCGGCGTTGTCGAGAGATGCAAAGTCAGACCCCATTTCGCCATCGTCGAATTTCAAAACAAGTGAGTCCATTTTTCGTCAGTTTTAAATCTTTACAACGCAATTCCCTTTCCGTTTGATATTTCTTCACTGTTCCGTCAATTCAGTTCGAAATCATACAAGTTTTTTGCGATTTTCATGAAATTCTGGAACATATTCCTTCGATTTTTCTCCTTGCGTGAGTTTGAATCAAAGTTTTTGCTGAGAATTCCGGGTGGTAAATAATATTCAAAGTCGACGCCAAAATCGCGAAACATTTCACAGATAAAATGTTTTTCGAACGATTTCTTGAAGAATTTCATTCTGTAAGCACAATCATTTTTAACCAGGGATGCAGTGAGCCTCCTGCTGAAACAAAACGTTTGGATGGGATCATACAAACTTCAAATAGGAAAAGGGAAATGGAATAATCCAGGTATGCAAAAAAAATTCATTATAAAGCAACAACAAAGAATTTCTAAGTTCATTTTCGAGTTGCAAGGCAACTGGTATATTCTTTCTCTCAATTAAAACACAAAATCGCGCGAAAATAGATGGCGTAGTGCACAAATGATTGAAAAAAACTAAAAAAAACGCTTTCTTAGTAAGTTTCTAATAATTAAATTGCACAATTCAGCGAAATAGCCAAATAGTCAAAATATTCGAAAAAATCAGTCATTTTTCGTACGTCTTTGATATTTCATTTTTAGGAATCAGAACTGGATATTTTGTTTTGTTTATACATGAAAGAATATTTCTGAAAAGTCGACTTTTCCATAACATGAAAATAATCGCATCACGAACATCGTCCCGGTGGCTTCAATAAAGTTTTAATTTCCAGGTCCCTCGACACCGAAAACCGACGCGGACAAAAACCCACAAAAGGTGGCAGACGAACTAGTATTTGCGGATCTTAAAACAAAGCTGCAGGCTGAAACAACGTTCGAGGGTGAACTATCAACCTTCTTAGAAACGGTACAACAGAGTGAGGAGAAAGTTGAAAACGATTGGCAAGTGATTCACTCCAGTTTGCGGGAAGCATTGAAGCCTGTGTTCCCACGCTGTGAAATATATCGTTTCGGCTCGTCGATAACGGGGCTGTGTCTGAAAGGTAGTGACATTGACATTTACTTGGACATATTGGAGCCAATAAACAGCGACGATTCCAAGACAGGATGGACGCCGAGGACATTATTCAAGGAAGTGAAATACTACTTGTACAAGCGAAGAGAAACTTTCGATAAAATCATACCGATTCCCAAGGCAAAAACTCCGATAATCAAATTTTGTCATTCAGTGACATCGACCAATTGCGATATATCGTTTAAAAATAATCTTGGAGTGATGAACAGTCAGCTTATAAAACGTTTGCTTTGCGTTGATGTGCGGCTCAAGCCACTCATGATAATAATCAAATTTTGGGCTAAAACTTGCGAGTTATCGGGTCACGGTAAATTCACGAATTACGCGATCGTCATGATGGTAATATTTTATCTGCAGCAGCCAGAAACGAACATGTTGCCGAGCATCGTAGATCTTCAGAAGAATTTTGAGCCGGGCTACCAATGGGCATGGAACTTTGATACAAACATTAAATTCCCGTGCTCGGAGAATGAGGCGAGTATCACGGAGTTGCTCGTTGGTTTCTTTAAGTTTTACGTCAATTTCCCCTTCGATCAAAAGCTCATATGTCCGTCGGACGGTCATGCGCATTCGCGGGCCGATTTCGCGAAGGTCTGCGCCGAGAAGGCAGCGGACACGGACCCATTGCAGCTGAACCATCCGATTTGTGTGCAAGATCCACTGGAGCTCGATTGCAACATAACGAGCGGTGTTACGGCCAAGATTCTCGTGGCGTTTCAGAGTTTTTGCGCGGTCGGTGTCGAGGTTTGTGAGCGTGCCTTGAAAAACAAAGACAAACCGTTTTTACTGTCGTTATTCACGACGCTCCCTGCGGCCCAGCAAAATTTAGCTTCGGCGAGAATCACGATATTCGCTATGAAGACTTTGTCTGTCGGGTTGCCGCCGGATTTCGAATCGAGAAACGACATCGAAGATAAAGAGAAATTCGCCAAGGACAACTGGTACAGACTAACGCAGCGCTTTGTCGAAGATACTTTGAGAAATGTCTTCAAACTGGAGGTTCAAGCGACCAAACTAAATCGCGAAGCGAAGCAACGAAAAATCGTGAAAACTTCGGACGTGCATTCGAACGATTCCGACGAAATAGAACTCGAGTGCACCGGCACTTATTGCCTCATCGCCGGACGGAAAACCAAAAGTTCCTGTCTCGATCCAAGCCTCAGTCCCATCGCCAAAGAAGCTCTCATTTCCGAGGAATTATTGAGCCAGCAGAAAAAGGCCGGTGTTAAACCTGCGAACATCAACTTTACCTGCACCATTATCAGAGAAGAGAATCCCGTGCGATTAGTTGTACAAATGGTAGATCGTAAGAGTGCCAAAAAAAGCTTTAGACAATTTGCTTCTTTCTTGACCACCAAGATGCCAATTATTATTAACAAGGAATTGTTATACACTTTACAGTACAATAAACCTACGACTTTGTAATTCAACGAATAAAATTATACAGGTCCGACCTGAATATCTTTTTATCCTTTTTTTTCCCTCACTTGCTCTCCCTCTCGCGCGAAAGGAAGCTTTGAGCTCGATCGGTAAGAACGAAATCGCTGGCTCAGTTGATACACACATAATCCTTTCACTCACACACACTCCGCAGTAACACACATATCGTCGTAATCGCAATACACACTACACGAGTTGTACACACGATGAAAAAAGTGACATGGCGACCACAATGCCAAAGAACGTAACTGGCAGAAATAATAAAATCCAATAAATCAAAAAAGAGTTTCTCGATCAGCGAGACGAGAGTTTAACCTGCAATTTTGCACGAATGTTTTCATTAACGAGCGGAGATAATAGTATCGATTTTTATTTGTTGGGAAACTGAAAGAAACTATAAAAATAAATGATAGCTGTGGTAAAGCATCGGGGCTATTCGTAGGTCCCTAAAAATCTTATCTCTAACGTTTTCCTCTATTTTGGTTAAAATTGTCATTGGCTTCTGTTCGAAACGGGCCATTTCTTGAGAAATTCCTTTCCAAAGTGATTTGTTGATTCGCCGGTGTCTAATTTTCAACGTGTCTAATTCGCACCGAAAAATCCGAAGATGAGCGAGGTAAGCGCGAGTAGCCAAGTTCCTAAAGATTCGAACGTCGAGAAGCCGGGGGAAAAATCGTCCGAGGCAGCAGAAACTCGGGAGGGAAGCTCCGATGATAATAAATTGGACAACGACGACGTGCAACGCGCCATTGAAGGACTCGCCGACATTCCCGATGACAAACTGCAGGAGTTCCTCAACGACAAAGATTTCATCGAAGGATTAGACGTCGTGGACGCATGGGAAGGAGGCACCGACAAATCACCCTCTTCTTCCAAAGGAACACGTACCAAGGATCGTGAACACACCAAGTCATCGAGGTAGCCGAAGGGAGAGCGACACGTATTTTGCCCGAGACAACTCGTTGATGCTCAAACTTGAGAAATAATGAATAATTATATATTTATTTGAATAAGACTAAGGAACCCATAATGCTAAGAAATTAGAAGTAAAATTATTGTTGCGTGTGCAAAAAATTGAAAAATACCTTTTGAAAATTTTGAAACATGAAAAAAGAAAATGCTGAGACAAAGACAGAAGAAAATTAAGAAATTCCAATGGATTAGATATTTTTTATAAGATTGTTTATTTTCTTGGTTATCAACAAAATATTTAAACTTTTTTCAGTGTTTTTTATGTGTATATTTATGGCATATTTGTCAGGCTGCAGAGTCTCTGTAAAATAAGTTTTGTGATTTAAAAAGATGTGATAGCAACAGACCGATTGTAGGGAGCGTCCAAGGAGAGAGCGTAGGAGTTCGTACAATCGAGACCGAGACCGAGAGCGCGCGAGGAGGGAGGAAAGGAGACGCGAGGACGTGCGGCGCGATCCGTCCAAGAGTTCCAAAGACATTGAACGAGATAAAATGCGCACGAAAAAGGACACCGCAAGGAAAATGCTCGCGGAGAAGGAGAAGGCGATCAAGAATCTTCTGGAGTCTGACGACGTCGTACCACCCGGCACGGAGGTTGAAGCCATTCAAAACATCACGGACAAACAACAGATTTCTGAGCGAACGTCAACGAGGAGCAGGAGGAGCCGCGAGCGGAGGAGAAGCCAGGAACGACGGCTGCTCACTTCACCTAGAAGAAGAAGCAGCGATAGGATTAGATTAAGTCCCGCTCGTCGTATCAGTGATGAGAGACGACCGCTCAGAGTCACGCCGGAAAGACGAAAAAGTTGGGAACGCCGCGCCAGCAGAGACAGAAGTCTCGAACGTCACAGACGGCGTGAAGAACGGTAAGAAAATAATGGAATTCTTATTTATTTTACTTTTTCTTTCCCATCACTTTTTCTTATTGGTCTGATTTTTAAATTGGTTTATTCGAGAGATGCTTATTCAACTTTTTCCAATGGCAAAAATCAATATAAGAAACGGTGTGTATGTTTTGATGGGAAAAGGTGGGATAATTCGTGCCGAAATGAAATTAATGAAGAGATCTTAGTAAAATGCATTGGCGGTCGAATAATTTCGCAGCGAAATGAGAAACGCTGCCCGCAGAAGCAGATCGCGCGATCGTCACAGAAGCCGAAGTGGCGATCGTTACAGAAAGCGTTGGAGTCGTTCGCCGAATGCGCGGCGTTCGACGAGCAGAAGACGTTCGACTTCGAGACGTCATAGCCGCACGAAATCGCCGGATCGTCGAGTGACGAGAAAGCGTTCGCCGTTTATCAACGAGATCGCGAGACAATTCGGCGCCGAGGGGCTAATGCAAGGAGGACAAACACCAGGATTTTTGCCTGGGATTCCGCCGCTTATGAACGCAGGATTTTCTCAGGATCAAATAGCGCCAGTTCCACCCCCAACATCCATGCAACAATTTATGCACCACCCTGGTCCACCCGGACCATCGGGAATGCACATGCAGCAGGTAGGAAGCCAGCAATTCCTCAATTTCGATCCAAGAGCGCCGATCAATTTTGAGGCAGCAAGAGGACCCCTTCTCCACACACCACAACCTGATTTTTCCGCGGCCGCGGTCATGTACAACCAAACGAATCAGTCGAGACCTCTGCAGCAGCAACAACAAGCTCCGATCGGACCCCCGATGCTGTCGATGCCGATGACATCGCCTCAGCCAGTCCCCGCCCCCGTTGAATCTTCCGCATCAATGAGCTACATCCAAAATCGAGGCGTTCCCACAATTCCTACAGAAACCCTTCAGCTCCACATGGAAATGACGAATCGTCGTGGCAAATCACCGAACCCATCCTACACAAATCTCCACTCGAAATCATCGGCGTACAATGGGATCGAACCACATCATCTGGAACGCCTGAAAACTCCTGACCCGCCGGTCATCTCAAAAGTAACAATAGTGTTTCAAACATTTATTCGTAAAACCCATAAAGAGAACTTACTGCAAACTAAATACAAGATCTCTTACTTATCAAAAATTCAAACACGTTACAGCCTTTCGAAAAGACGAGTTTGTCCAGCCTCTTGGAAGCATCGGTGTCTGCTAAAGGTGCGCACCACTTGCTTTTACTTTTTCACTACTCAACCCGAGTTTCCTCCTTTGCATCGACGCTGGGCCAGCATTGTTCTCGAGTCGAACTAACTTTTGTAATCCGCATATCAAATTCCTGCTCAGGGTGATCTATCAATTGTTCAAGTGCGAGAAACCTGACGAAAAACCGGATACACGTTTCCCTGCCCGGGCTTGATATTTCGAAACTAAGAAAAGTTACCTTTTGGTCTTTGACCAATAAAAAGAAACTCGTAACTTATATTTTTCATGAAATATTGAGCCTCTCTGCATTAAACGTGTAGCAGGTTTTTTTTTTTCATAATGGATACATCCCCTTAATATTCACAATAGTTTCTGCCAAGTTTCAAGCACCAATTGGACCTGAAGATTAATTAACACCACAGCATGCCTTGTTAACGGAGAGAGATATTTATAACTATAGATTGCATCGACATTGGCTGATTTATGCAAATTTTTCGATGTTATGGTTCAATCGAGAGTTTCCGACCAATGTTTTCTATTCGATTTTCTTGCACCACGTGCTCTTTTCTTCTTTGAAAGGTTTTCTACGAATTCACCACGTAGCTAGTCTCCAAACCGATCGATGGCAAAATGATGGCAAAGCCAAAAGGCAGCGGAACGATCAAGTGTGAAGAAAATCTGGGCGGAGAAATCGTAGAGTATTTTTCGACGAACAGAATAAGATGCTGTGCATGAAAATCGGTTTAGTAATTTGTTGAAAAATTCGCATTGCTCAGTCGGTGGTTTTGCGATCTATTGTTATTAAAACGTTGTCACGTCGTGATCGAAATTCTTGTCGTGAAACCGTTGTGAAAATTTCGCGATTATTTTGCCGGCTCGTGACAGTAGTTACCGCGAATGAATCGCACTGGAAAGTGGATGTTTTTTTCATCTTTTCAATTTTTTTAGATTCGTCCACCGTTCCAGTTTTGTATCCAGGTGAGAATATTTTTTCTCTTTTTTGTTTGTCAGCAACGAGTTTGACTCATTTGAATGCTGATCTGCCGGAATCTGAAAATTCAAACGGGAGGAAAGAATTGTCGTGGTTTTATTCTTTTTATACACAGTGCTCCGAAAAAAGTTGGTGCATGATGAACGGTTGAGCGCGAAAAACAATAAATAAAAGAAACATCAAGTGACTGTAAAATAAGAATGAAACGAGTGCGACATTTAACGATTTGTGAATGATATTTATGTTTTCTCATTTTCGGACACGATCAGGATTCAATCCGGAGATATTGCGACAGTGCGAGCTTGCGTTGCGCGAGTTACCAGCAGAAGATCGACGCTTCAAGATCAAAGGGAGATTCTTCTTCGATCCGAGAAAAGACGATGCGAAGCCTATAATCCAGGACTCTGGCTCCAACTCGATATTGCTGCGTGCCGGCAGGGGCAAATTGCTTTGGGAACCAACGGAGAAAACGCAAAACTCGACGGAGACATCGCGAGCGTCCGTGGAAACTCATCAGAAAATTTGCCAGACGGACGAAACTGCGACAGAGAGTAAAGCTGTGCAGGTCGAGATAAAACCAAAGACCGCTGACTTTGGCCAGCAATTATTCCCGGGCGATCTCCAACAAGCAGCGAAAGAAGAATCGAAACGTCCGATAATGGATCGTCTGGATTGGAACGTTCGGGAAACTTATGACTATCCGAACGACTTAAGAGACACCGATGACCTGCGCTGGACGTTGAACAATTGGTCGAATCGTGGGCTCTCGCCGTCTGACGTATTGGAAGTAGATCGCAGAATAAATACGCCTCCTTCGAGCGCAATGGGCCGCGGTGATCGTCGCGGTATGAACATGCCTTCGTCCACTCGTTCCCGGGACAATTATTCCTTGCACCGAAGCTCATCGCGCGAGCATTACTCGCGCGATCGTTTCAGTCCATCATATCGACGATCGATCGAGCGTCAAGAAGACTTCCACGATGTGAGAAGCGATCATAGTCGAGGAGAAAGTCCAATGGTTCTCGAGGATCCACCGGACGAAGTCGAAGTTATCGACGACGATCATTACTCGAGAGGCTCGGATTGGCGATCGCCTCGAGGTAGTTCGAGCTTCGGACCGACGAGCGCTCTTCAAAAGCTTCGGAATCTACGAGGAAACGTTTCCGGTAGACCGTATCGTGGAAGAGGCGGATTTTGTGGCAAATATTAAAAAACCACGTCGCCCGAGAATAAGACACGCCAAAAAAATAAACAATCAAGAAATTGTTTGTTTTTTTATGGATTCAGAATTAATTGCGTGGCAATTAATAGTGAAATTTATCGAGCGATTGACCGACGATCGATTTGACTAATAAAATCCCAGTGAAAGATAGTAAATCTACAGAGTGAGCTGGAAGATTTTTTTTTTTCATTGGACCATCATTCGCGAGTGGATACTAAAAATCTTCCTCGAAATCTTCGATCTAATCTTTTGCATGTCTGAGTGTTTCCGAATCCAACTTTGAGCCATTTCGAGGCAAAATGGATTATGAAACACAACACACTGTGGTTGAAAGTCCCGTTTCCTAAAGTCCTTAACACTTCGGGTAGGCAGCGAGGAGACAGATCCTCGTTTGCCCATAAACAGGATGCAGAGTAACTTTTTTATAAAGCGAAAAACTTCTTTTGCATCGATGGTGATTTAGCCGTTCGGCGTATTCGTCTTGATCAAATATTTTCCGTGTAGATAACAGTAAACAAAAAAAACATCGAAAAGATTACTACGTTAATGACTGTGCGTAAGAGTTAAAGAATAAAATAGATATTTTTTTTCCATCCCAATGAGCGCGTAGATGTCGCACTCCCATGATATGATTAGCATTTGTTGTTTTTTGGTTCTCAATAAAGAGTTTTTTTTTCCACCTGCGCGTGTGCAAAGCTGTCATTGTATAAAGGTTTGTTGGAAAAAAAAAAAGATTTCTTCTCACTTCAATTTTACGTGAAATAAAAAACAAATGACCGTTGAGTTTAGGCAGAGCGCCGCTGCATCGGAATTTCAACGTTTCATTATTTCGAACAGTGTCGTCACGAAACTATACTTGTACACAGACAGACACACGAGCGAGACGAATATATGTACAGATTATTGCTGCTGAATAAAAAAGAATTATCAATGCCATCGTATCTGAAGTATAAAAAGTGTTTCTTTATTTATAAAATTAAGAATCCGAAATAATTCGAATTTACTGGCGCAGAGACGGTCTCACATTCAAATTTCCCGCCATAACGATGGTGACGCCTGTAGCGTTGGAATGACGAACTAAAAGTCGGTTGGTAATGCCGTTGGATGGGGAAAAAATTCGAACGTGTTGCAAGGAATGGAGAAATTTTGGGAAACGATGGAAATTTGATCGAAGAGTACGAAATAAAAATGTTGCAAAGGAAAAGAAGTATTCGAGGGGATCGTGGTTGGAAGGAGGATGAAAAAATCTGAAAATATGGTCGAAATGAGATCGACTGGCAGTTGCGTTCGTTGGATTTTCTTGTCGTCAAGCGAGCAGTTACACAGTTGGCAGAACTGTGATTGAATCGGGACACGAGAGGCCGGCGGGGTGGGAGGTGGGTATTGGGTACAGCGCCAATACAATGGTAGCGGGCGTCTCGCGAACCAGGTGGGGCATGGGACGTAAGGCTCCATGTTCGCCCGTGAAAGCGATGCGGTGTGCCCGCGGTTAGGGCGTGCAGTTCTCGTGTTCCTCGTGCGGCATCGCGGCATTTTTTTTTAATCAAACAAACATACGAAACAAGCCCGAAAGTAAAAAGGTGTATAAGCCCGCTCGGTGGATCGGTATCGAGAATCGCGATAATAACGGGGATTAATTCGTGATTTGGTGAGTGTGATATACGTTTAACGGTGCAAAGACGCTGGGCGTCGTGGGTTGACGATAAATACAAGTGCGCGCTTAAGTGTGTGTGCGTGTGTGCGTGCGTGTATGTCTGTGTACGTGTGTGTGCGTTAACGAGAAAGAGAGACAGAAGAGTCTCGACGACGACGACGACGACGACGACGACGACGACAACGACGTCGTCGACGAGGAGGAGGACGAGGACGTCGAGTTTTAGTGCGTCGGTGGATATTCGTCGAAGCGTGTCGTCTTCTCCCCTTTCGCGCCCCTGACGCGATTTTGAAACAACAACGGGGCGAGCGCGGATGCACCAATTGTGAACGAAGAAAACGGAGTTAAATAAATAATAAAAGGAGAAAAAGAGAGAAAAAAAACGAGCAAATAATATAAATAATAATAATAATAATAAAGACGTGAGAGGACGGAAACCCGCCAAACACGTCGTGTCGCGATTCCGCGCGCCCGAGATACAGAAAGAGAGAGAGAGAGAGAGAGAGAGAGAAGGGAAAGAGTGAAAAAAAACGTGTGAGAAAGAGAAAAATATAAAAAATAAAAGTGCGCGTCCAGGGGAAGGGGGGAGAAAGATCAGAGCCTTATCGTCGTCTGCCGGCGCGCCTCCCAGCGGACGATCTACCTACACGTAGAGATCGTTTCCAAGTGCGCGTGAAGTGAGAAAAAAACGAATACACGAGGATAGATCGCGTGTGTGGCCTCGGAGAATATTGACCAAGAAACGAATAAACGGAAGAAATAATACTTGCAGCGCAGAGCTTTACGCGGTGACAACGAGGTTTGTGACGTACGACTTGATATTATTCCTTACCATTTACTCCTATACATAAATATCACCCATCTCGCTCTCCTTCTCTCTCGCTCTCGCTTTACACTCCTCTCTCTGTCTTCCATAGCGTCGAGCTGAGCAGTGCTGCTTGCGCGCGAGACACTATAAGCAAACCAAGAAAGAGAGCAAGCAGCGAGAGAGAGAGAGAGAGAGAGAAGCGGAGAAACTGCCGATAGCCCAGTGTGGGGGTTTTGTTATTATTTTGCCGTGGTGCTTTTGACCCTTTGCGCGGGCGAGTTCACTGTGCACCGAGGATGCGGGGGTGTTCGGTTTCGCGCGTGTGTTTCCCTCTGTCCGTCTGTCCTGCATAACGCCAAGAGCGCGCGTGTCGATTCTTCAGATATATATCTATTTAAATATACACACACACACACACACATGTATGCGTGGATACACGGGAATCGTCGTTATTCTGCGTCAAGGGGCGCTAGACACGCGGAATCTTTATTTTTCAGTCCATGTTGCCTCGAGAGCTTGACAACCGTTTTTTTTTCACTCTCCATTTTCATCATTCGAAATAAAACATTTCGAGGCTTTTTTTACCCTCGCAATTCTTCATTATCGAGCTCGTTTTTCTTTTTACGTTTTTTCGACTACTTGTCTACCGAGAAACACGTTTACATCGTTTATATACAACGAGCAACTTACGCGCGCAGCTAGCGGCCCGCAGTCGTCGTCCGCGTTTCGACGAGCTACCGTCGCGACGTGCAGACGTCATGGGGAGGGGGGAAACAGCGTTTTTTTTCTTTCTCGTATTTTCTCGCGCGTCCCTCGTCTCTCTCTGGAAAATTTGTAATGTTTTTTTTCAACATCGTCCATCACGAAACGAAGTGGCCGAAAAATGGATGAAATTCCGGTATTAATATGACTTTATTATTGTTTTCTTCGTTTCGGAGAATATAAATTCGCCCAGCTCTCGAAAACTTTCGAACGCTAATTTCGCGCTGATTCGCCCTCTTCTTTCCTCTCCGACACTGCGCGAGGGGAGAACACGAGCGTGTCTGTTCTTTTTTGTGTTGTTCGTTACACACAGCCTATTCGTACGACGACGCTCTTCGATGTTTGTGTGTGCGCGTTCGTCAGCCCGAGCGAGAGAGAGAGAGAGAGAGAGACGGAGGAGGAAAATTGAGCCTCGTATACCACGTGATCAAACGTTGTCAGGCTCCCTAGCAATACGCAACTCTGTCTCGCTCCCTCCTCTCGATCGCGCGCTCGTGCACCAATGGCAATAACCCGATTCAAATGCGAGATCGAGAACAATACGAAATCTCGAAAATTCGACCAGACTAAAGAAGAGAAAAAAAAAAGGAGAATGAGCCCCGAAGGCGAGAGAAACAACGCTTCTCTCTTTTCACCGACTTGTTTCCATTTGTTAGGAGCGACGCGTGCGAGCGATTACACATTGTTGTCAAGCGCCGTCTTTTCCTCGAGAAATCACGCAGTTACTTTTTTCTCCGTTCTCTCGTTTTTTAACGTTTTTCTTTTCTTGGGCAACAAAAAAAACACGATAAAGAACGACGTGAAAATTTATATATACAATTATGATACACGCGCGTCCTCGATTTAACGAGAATTCGTGCGCAGACATTTACGAATGTACTCGAACATGTGGAGCTAAACGTTTAGCCTCGGAATTCATATCTAACTCCGTTAAATAGGGACAAAAATGCAAAAGCGCGTGGTGCTGTCACAACACCATCCTCCCCTTTCTCTCCCCTCGCCCCCACTTCTTCTCTCTCCTCGCCATACCAATTTCCGACATTTTGAATGCCCCTTTACGAAACGTTTGTGTCTCGCGAACGTGCTCACGTGCCATTCGTACTCAAGCCCCCACAATCGCGTCTCCTCTATATACTTTTCTAAATTTTTACCTACACCTTCTTTTCAATAAGTTTCAGAGAAAATAACCAACAAACAAATATTCTTTTTCACGCGCTTGCTTGTGTTCTTGGACGACCATTGCGCCCGAGTCGTCTCGACGGTGTCGGAACGCGGAAACGCTACGACGTTCCCTCCCTCCTTCCTCTCTCCGCTCCTTCCCTCTTTTCTCCTCCGCCTTGCCCCTAATATGCTGACGAGGCTCACCGCATCGTGGCGGGAATTTGAAAATTATACGCCAAGGAACAATAAAACAAAATATCGTGCTCACCCATTAGCAACTTAAACTTTTCAACTCTGACGTGACAAAATATCGTGCTCACCCATTAGCAACTTAAACTTTTCAACTCTGACGTGAAACTTCGTGTTTTTTGCTTTTACTTGCAATCTATACACATTTATGGATGTTTCCGAGCTATCCATTCTTTGCTGACCGTTCCCAACAGTTCGCGTTGCTTTGAAGAATTTTTAAAAAGCAAAAAAAAATGGAATATTGATTGTTGATTTTTTTTTCTTTGGAAAATTAAAAAATTTATTCTTTTGGTCCATTTTGATGAATTGCGAAATCGAGTCTCGTCCGATTTACACCGGAATGTCAAATTTCTTTGTTTGGGAAATTCATCCATTGGGATTTCCGAGCCAATTATTTGACGATCGGGAAATTTGTTTACGAATCATTTTTCTTTATGAAATCCATTCGCCGGACACTTGAGGGAATGTGCATGTAAATAAATGTTAGAAATGAGAAGAGAGTTTGGATTTTTCGAGCGGATAGACGTTCGAAAGAAAAAGATGTGAGCAGCAGCAGTGAGAAAGGAATTTTTTTCACGTTGCCACGATCATCTGTTCGCGGTCGAATGAAATCGTACTTTGCCAATTCCCTCGGGTATTCCGGTCGACCGGAATTAACGCCTAACGTAAACACAACACTTGTCGAGTCGTGGCGTTTGGATAATTAATGTTTTCGAATCATTCGACTCACGGTTATCGCTGGTTTTTTTTTTTTACTGTAATTAACGATAGAAAAATGAACGAAATTCTCATGCTGCGTGTGTTGAAAATGTTGAAAATGTCGTCAACGTTTTCCCATCAAGTTTGCGGCTCGACTTGGGAGCAGGATTTATTCTGCGATTTTTTATTATATTTCGTGAAAATGTTAAATTTGCCTTACCGGCAAAACAAATTCTCTATCATCGGAAAGCCTTCGTACGCGTGTACGAAGAATAAGAAAGAAAAAATGAAATTGAGCGAATTAAAACGATTTAGTTTTTCGTCGTATCCTCGTCATCAATTGGGGTCAAAGATCAAATGCGGCGTGTTGAGGATGCTCAATTTATCGAAACGTCCGCGTGCCTTCCTGCCCGGTAGCCCGTACCGGAAGTCGTGCCCATTGTCCGTAGTCAGGCATACCGGAAGGACGCAACGACCACTGACGCTCTCGCGAGAGAGCCGTACAGAGAGAAAGAGAGAGTTAGAAAGGATGAAGAGCTTCTCGTATTACGATCGATAAACGTTTCACGTGGTATTACCAATTCCTTGCATCGATAACGAATCCTTTTTTTCATTTCCATCATTTTTCGCCTTTTTATTTGCCTTTCGCGATGATAAACCACCTTCTGCTGTCGCATATGCAGCGGAGGCGATCGACGTCACTAAATTCTTCGAACACGATCGATGGACCGTCCGACGATTCATCCGGCCACTTGAAAATTCATATCTCGTTCGTGATAATCTCCAAGAATGCCAGACACTCGACGATCCAGCGAAATTGCCATTTTCTCTAAAAATTCACGAAATTATTTAAACAATGATATTCGGTCAAGAAATATGTCAAGATCAGCTGATAGTTGTCAATCGCGTAACTCTATTTCGCCTCTTTACGCAGTGATGATGCTGAAATTTGCATCGTTCGAATACAATGAATTTCTGTTTTTTTTTTTCTTTTAGCAGAACTCGTAATTATTATTCAATATTTGGTCTGGACAACGAGACGATCCTCCCTTGCCATCCAATAACTTAATCGACACGAAAAATTGCCATAATTTCAAAAATTCAATAAATAATTAATAGATCAAATATTTTTCGTTGAATATCAACGTTGCAAACTTCATCATTCATTCCACTGCGTCGTCACGCAGTGGAATGAATGATGAAAATTTCAAATTTCATTCTTTATACACGTGTTTTCATAATATTAAAGTTTGCATCATTGGGATACAAAGAAAAATATATTTTTCAATAATTATTTTGATAATTAATTCACTCGTTCAGATTTTTCGAGTAAATTCAGTTTTTGATCGGCAAAAATGTCTGTTCCATTGTCTTTGACAAATAATGTATGAAAATTTTGTGCCCTCCTTTGAAAAATAATCACTTTTCGTTGCGTTCCAACGATGCGTTCAACGTCGTGTGTTTTCTCCTGTTTTTGACAAAATTTCTCAATAGAAACTGACATTCTTCAAAAATATTTTCATTCGGCATTTTTATTTAATCGAATTTAAATATGTATTTCGAAATTTTGGTAAATCGTAATTTCGTCATAAAAATTGAATATAATCTGTAAAAAATGGAGAAAGGAGGATTAGCTCGCGGTTGTGCCAATATTTATATAAATATTCCTCGTTTGCTCTGATCGTGGGCGTTTCAATGACGCAGTTTGTACGAAAAAACTGCGAGGCCGTATGGCATTTGGTATACGTGCAAGAATCAGAGTGTTTCCGACACGATACGAAAGTGATGACGATCGATCAACCTGCTTTTCCGACAGACTTGCGAAAAGTGAAGTACGAAAAGCCTCGAATTTCTCTCTCTCCTCCTCTCATTCTTTTCTCTCTTCCTCGCGTGTGCGCGTCGCGACAGAACCTTGAGTTTCCGGTCAAGGTACGGTCAGCCCTCAACGACGATGCATCGAGGTTGAGGTTTTTTTTTAAATAAGTAGCAAAAAAGACGAAGAATCGGTGATTTGTGAAAATTTGATATGAAAAGGAAAAGAGAAGCAAAAATCATTGAAAACTCCAAATTTTGTATTTTCCATGGTTCTGTATATGATGACAAAACATTTCACACACCCGATGGACTTGTTTTTTATTTGCACGTAATATCTTGGCGACAAAGTAAAGAGTGTCCGCGCGCAAGGGCAAAATGGATCAGGGAACTAATAGGAAGGCCAACTTGTAAGTCACAACGTGTCGCGAAGTTTTTTCTCCTCCTGCCCCCGCGACCGCTTCCGGCTTGGCTCCAAAAATCTCAGATTTTTATAGCCACTGTCTTCCCTTTATCGTCGACGCAGAGTGCTCGAGAAAAGTGTAGCTTGCGAAAAAGAGACGAAAAAAAGCGAGAAGGGAGTAAAAAAGTGCAAAATGTCAATGCAGCGGACGCGGTGGTGAGGGAGAGAAAAAAAACCGTCGTGGCGAGTCCTGAATATGAAGAGTGAAAACAAACGCTGAAGACGACGAGGTAGGAAGAGTGCAGCAAGCAGCCACCTGCTGCAACATCGTGGACGGGAAGAATTATATTGGCCCGCGTCCTTCGATCCAAGGGCCCAAAAAAAAGCCAAACAAGAAAAACAAGTTTCGAAAGAAACAAAGAGAAAAATAAGACTCGAAAGGTTGGGGCAAGCCTAGAATAGAAAATAAGAAAGAGTTTTGTGTCTGGAAGGGTCGGAGAAAGATTGAGAAACATTCGCGATCTAAGCATCCCAAAGAAACGAGAGTAACCGGAGAAATTAATCGTTTTTCAACTAAAACAAATAAATAATAAATAACGATTGATAACAAATTATTATTTTCTGCTTTAAATTTCAAAATGATGGAAAATTTTATCTCCATCGAACTTTTCCCGTTCGTTGTTGCATCGAAAAAACGTTCCACCAGCTTGGGCTGCTATATAAAAAAAAAAGCAGGCCCGACATGTCATTGATGCAGAAATATTGTTGAATTGGAACGAAATTAGAGAAGATTTATAAAGACCAACCCGACTATGGTTAAGGGGCCATTCACTGTGTCTATTAATTTTCATTAGTTAAAAATCGTGCCTAAATGGTGTGTAGCGATAGCCTTCGTGTGTACGCATCTCGACCGTTAATCTCGTCGTTTTTGGGCGAGCGATCGTTTCGCGAATGAAATATCCGAGACGCGAGCGCGCACCTGCCCCCATAAAGACATCGTGGCTAATATATATCCTCGGTGGAGGTAACCCAAAACTTAGGGACAACCTCACGTAACCACGATAAACAACGAGGGGCCATCGCAAAAGAAGTGCAAAACTAAAGGGAGCCTCGAATCAGCTGTCGCGAACAATGCCGCGAGCCCTTCGTGTGCACACATGGAAAAAAAAACGTCAAAATTCACGTGAAAATGACTCTGGGCGCGGATTAAATGCAGGGATCCGAAAATCTGGAGAAAGGGATTTTTATACCATCGGCGATTAGTCTAATAATAATAATTCAAAATTATTTCGCTCACGAACGAATGATTAACACATTTACAAAATTCCAGCAATAAAAATAACGAAAAAACCTCGTGACTCATGTCATCCAAAGAATCGCCTCTGAACGTGACATTCTCCTCAAAAATGGGACCTTAATAATAATGTCTTAACAAAAATATTGAGTTTCATGTGTTTTTAAATTTATTTGTCGGTTTTTGTAAAATGTTTCATTGCACTATTGTTGTAACTTTATTTTCATTCGATCTAAATAATTCGACGAGATACCAAGGTTTTACGAATTAAACTTCTGCATATTGCATTCGTACGTTTATTTTTTTGTTACTTCTCCTTACACGAAGCTTAATTGGAGTGTTGAATTGTAAAACTCCATACATTTCATAAAGCGAGTCTCGTGAGCTTGAAATTCTTGTCGGGTGTACAATTCGTCCGTCGACGTTTATCTCGTTTTTTGTTTTTATCTCTTATTCAGATATTAATTCGACGTTCAAATAAAAGCGATAAGTCTCTGCTAACAGCAATATTGCTTGAGTATTTTTCTTCGATTCGTCATTGCGCGGAGAGCACGATTTGTTTTTTCAGCTTTTGAGAGCAACTTGAACACGTTATCAATTTCGATAAAGCCGCGATTTTGATGCTAATGCACAATTGTGCATTGTTACAAGTTCGAATAATTTTGCGCACGAAATACCATAGAAAATCGACGCTTTCGTGTTTTTTATGTTTACAAGATCGCAACTACCGGCGTCTGAACTCGTTTCCAGTCGTACGAACAAAAATGGAAATAGAAATAAAAAAAAACGGAAATAAAAGAGCGAAAAACACAGCTGGCCCACGGCGCAGTTCGTGTCGGCCTCAACCCTTGCCGGGATTCACGTTTTTCAGCTGGGATTCTCTCTTTCCCTTCCCCTTTCTCTTCTTCTATCTGTCTTCGTTAATACGAATTGTGGCCCCTCCGGATCGTTTTCGAACGTGGACAAACACCCGGCTGGATACGCAT
>JBAJMU010000008.1:5653588-5663629 GCA_037952995.1 Hyposoter didymator
AAAAAAAAAAAAAAAAAACAGCCGTACGGCCTTGATTATTAAAGTCGAGAACATGTGGACAAAATGTTGACAATTAATTGTAAATCTATTGATAAAATGAAAAGTTTCATTGGTCGAAAGCCAAACTGCACTTTTTCCAATCTCTGTGACGAAGAAATCGATTTTCTCATTCTTACGTTTGAATTTTCTGGAAAATACTATTTTTACGAGATTGAGATATTTATTTTTACATGATTGATTGATTTCGCCGCGACAACGTTTACTGTTGATGATGACATTTTTTTTATAATCGTCAAAAACATTTGGTTGCCTGTTTTATCCCGAAAACATTGTGAACGTTTATCAAACGCATTCGAGTTTTCTATGTACAAAGAGATCTATATATATTTCTCTTTGATAGAATTTCGAAACCGCTCCCGACAGCACTCGATACGAATTCGACAAGCCAAACTGGTGGTCGTCCGTCGTGACCGGAAGTCGACGAACGGAGAAATTACGAAATTGTAGGAACGTTTCGTACATCCTCATTTCCAGTTCTCTATTTCTCTTTCTCTTTCCCTTTTTCCATCCTGGCGGAGTGGCGAATCCACAAGATCGTGCACGTGCCCACATTGCTTGGGGCTTTTCTCTGCTGGGGGCAGGCGCGCCCACGAGAACACGTTCAACGTGAAGAGACTCGGTCCTGCCACTGCTGCTTACTCCGCGAAATTCTCTTTCGACTCGTACGACGAGACCAACCACCTCCGGCTACGTTATTTCCTCCTTCACGTTCTATATATATTTATACCTTTCGACGTCCAGGATTTCAGTCAGAATCGACAAGCCAGTGATCACCCCTTTTTATCATCTTTATCCTCCGTTTAATACGTTTCGAGCTTGTAATTTTCAAACGATTATTAGAATCCCTCGAAAATTATATTAAGCCTATGGATCAGCGAGCTCAACGCACCGCCAAGTTTTTAAATCAAATTTTTTCGACACCATTCTCAAAATCCTTCATTTTTACAGACTGAAGTTTATTTGCAGTCCCACGATGATTCGACCATTTCCGCGACAAAAAAGATCAAGTTTTTCGAAAAAATTGGACCGATTTCCATTAAATCGATGAATTATAAAAGTTTAAAATATTTTCCGACACGTTTCCATAGTTTGTTCAATAAATTGACGAATTTGAGAATTTTCCTTTTAATCCATCGTTCAAAAAGCCCTGTGGCATGGCGCCCTGTTGGTTTACCAATATTCAGTTGAAAATATTGAAATTGTTGCTAACTCTGACAAACGCCACGTTCACATCCACGTGTTGTCACAATGTTTGAATACTTTTGGAGCTCGCGCCGTTACAAAGTTACGAAAAATATTCGCCCGGTCGTGAACTTTCGAATTTACCAATCCGTCAACATTTTTCTGTCCTCGTTGCGTACTCGAGTCGTTGAAAATTTGACTGGCCATCCACAGTTGCTCAAATGTGCAAAAAAAAAAAAAAAGTCGAGACATGCTGAAAAGACGTTTCGTTGTGTACAAACCTTGCAAACGTCGACATCATTCTTTCGATACTTCGAACGTCCGTTCGTCATTAATTTTCAAGGATTGAATTTGAAGCCACTCGATTCTTGGCAAGCAGAACTGAGCCGTCAGTTTTTTCCACATGACATTAAAATCTCAGATAAAATTTTCGGAATTCGTAGAATCTCGTTGTACGTCTCGCGACCGCGCGCTGGCGTTTCGCGAAGTAGGAAATATAAAGCTGGCGGAAGAGAGCGAAAAAGCAGGCAGTACGAAGGGTAAAATTGGAACAAAATAAAACGATGCGGTCGATGAGCATCACATGATGTGCATTTAAAAAAAAGAGGAATGCGAAAATTGGCCATTTGTTAGTCATCGGCGCAGTTTATATGGCGAAAAGAATGAAAAAAATGTAAAAGTACGCGTGCCAATAATTGTTCGTTTGTTTTTTCGAACGACTGGCTGTGTGTGCACGACGTTGGGTTTAGTATCCCGGGAATGCAACGAAATTTTCATTTTTTTTTCCCCGAGCCAAAATATGAATTTCCGTATAAAAACTGTGGGAATTTGAAAATCTAGAAACTGATGAATGAAAAAAAATTGCTCGCATTCCAGCGATGCAAACTGCAATATCATGTGCGAGTGTGTGCTCTTGTGAGCTCGGCGTGCGTTTATGTACTTGAGCGTATTCAGATGCGCGAATGATGCAGGTCTACATGGCAAAACGAGAGAAGCAAAACCTATATGGAGCCTGGGAAGCATTTTTATCTCTTTCTCAAAAGAGCGAGAGAGAGAGAGAGGAGAGAGTCACAACATCGATCTGCTAACTGACCCGACTCTATTTAAAGCGTCGCATCCCAGATTTTACTACGTTACGAATTTTATTTCTGTTCTTCGCCATATCCTTCCAATTATATATGCAGCGCTTTATTCGATGATGAAAACGAGTAAGCTATCGTTTTACGTCGTTTACGTACTCGATCTGCTGGGATCCTTAAAGTTGGATTTAAATAATTTCATGATCAATCGCGCGTTCCAATGATGGCAATAATGTTTTTCAACTTCCGAATTACACTGTATGCTTGCGATCTCATCGACTATTTCCACGTACCCAAGAGGAAACATGTCAACGGTCCAGAGACAGGCTCCAAGATTTTTGAGAAACGGAGAAAATTTTGAAAAATCTGAATTTTGCATCGTTTGAAAGTAACGAAAGTTCTTTTTTTGTTTGTTCTATTTGAATTATTTTTTTTTTTTGGATTGTACGGGGATGTCCGTACAAAAAATAGGAAAAACGATGTGGAGTAGAATTAAAACGGACCACGAGACCGATGGGTCGCGTTAATATGAAAAACGATCAATCTTCATAGTCGTTCTCGCACTGGAAGGTTTTGTATTGAAGATTAAGGACAAATTGATGAGCAAATTGTATGGTAATTCAAATTAATTACATAAGCCGAAAACAGGCTTGGTTCGGGTACTTTAAGGGCTGTTGGAAGCAATGGTTTCTTGAAGGGTTGTACGAAACTCCCCCACACGAAGGGTTGAGCACTCTCTTGTTGCAGCAAAACCTTAAAGTCAAGGTTAATCGTATGTGTACTTATCCGGCGAGGTTTCCCTCGGGTTTAATTTAATTAAACAGATTAATTTTGTTCAGAATCAAGAGCGCATAATTGATAGGCTATTACCCTAATTGATTGTTTCAGATCAAAACATCACGTGGGGAATACAACAAATCTTGGATACAACGTGGTGAAAATATAACAAGTAACTGCAAGAAGGAGAATTGTCCTTTTGCCTTAACTCTCTCTCTCCCTCCTTTCTCTCAATCTCCCCCGCCCCCTGTCTCTCTCTCTCTCTATCTCTTGCATGCTTTGGAGACGGGAGGGAGTAAAGGATTATGAGAGGCAGCTAAAGTGACGAGCAAACGAGATAAGACGACGAGGTTGGATCGACCGAAACGAGGGGGTAGAAAAAAAGAGCGATTCCGAGGGTGTAAATAAGAGGGCAGTTGTTTCTCTCCCTCGAAATCTATTTCTTTCTCTTCTCGTATGCAAGCTCAAATTGACGAAGAGAACGAGACCGGGCCGGGGGTTGGAGAGACCCGAAGGAGGGGAGGACGAGGACGAGGAGGCGGAGGTGGTGGCGGAGGAGGAGCAAGACGAAGAAAAAAGCAGCAAACGAAGCAGTTGGTTCGAAAAACTCAAAATTAGCAACGATTACAAAAGGAAAATCCTCTTCGATCCCCCCCCAACCCCAACCCCCTCAAAAAAGCCTCAATCGAACAACGATGATTAAGTAACCATCGAATTCCAATTTAAAATTCGCATTTTCCGAGACGCCCACGACGATTGTTTTATCGACAATTTTCTTTTTTTTTCTCTTTTTTTTTGTTTTCTTCATTTTTTTTTATCGCGAGTGCAACACTGGCTCAGTTTAGACCTTAGAAAAAAAAAGAGCAAGAGTTCTCGTGGATGGTGTTGTGTGCGCGGGGTTCAAGTGTGCTTTCCAAAGAGTGCAAAGGGAAATAAAGTTGTGGGCCAAAGTGCCGGGTGATCGTTGGTCGCGTCACGAGAGGATTATACGAGGAGGGCTCGCTTGGTGCCCCATGTTGTGAGCCTTCGAGAACTGCCGAAGGCAGAAAAAAGTGGGTACGCGGGCATGGAGTATGGCGGTGGTGGCGGTGGCGGCCGAGGTGGCGTACAGCCACCATCGAGCGGCGTTGGTGGCGGTGCTCGGGGACCGATCGCTGGTACCGACACAACCGACGCCGCCTGGCACAAACACGAACAAATGATCCTCATGGAGTCCAGGCACAAGCAACAATGTAAGTTTCCAGCTTTTTTACATTCACTACACACTTTTTTATACAATTTTTTCCAGCATTCATCCTCGTTACAAGTGCAAACCTTTGACACACGATACTTCATCCAAATATACCGACTGGATCGAGCAAAATAACTAAATACAATGAGCCACGAAGAAATTTCGAACTCAAATATTTGGCAGATCGAAAATTCATTTTTTTCCAGTTTGCGTCTCTGGAACGCTAAGAAATTCGCTTTTCCCTTTCAAAACAGCCGAAAACTAAATTGACAACAACAAAAATCACGACTATGAATTCTAGAAAGATTTTTCGTTGCGCTCCATCCATTGGCAACGCTTGTGATGATTGGACCACAGTGCGATGCTCATTCAACAAACTGTAAAAATAAATTCTTGATACAGATTCAAGCGGAAAAAACAAAGGATTCTGCTATTTGCTTTTTAAACGACGACCAAAATCGTGCATTTTCCGCTTCAAAACAAATGAGGCAAACTTTTCATGCCGCCAAGAAATCTTATGGACAAAAATCAATAACAGTGATTACTGAATAACGTGTACGTAAGATTACGTGGAGGAATTTTACATGCGAAATTGCTATGTTCACGTAAGAGCGTGGAACTAAATCTATAGTCACTCTGAGGATAATCGATGTAATGCAGGAATAAATTAACCACGCTTTCCTGTAAAAAAGTAGTGCGCGGTTATGAGATATTTCCAGGCTACCAGGTGAACGTAATAGTGATTTTTTTTGCAACCAATTTTTTTCACATAATGCGCGACCCAACAGTCACACATTCATATCCGACCAAAAAGTTGGTGGGACATTATTAATCTTTGAAATCGATACCGTAACTCGAGAAGGTCTGCGCACGAATATCATGAAATTTCAATCGGCCTGTAACAACCGCAACCTCCTTAATCATTTATGTCGATAAGTAAATGTTGCAATCTTCCTAGAACGAAGTCGATTATTAGTGACGTTAATACGTTTCATCAACTACAAAAATTCGCAAAGTAGTAAAAACGTGTTTCGAAATTTCGAGAGAAAAGGAAAAGTTTTGATGTTTTTGCGACTGGTCGAAAGTTTTAATGGCTATCACGGAGAGACCGAAAATTAAGAAATTACGATTTTTAGATAGTTTGACTGCGTTCAGTGGAGATTTTCTATAAATTTCTGTTTGTATCGTAATTCACAATTTGCATACCGCGGAAATTTCCCAAAAATCAAAAAAATATACTGATTTCGGATTTTCGATCATTCAAACGAGGTTTCCGGAGATTTCTCGTCCAAAGGTTGGCGAAGCTTAGAATCTTATTTATTAGCAAGAAAGTCAAACATTGACGTCTACACGAACGATGATTGTTTCGGAATATTTTCGGGTTTTTAACGGGATCAATAAAATAACAAATAATCTCGGCATCGCAGTTTGACATTCTTTTGATTGGAATATCTGTAGAAAAAACTTGCAAATTATTGCTCAAGACGAATATTTCTTTAGAAATGCTGGTTCATTGAAAATGTGGGTCGTCGAACAACATTCGTAACAAGTGTTCCAAATGCTGCAAGTGAAAAGTTGAACTTTCCAAGACGTTTTATTAATCTTATCCGGAAAATGTGAAACGCGTACATCGGTCGAGTGTGTGGAGAATCTCCGCCTCGTCCGAGCGTAGAAATTCATCTCCCTCGAGTGCGGAAAAGCCATCAAAAAAATAGGGACGGTGAAAAAAAAGGAGGAAAAAAAGGAAAGAGATAGGAAGGATATAAGTGAAATGCGAGGATGATAGAGTGGACGTAAAAAAAAGCAGAAAAAGAGAGAGAGGGAAACTGTATTCGCGGTCGGATGCCTCGGGAAATCGTTAATTATCCTGATAATAAGACCAGTGGCTTCGAGCGTGCCGCCGTGTCTCCCTCTCTCTTTTTATAATGTGCGTGTGTGTGTCACCTTCTGTCAAACAAAAGGGTGTAACCGACGCGATTTAATGCACAAAGTAGCGTGAACCCGAGCCTTTTCATTTCCAAGCATGCGATACAGAAACATGCAGTCTTTCCCGCGAACCTCCGATGCACCGGACTGCAGCGACCAGCCGACACTCGACTTCCGGCGTCTTTTATTTCTCCACTTTTCAAAACGTCATTTGCAATATTTTCATTGAAACTTTAAATCGCAGTTGTCTCGATATTCGAAATCGGATTTACCAAGAACAACAAATTCGCATCGTTTGAATGCAACCAAAATGATTTTTTTCCCCCCAAAGTCTCGAAATATAAATTTTCGTAAAATTCAACGGATACAGACAAAAATTTGCTCAAAACTCGAATCGTTCAGAATCTTATATTCTCTTACATTTTTGCTTCAATGGTCATGACTTTTAGGACACCGTTTATGTAGATTCACGTGCGTGTGTGTTTACTGTATTCGATTGAGATAGTTCTCGTTTGGTGGGTGTGTGATATTTTTAAACGAAGAGGCAAGGACCCGACTTCCTATAGTTAGTTTCGGCGGGGAATATATCTCCAACGTGCGACGACAAAACATATAAGCGTTCACACTTGATCTCGATTGCCTGGTTCACCTTTTTCTCAACTCCTATTTCACACGAATATAAAAACGCAAGGACGATAAAGTTTTCGACAATTTCTGTTATTTGTGGAACGCGGGAGCGACATTTATCGGTTTTTTAAACGTGTTAATTCGCAGTAGACGGGGATACGCGTTGGTGTAATTCGATGAAGGAATGGCTTTTTATATTTAGTCAAAAAATGATGATCCCGAGGGTTAAAGAACGAATAGTTGGAGGATCGATTGGAATTTGGTAGAAAAAATGTTTTTATAATGATTGGGATATAAAATAGTTCGTAAGGTTTTAAATGAGTCCATTTCAATTGATTGCCACTGGATGGAGTACGATCGGAAACGAGAGGGGAGATGAAGGAAAAGAGAGCTTCGACCCGTTGACGATGCGCGAGAGATAATAGGCACGGGGCGGACAGACAGAGTCAAGAACTTTTGGACGATTGCCTGACCGGTGACTCTCGGACAATTCGAAGACTCTCTCTCTCTCTCTCTCTCTCTCTCTCTCTCTCTCGCCTCCTTTGCCCCTCTATTACCTCTCGTTGCAAAGCATGGGCGTATATTTTCGACCTGGCATCATCCCCTGTTCTCGAATCACTTTTCTCTCTCGCTCCTCTCTCCCTCCTTGTCTCTTGGTCTTTGTGACTACGTGGACCGATATCGCCAATAGACCGTTGACCCCGTCGGATCGACGACGAAAAAAAGAGAAAACAAATAAACGCCAACGAAAACGTATCGAAATGAGAACTGAATCGATTTTCCCAAAATTATTTTTAGAGACGTTGATTTTCCTGTTTTTCCAACATGCTCGTCACTTTCAATTGTGCAAAGCTTAACTGGCACTCGGCCTAACAAATTTCTTGTTTAAGCACGTGACCAAGTGTAAGCACGCCTGACAAGAAAACAATTCAAAAACCAAAATTATTATCGTATTTTTCCAATTTGAAATGAAATGAAAATGTAGTTGAATCTTTTTCCAAAAAGATTGAAGCAACGAGTGAAGGCAAAGAAAAAAATGGTCCTTTAAATAAATAATTGGCAAGTAGAGCTCATGACGGAATTTTTTTATATTAACTCCCGTTAATTTTGTTCCGTATATCAGAAGAGTGAGAAGCCCATTAGCATGCAGTCCTCCGGCCTACATGTGTACGTCGAGAACCCACTTGCTTTTCCCTCTTTTTTATTTCTTTCTAGCTGCTCTACCGTAGCTTGAATTTTTTAAATGTAAATTCACCGATACTCTCCCCTCTGTCCGCTGCTTTCCTCTCGTGCGTTATTCTCCGGCGCTTCGGTACTCTGCAAAGCTGTAGGAGCTTTTCTATACTCTTTTGCTACTCCCTCCTTTCTCACCCTAGTGTTACTAATGCATTCACACGAGGGATAGCTAAATTTTACGAGAATAATTTGCGCTTTATTAATAACGAACGAGTACTATTTTTTCTTCCCTATTATCACTCTGTCTTTTTTTTTCTCACTCCTCTAAATTATTACTCAGTTTACCATCTGCGCAGAAAATTCATCGCGCTGCAAAATACGTTTTGTGGAAAATGGTGAAAAAATGATTGGCAATTCGATAAAAATGACGAAATAAAAAAAAAAGTCGAGAAAGAAAAATTTTGACGGTACAAAAAATTGGATAAAAAATAGTTGATAAAATTCTCACACGCATGTTGCATTTGAGGCTGACAAATGGGCCGAAAACATTGAAAAATAAAATCGCACAAGCGGAGAGAAAAATTAAGCAGCGACGTCTTTCAAACTAAATTCATAAGAAATGGTGGTGGCCTTTCCTAGGCAGCAGCATTGGCTAAACCATCGGTGGCTTTTTTCGTTGGCATGCAAGTCACGAAGTAATTTCGCCGGTTACAAGTTTATGCACCAAATTGTTATTCAATTTTATCCTCGTCGTAAAGTTTCGCAGCTGTTATTTTCCTAAGCCTTCACGTACGGTGATTATTTATTCGAGATCTCATACCACACAGGGATTATTTATTGTCGTCATCTTGGGAAAATAATAAGCGTATATAGACATAGGTACACGGGTGCATTTCAGAACAGATTAATGCACGACGTGACCTATTTTTAGGAATTTCCAAATTAAATCCTGTTCACAGGGCCATTGAAGTTTCGTTCAGGCAAAATTTTTAAAATAATTTAATGAAAAAAAAAAAAAATTGATGGAGTTGATGATTGGAATAATTATCAAGCAAATCAGCGATTGGCGATTAATTAAGTTTTCGCGTTCCAACGCAAAGGCATGAGAAAAATCAATAATTGTCAAGGTTACTTCGTGCAAGTGTTACATCGGGATATTATCTTATCCGTACAAATATTAATGTTAATAAAAATCATTAACACATATTTGTTTATCTATGAAAATTGCTTGGCATATGAAAAAGCGTGTCCATGGCGGACCGGAATAAATTTTATGGACTTTCTGGCGTCAGGCCATCGACGTGTATGTAATTGTACACGCGGCCTCGACCCTCTGTCTCTCGTTAATCTTAATTTTCTCTTTTTACCTACCCTCATCCCCCTGTGCATGGCGTTTCACTTGCATGAATTTGCAACAAATTCTTCTGTACATACATACAAGCTTCGGATGTACATCCATGTATATATATATATATTGGACGCGGGCGAGTTTTGCACCTTTCGACACGTAAATTTTCTTCGTTCTCCGCGAAAGACTCTCGTGGCCGAAAAACCAATTATCCGCGGTTCTCGGCCAAGGAATTAATAAATATATATAAACAGACACACACACACACACACACAAACACACGCTATTATTAAATTACGGGCGAAACATTTGCCGCTGAAATTTAACGATCTTGTTAAGGTCAGAGTGAACGAGGAAACCACACGTGTGTGTGTATCGTATGGACATACACTGTCGCTCAAAAGTTTGGATACAGTATCCAATATTTTTTGCCGCACTAAAAGTTCGATAACTTTTTGAAAAATGAAGATTTTCCAATTTTCCAAACGGCGTTTTGAAGGGGACAAATGAAGCTTCAGTTCGCCCCATTTAAATATTTTTTATGATTTTTTTTCGACCCAGTACGGACTTTGGTTCGTGACTGTTTTTATGCCTTTTTTCGACCATGGTGAATCAGGCGCACAACTCAAAAAAAT